>CAKOAT010772931.1:91317-121061 GCA_932364175.1 Eruca vesicaria subsp. sativa | reverse complement strand
TCTCTCTATGAAAAAATGACACATGGGGATAAGAGGGATAATACAAAACAGGAAAACTGTATATAGAGACAAATTCTCCTCTATATTAAATAAGAAATCACTTTAGTGATTTCTGGTGACGTGTCGCTGATAGGTGAAGTTTCAAGAAATTGTTATAATTTGATTGGTCGATTGTTCTTAATTTTTATTTATTTAATTTAGATCTAAAAATTTAAGGTAAGACTAAAATCATTTAACATCACTTTCCATATAATCTAAAGAATATTACAAACAACAATTTATGGAAACTAATTCTCGAAATTATAGAAATATTAATAATGTTTTATTTATTACTTTTAATATTTATAAACTATAAAATATTATGAACAAAATTTTATATAAGATAATTATAATAGTTTTATACTCTACTTGATGAATTGTATTCGAATATAATATATAATAACTATTTTAAATATTACAAAATCCAAGCATGTTTTAATATTATTATTTATCCTTGTTTAAAGAATAAATTTATCTGAATTTTAAAATAATTTATAAATTGTTATAAATTATTTATAAAAATATAAACATACTATATATTGATTGAGAAATAACATAATTTATTTTTATTACGTGCAAAAATGAACTCTTCAAATTGTTATAATTTGATTGGCTGATGATTTTTAATTTTATTTATTATAATTATATCTAAAGGATAATTCAATTACAACTTTCCAAATAATCTACTTAATTTAAGAAATAATTATTTATGGTAACTAATTGTTGAAACTATGAAAGAGTAATAATGTGATCAAATTTTTTATATATTTAAATTACATAAAATAATAAACAAAAATGTTTATTTGAATTTATATAATGATTTTATATTTGTATAGAAAGCCTTATATTTGCTTATAAAGTATCATAATAACTATTAATGTCTAATAAATTTTATGCATGCTTTAAAAATCATTTATAAAATTATAAATAAATTTATAAATGATTTATTTTGGCTTATAAGAAGTTTTAAATTATTATAAGAGGTTCTAAGTCATTTATAGAAGCTTATGTATTAATTTATAAAATTTATTTTGAAAATTTATTTTATATTAAATGAGAACTCACTTAATTAATATGTTTTAGGTGTCTTTGAGTTTTAGAAAAACTATTATAATTTGATTCGTTAATAAATTTTCTATTTTATTTATTTTATGGGTAAGAAAATCACTTTTAGAACCAATTTTTATCAGTATCCAAACGACATAAATATATTTCATAAAATAATTTATGGTAATTAAATATGTGATTTATATAAAATACTTTTTTTTTTGGTAAAATGTTAAGCTTACCATTTTCTGGAAGAGTTTACAATGTTGTTATTGAACAACTTATTACAAAAGGGGAACATAGAAAGAAAGTGCAGGAAATTTAAAAGAAGCAGCAAAGACAGCAAAGACAAACAAGGAAGGACTAAGGCGGGAACAACGAAGGGGAAGATAAGTAGAGCTGCAGGTAGGAGACAAAACCCTCACGCGGCAGCGGGAGAGATAAGAGGCGATCCCTTATCATCCGGTCAGCTCTGCAGAAGATCGCAGCTTCGGTGGAAGAGGACTGTTGGAAGATATGGTGGTTCCTTTCCCTCAAGAGACAGTATACTATGACCTGCAACAAGAGCTTAATCACAGTAGCAGAACCAAAACATGAGGAGATATGCGGCTGGTCAATAATAGCCAGAACAGAAATAAGCGATGCAGGGGGAGCAGAGAGCATCCAGCCAGTAAAGTGAGACCAAACAGCCGAGGAGAAGTTACACATGAAAAACAGGTGATCATGAGATTCCGGAGCCAAGGAGCATAAGGGGAAAGATGCAGGAACTGTCATTCCCCAAGAGATAAGTCTGTCCCTAGTAGGCAACCTAGACAGCATTGCCATCAAAGAAACAAAGGAGAGCCTCAGGACCGCTTCTTTGAACCAGACGAGATTGCTCCAAGGGATGGCAGGCGATCTCTCTCGCAAGAGATTCCAAGTAGATTTTGAAGAGAATTTCTTGGAAAAAGACCAGTCACCCCTCCGCCATAAAAATATATCTTCTCCATGCGTGGATGAAGGCGGCCGCATAGTGGAGAGAACCACTTGTAGGGTTTCAGCTTCTTCAGACCGAGCTGGGGGGAGTGTCCAAGAACCATTGGTTGCTGCTGCAGAGACGGTAGCATCAATCGGAATTCGCAAGTCTCTTGGCCCTCTAACACCAAAGAATGATATTAGAGGTCCAAGATCAGTCCACCAGTCAAACCAAAAGCTGACCGTCTTGCCATCGCCTATGTTGCATCGCATTAGCTCATGTAATTTCGGTTTCAGCTGCAACATCCGGTTAACTGAGGATGAGAAAGAAGATGAGGTCGCAACCGTCCAGTACCTCTGGCCACCGAGAACATTGTGACGCAGCCAAGCTACCCAAATGGAACCTGATTCAGAAAAGAAATTCCATACTCTTTTAAGCTCAAAAACAAGCTGAAACTCTTCAAGCCTTCTTATACCAAGACCTCCCTCATTCTTGGGCTTACAGATATTTTCCCAGCTAACGCGAGCACCTACAGCAGAGGTCGTTTTGTTTTTCCATAAGAAGGAGGCACACATGGAGTCGACGGTAGCATAGAACCTCTTCGGGAGGGAGAAGACTGAGCTCCAGAAGTTTACCATGCCATAGATCACTGAAGAGACTAAGGTTATCTTTCCTGCAAAAGAGAGAGCCTTAACAGTCCAGGAGTTAAGCTTCGAAGAGATTCTCTCAAGGAAAGGTTGCAGCGTTGCATAGCTGATCTTCTTAGGGCTGAGAGGAAGGCCCAGATACCGGGTCGGAAAGGTTCCCTTTTTAAAGCCTGATATGTCGCTAATAACAGGGCCTCCAAGTTTGTGTAGCCTCCAAAGAAAATTTCTGATTTTTCAGAATTCATGTCCAGGCCAGTCCAAGATTTGAAACCTGCCATGACCCCTTTAACACCAGAGATAGAGAATCTTGACCCGTCAGAGAAAACAAGGAGGTCATCCGCAAATAAAAGGTGGGTAACTCTCGGGGTAGAGCACATGGGATGCAGCCTAAAGGCCCCATTATCCACCGCTTTTTCCAGGAGCTTTGAGAGCACTTCCATGACCATAATGAAGAGATAAGGGGAGATAGCATCACCCTGGCGCAGTCCTTTCTTGCCTGGGAAAAACCCAGCAAGTTCACCATTGATAGCCACAGAAAATCTCGGAGTAGTGATACATTCTTTGATCCACGTTACAAAGACGGGTGGGAATTCTTGAGCCTGCAAAACTTTAATGACAAAATCCCAGCAGATTGTATCAAAAGCCTTCCTAATGTCAATCTTGAGCATGCTGCTTCTACAACAGTTTGGGGACTCATATTTCCGGATCAACTCCGATGCCAAGAGAACATTTTCGCCCAGGCTCCGGCCCTTGAGAAAAGCAGACTGGGAGCGACTGATCGAAGACTGAAGGATTGGTTTAATCCGATTGGCTATGATTTTAGTGATCATAAAATACATGTAATGCTCATAAAATCATTTTATTACTCAAGTATTTATAAACTATATAATATATTTCAAAAGTAATTTGTTTAATTGATATAGTAGTTTTATATTCATATGTAGTTGAATATGAATATATAGAGAATGTGTAACAATCATATTGTTTTATCTTTTAATATTAATAAAGACATATGACTTTAGCTATAAATTATTTAAAAATCAAATGTTTCAATACTACATACCTTAAAAACTCATTTATATTAAAAACTGAATTATGAATATTATATATAACTAATTTTAGTAAAAAATTTTAATACAAAATATCAAGAGATATTTAAAATAGTCATAATCATCTTTTTCAAAAATAATTATTCTTTAAAAATATTTAACAGTAAACACAGATACAATTTTTGATGATGAAAAAATATCTTAATTTGACAAAATATAATAAATATATTGTCAGAAAACATTCAAACCAGCAAAATTGTGGATATCCACCTAGTAATCATTATCTCTAACAATAAAGTGTTTTTTACTATTTTTCTATTATAATTGTATGAGAAAGAAAGAAAACAACTATAGCCAAGACCTTAGTTTGTGGGCTCAACCCTTACACAATATTATTTTGCTTTCAGGATTCTCAACTTCTTAAATTTCCAAATACCTAATTAAGTTACATTTGACATGTAATCTCTCATAGAATATTGATGTATATATTTTATATATATATAGATTCAATAACATCTATATCGATTTGATCATCTAGATCTATTTAGTTTTTTCTTTTGCTGAAAAAATCATAAATAAGTCCTAAAAATATTACGTCTACCACAAGCAATCTCCAATATGATGTTAGTGATTACAACGAATTGCTAGAAGATGCAAAACCAAAATCAGACACTCTGTCATATCCCGGTTCTCTTAAACCGGGATGGTTTTGTTTTTTTGTTCATTAAGTTGATTTGGACAAAAGCCCATCAATCCTTGCTCTTTTATTTATGGCCCGTATAGTAAATCCTAGAGCTTCCTCTCCTTTTCTTATAAATATGAGTCTTCCTCTTCTCTTCTCTCCCATTTAGAAACTAAAGCGCAGCCTTGTAGAGTTCCAGAGGGATCTGAAAACCCTAGCCGTCAAGGTCTCTCTGTTTCTCTTCTCTTTCTTTCTCTCTTGGCCAACCTCTCTCTCATATCTCTTCCATGCGTCTCTCTCTTCGCTGGTGGTTGTTCGTTGGCTGGCTGGAGCCAAGCCATCGAAGATCCCGATGACCTATTCAAGTCTGTGTCCAGATATATTCTTGTCTTCTTTCTAGATCTGGTTACCGGTAATGCACCAACCATTTCTCTTGTAGATCTGGTTTGTGGAAAGCATGTTAAGATCTGCTTCTTCCCTCTTTCCCATTCGCAGATCTAAGGCCAAGGTGAGGAATTATGTGATATCTTCTTCCTTCTTTCATTATCACTTCATAGTAGGAGTTTTTAATTAAACCGTTCAAACCTACGTGTTATCTATAAGCATACATGTATTTGTTTGATAGATAAACTATATCACATGTGCACCTATATATTGTATTGTAATGTGTGAACATCTAGATCTACTCATAGGTTGCTAGAATGAATATGGTTGTACGATGATTGAGCCTTGTATGAGGGTGTTTGCATTGTTTGGAGATATGATATATGTGGGTGGTGTATAAAAGCTAAAGAATGGCTTAAGGCCTATGTTTACTAGTGCAACGTGGTGGAAGTGTGCAAGTCTCGGGTGTTGTATCATTTCTTGTTGGATCATGTGGCAATCGCGTGAGTTGGCATGATTCATTATAACATTAAAATCATGATGCCGTGGAGGCAACGTTAGAAATCGAGATGCCATGGATGCAAAGTTAGAAATTTGGATGCAGTGGAGGCAACGCTTGAAATGTTATGGCACCATTCACGTAGCACAGCGTGATGTCGTGGAGACAACCGGATATGGCACGATCGTGTGAATGTGGTGGCATGAGTTACACGGGGATCGAACAAGGTGGCGTAATCGCGTGAAGGCGTTGAACTCACGGGGACCAAATGAGGTGGTGAGATATCATCCGACAACATGAGAAGCGCGGGGACCAAACAAGGTGACATGGTCTCATCTCTCATGTTGCATCGTTGAGGTTTATCCTTATTTTTTTGTTGATTGTTATTGTTTTACTGGATGTTTTAGGTATAGCTTTTGTTATGTTGTGTGGTGAATGTTGAGTGATGTTTTCGGGGCTCATGAAGTTTTTCTCACTGAGCTTTTGTCAAAATGCTCACCCCTCCTCCTTTCTTTTTCTTTTCAGGTTCGATTCGTTTTAGTAAATTTTTGACAAAGACATCATGGAATCCCAAAGACACATTGTTTTAGACACATTGTTTTGGCCACAAGGACTTGAGACAATCCCAAAGACACATTGTTTTGGCCATAAGGACTAGAGACAAGTGTCCTGATATCGCCAATCATATCAGCTATGCTGGGTCAGGGTGTCACACACTCCCTCAAAAATTCATGAAAGAATATCAGTTTTACATAATCAACAACACATGAGCTGTATACATACAACATATTTAACTCACAAAGATCAAACACTGATAAACATACATAAATTCCATTCCATAGACGGTGTACAAAATAACTGTGATAACCGCCAATGTGGAAAAAGTATCTCTCTGCCACTAATATCGTCGTGTGTTTTGAAAGTAACCAAGACACTGGCTCCGTTTTCATGTTATGTTCACTGCCAAACACCAAAACCATGAAGAGAAACAATGTTATCGAAACAAGAGAACGTGATGAAACGAAGATATGGATATTAGGACAAACATGTATATTACCAATTGTCTTTTTGAGCAGCCATAGAAGAAGAGCAAGCTCAATGCTAAAGATCATACGCAGCCATGTTTTATCCACCAAGAATCCGTAAACCGTGATCCCAGCTTTATTGTTCTCTAGATAGGTCACTATATATACACAAGAAGAAACCAAAATAGTTAAAAACGGTGAAACAATTTAACCGCAATCATCTTTCCAAATCATACATTCTTTACCTAGAGCTTGACGTTTCTGGAAAGAAATGGCCCGGGTATAGATTGGATGTATCGTAGTATTGTCAAGATCACTATCTACTTCTCCATCTTCATCATCATCAGGTGATCGACTAACATCACGACGACGAGACAAAATCTGGAAATGTTGTCTGGATGTCGGATATTTAGGAGTCTCTCCATTATCTTCATCAAACGTGTCTAAACTGGCGCAGACGTTCCATTTCGTGGCGATGCTTGTCAGAGATTGAGCTTTGTGTGTCATCTGTGTTGCACTTCTCAAGCATATGAAAAGCCCTGACACCAAACTTATGGAGCATAACTGTCAAAACACACAGACATTGATCAAGAGAATGTTTCAAAGATTCACCTTTAGCTTTATTTTAAGACAAAACTCGATTAAGTATGTACTTTTTTTGTTTTTTGTTTTTTTTTTTGTTTTTGTATGTACAAGATTGAAAACATTTCTGCAAAATTCTTACCGCGAGTTCGCCAACTTCGTAGATATTAAAGGGAACACTAGCTCTTATGGTGGTAAGCAACGCCATGAACTGAGTGGCGGTGACCAAAAACAATGACAATACTAAGAACCGCCTGAAACGGTGACTAACAACCTTCAGCTCACGACAGATCTTCAAATGCTCAGCGAGCGTGGAGCTTAAGTCAGTGATCTCAGAGGCGAAGCAGCGAGCGAACTCATCGAGACGGAGGACCTGGAGGTGGCAGACGACTTGGTAGACGAGACAAGCGATGATGAAGAGTGATGTACGGTAGAGCCAAGAGGAGAGCTGGAGTGTGCATGCTATGACGTGGCTCAGCGTTGGGTTGATTAGGTAAGGTATCTGAGTCGAGCCAGAAGCGTACCACCAGATGCGATAGATTGCTTGAAGTGCTAGTGATGGCAGGACAAAGATAGCAAGTGGCTTCATTGATCTCTGCAACAAGAAAACAGAGGAGAGACGTTAAAAACATTTTGCTTAGCTGAGAAAGTTAAGCGGCCTGGCATAAAAACCGGAATCGAATAGCCGAACCAATCAGAAACAGACCGGTTTAGATTGGTTTTGGATTCAGACTATTTATCCAACGGTTCTGAATATGGAGAACCGCATGTATCTGGTTCCAGTTTCTATCCAAAACAGATCGGCTACCCGGTTTAACCATAATCCTTTTTTTTTAATTACCTTTTTATTTATTTTAAATCATTTGCAATTAACATAAAAATTCCATCAATACTGTTAAAATAAAACCTTACTTAAAATATAGATAAATAACTAAACCAAAATCCATTTTGAAAATGCACAATTCAACACATTGCTGCTCCGGTTTAGAAGGCGAAAGACGGACCATTTTAAACAAACTTGTAAATACTTTCACACAGTAACGATTTGGGTACTAAACAATTTTAAAATTACAAAACCAAACCAATTTGGAACCAAACAAGAATCGACCCAAAATCGGTTTCATACACAAAATAAATTTACCCGATTTAATCGGAACCGATCGGTTTTGATCCTGAACCGAACCAAAAATCCAAATGCTCGGACCTATAGAAAGTTACCTGGATTTCTGCTTCGTATCCGACTCTAACTTTGTCGCTGACGTCACTGAGTTTATGGAGGAACAAGAACTTTCGGATACCGTATCTCTTAGACCACGCCGAGAGGCTGACGAACGAGATACCGGCGAAGATCGAAAGAGAAAGCTGCACCAATGCGTCGTAGGGACGGTGGAGTTTGAAATCGCAATCGGAGCAGACTAGCACGAAGTGTGAGATCATTGGAACGATGATAGCGAGGAGGAAGAAGAGGGACCATGAGATCAGAGTCTTAAGGCGGCTCGACTGATCGAACCAGAGAAGGAGTCTCGGGAACGAGAATTTGGTCGCGGGAGATTCCGGCGGTTTGTTGATCGAGTCGGGTCGTTTCGATGATTCTTCTTCCATCGAGTTGGATTCGGATAAATCAAATCAGAGGCAGAGATTAAACATAAAGACACTTCGGTTTCGGGATTTTTTAAGACATCTGTAAGTTTTCTTTCCTTTTGTCGTATTAAAATTAAATAACAGTTCATAAAAAATTGGCCGTTGAATTTATAAAGAATATAAAATATACTAGTTTGTCATGTCCATCACGTTTTGACTCTATTTCACCCATGTGTCCTGCATATGTATGTGACATATGTAGCCGACAGATTATACAATGATCTCTTGATTTATTACGGTATTTTAAGAATCTAACTAAGGTTGACATTTTATTACAGACAACTATAGGCCACGTCTCCTTTTTTCCATTTATAAAGATAATCCCACTCACTAGCCCCTTATCAATCTTTTTTTTTGACTAAAAAAATATTAAACTCAAGTCTTTTAAAGACATAGATCTAACCCCGGATAGAGGTATAACCCACGAATAGACCCTCTTTTGAATATTCAAATGAGTCAAAAGTAATACCTAATATCCGCGTAGTCACAAAATAAAATACAATGAGGTGTCTTCAAACCCGAATTGTCCTGAAGCTTGCCTACCACTACACCACCACCTGTGGTTAACCCCTTATCAATTTATCAGAAACCAAATAGAGATCAGTTATTTTGTAGTTTTATCAGTAACTATATATAAATTAAAAAAATGAAAAATATTTTGGTTTATTTGTTCTCCATTTATCTAATTTTGCGGTTATGTGTTATAAGTTCCAGATTTTCTTTTTGTTTAATTAATAGTAGGTGTTTTGCCGGGCACATGCCAATATAATTTTCTTATGAATATTTATTAATTTATGTTTTATTAATTTAAAACAACATAACAAGTGTTATTTATGTTTTTTAAAAAAATAAATCAAACATTAAATTATAAATGACAACATTTACATATCAGAAATATGTATATACAAATATGTTTGCTTGATTTATATTTAATTATAATTTTATATCTTAATTTTAAAATTTAATAATAGAAAATAAATTTTCAAGATAACAACATAACAATAAGAATTATCTTATTTTCTAACACTATAATATTATTAATATAAATTCATTTTAATTATGAATAAATTATATATAAAATTAGTAAAAATAAGAAAAATCACCTTAAATCATTGAGAAATTGACAAATCAACAAATTTACTTATCAAATAATAGTATAGTTAAATTAAAATTTATAATAGGAAATATATTTTCAAGATAACAAAATAATACATAAGAGTTATCTTATTTGCTAAAAATATAAAATTGTTAATATAAATTCATTTTAATTGTATATAAAGATATAAAACATGAAATAAGCTAAATTATCTAAAATTATGGAGAAATTGAAAAATCAGAAAATTTACTTCTCAAATAATAGCACATGCCATTTTCTAGTTTTTGCTTCAAAATACTATTGTCTTCTTTCTTTTTCTCGGGACAGCAAAGCCTTAGGTTTTGAATGGAGAACACATATCAAAAAATGTAGATCAAACAAAAATGTATACCAAACAGAAGAAATACAGATCAGACAGAATAATTACAAATCATGCAGAATTAATAAATTATTATATTTAAATAAATGTTAAATATTTTAAATTAAAATTAAATATCTAAACAAAATACACTTTATTATAAATAAATAATAAATACCATATTGACACAAATAAAACTATCATCATTTTAATAAATATAATGGAATTTTAAATTATATGAAAATTCATCCCAGTTAAAAGTTCTTAAGAGTATTCTTATTCTTCTCTTATTTTATGTATTTTTATTCAATTTTTGATTCTTTCTTACCATTTCGTTCAACTAAAGAACTAGTATTGCCAATTTTTATACATGTTATTGTATCAGCAAAATATTCATTTAAAATAAAAAATATAGAAATGCATACATGTATATGTTAGAACATAAAAATATGTTTGATATATTATTCATACTAAGTTACTAATTTTATGAAAAATAATTACTATTGAGTAAAAAATAAGATTAGTATTTCATTGTTAAAAGTATCAAATGACTATTAAAGTAACTATTTAAATGTATAAATATATTCAATTAATATATGAATTATTAATATTATGCATAAAACTAATTTATATACAATATAAAATTCAAAATTAATTGAAAATAAGATAAAAGTACATGTATATGTTATTTTTAATATCCTAAATGTTTAGTAATATATTTATCAAACTAATTAATATAACACCATGAATTGTTTTTTTTTTCAAAACTGATGTAAAGACAACCTGAGAAATATAAAAAATAATTAGAAACAAGATAAATATATCATTTATAATTTTTTATATAAAAAAATTGTCCAATACTATAAAATAAAAATGAAAAAATTACTAAACTTTATTCTAAGAAATAAATTTTAGTTTGTTAAATGAATGAAGCGCAATAAAAGAAATATATTTATTACCTTTGAGGAATAAAAGAAGTCTTCCAAAAAAAAAACACTTAAAAAAAGGTAAAGCATTTATTGGTCATCGGTCTCTCTCGCTAGATTCATTCCCTCTTAGTTGCAGATCAATAAGGCTCTGAATGGGAAAAGCAGTCTAAGCGTTGTGGATCTAGCGGATCAAGTGAAACAAGAGTAGATCTAGCAGTATAAATGTGGATCGAGCGTTTCTAGCATTCCAAGATATATGTCTGAATGGTAAAAGTGGATAAAAGTAGTCCAAAATACTGTATAAATTTAAATAGTATATATAAATTGGATATTACTATTTATTTTCATATTTTTTTACAAAAATATTATAAAAGTACAATTATATTTCTTCAAACTGTATTAGAAAATTTAGTTCAAAATAATTGAATTGTTTAAACTTTACAATTAAATATATATGTGTGATTTTTAATGATTATTTTTCGAAAATAATATTACTATTTTGGGTTATAACCTAGAATTACAATTATTTAAATATTCAAATAAATTCTAAAAAGAACAATGAAGACAATATATATAATTATGTAATTCAAAAGTTTACATATAAAATAGAACTAAATCTCAATACAATAATCATAGAAATCAATACATAAGATTTTTATTTGCCCATAATGTATTTGCAATTTGTTCTCTAATATTCGCCATTGCATCGCCTTCAGAGGTAACTGTTGTTTCCATATAATTTGAATTGTACTCCAAATCAATGTTTTCAGTCTGTGAATGTCCTAATGTCTCAGCAAAGTCATCATCAATAAAATTTGAAATTCTGATAAAATTGTGTATACCAATTGTAGCAACCACCGCTCTCTTTTGCACTTCTATAGTATATCTTGGAAAATCACAAAGAATCGTCGATTTTTTTTCCAAACTCCAAATGTCCTTTCAATGATAGAACGCAAAGATGCATGCCAACGGTTAAAAAATTCCTGCTTATTCCGAGGAGGAGGAGCATTCAAATTGTGACATATGATACCGAACGATTATGTTTCGTGAAGATCTATATGGAGCAAGAAAACCTTGTTTATTTGGATAACCAGAGTCAACCACATAATTTTTATCTGCAGGTGGCAAAGGAAACTCAGGATCATTGCTTTGAGCCATCTTAAGAACTGTTATGTCATGAAAATATTCTGGTGCTCCATTCCAAACATATGTGAACAACATATTCAGATCACATATTTCCATTATGTTGAATGATGTTCTGTCATGTCGATTCCAATACATTCCTTGTAATTCTGGCTTGACCTTAACGCATACATGAACTCCATCCATTGCTCCTACGAATCCGCTAAAAAAAGCCAATATTTTCCATCCATTAGACGGTCGGGAATCATGTGTAGTTCTTGCATCGTTGGAGTGTGGATGTAATCACAAGCTAGTAACTCAGTCGCTCTAAGGACTTCAAAAAACTTTATCTTCACTGTTTCTTGATTTCGTCCAAATCGTAATCCAACATCTCGTTGAACTTTGTTGTGTCCACATATTCATAGAAACATGGCCACACTCTCTTCAGTGCTTACATTCAATGTTGGTCGTAAGCCATATGTTGTTTCCAATTTATGACACAATGTTCTAAAACAGCCAAGTGACATTCGCAGTAACTGAAGACAAGCTGCATGATCTTCTTGTAACCGATGCCAAATATTTCTCCATCCTAACCCACTATCTATTTGAACTTGTTCTCTTTCAAAGTATCAATTGTAATAACTCAATGCTGGTTCAATAATTAACTCTTCAAATGGTGCATTCTCCAAATTCCACAACTCAATTCTCTCTTCATAACTTAGAAATTGAACTCTTTGTGCTCGAAATTGACATATACGAAAAACCTATATATTGACAAAACAATAAAACGTTAGACTGATAATAATTTTATAACACAATTATATCACACATAATAAGTAACAAATATTATACAAAAAATAAATCAAACTTCATCATTATTATGAAAGAATTCAAGAAACTAAACTAAGCTTCATCATCATCGCTTTCATGAGTTTCATCTAAATTAGGTCCTCGTTGGGTTTCCCATATGTTAAATAGTCCTCCAGTTTTACGTGGTTGTGGTATTTCCCTTGGTGATGCTCCTTGTTGAGAATTAGACGTAGTTCTAGTTTGCGGTTCAAGTGGAAATCCATGTTGAACATTCGTCGAAGAAGGCTAGTGTGAAGCAGTTGGCGATGAACCCCATTGTGAATGATCTGATGATGAAACCCATTGTTGAGTATTTAATGATGAATCCCAATGAGGCGCCACTGGTGGTGAACTCCTCCATTGTTGTGTATTTTGATATGCTCCCCATTGCTGAGAATTTTGTTGGGTGCCCCATTGTTGAGAACTTGGCGGTGTACCCCATTGATGCGCATTAGGTGATGTTCCCCATTGTTGAGCACCTGGTGGTGTACCCCATTGCTGAGCTCCTCGTGGTGTACCCCATTGCTGAGCACCTGGTGGTCTACCCCATTGATGAGCACCTGGTGGTGTACCCCATTGCTGAGCGCCTGATGGTGTACCTCATTGTTGAGCATGTGATTGTTGACTCCAATAGCCAGCTGAAGTTCGCCCCAAAGAGTTATTACCACCAGAGGATGGACTACCTGAGTGAACACCACTTGAACTTGGACTCCCAAATGGTTTGCATGAGCTTAATCGCTTCCCCACATATTCATCATCACGTGTATATCCAGTTAATGCTTGTAGAAACTGTATCTTTTCTTCGAAAGTACTTTCAGCTCTATCAATAAAATACTTTCGCCAAAATGCATTTTCTCTAAATTCGTTAATGCACGCCCATTAGAACTTTGTGTCATTCGGTAGCTCCATCGATTCAAATATCCTCACAGCCCCTTCAAAATCATCATAATCATCTTGGTCAAACGGATTTTGGCGTAGTTGCTATAAACTTTGACGTTGGAACTCCCTAAATCCCGTCATTGTATCTGTGAGGGTGGTCTCAAATGACTGTCTTTTTTACTTCCTATTGAACCACTTCTATGTAAAACTCGTGAATGTATTGATGATCTTTGTGAAGTACTTCCTCGTCTTCCTTTCCCTAGTTGTGGAACTCTTGAACCAGAAATTTGAGTTGGATCAACCGTAGCAGAGCTATGACGAATATGTGTACAAGTGAACTCATTTGAAGGACGTGTATCATCGTTTATGTTAGAACGATACACTTCTTCGTTTTCTTGCATCTCTGGCTCTTCATTTTCTGACATTTCACCACCATATGTTTCTTGGTAAAACTGATCTTCATTGTTAATGGTAGCTTCATTCATCATCTCTGTTCTTCTTTGGTTGATAGAATATTGAGATTCTGACTGTACATTATATAATCGGAAACAACGTTCCATGATCTCCCACCCATGTGGTGGTTGTCGTCTAAAAGGATGTACAATCTTACATGCCTATTAAAACAATAATAAAAAACTATTTTAAAATCTTTTATAATTACAAATGCTGAATAATTTTTTGATATAGAAAAATGAATGCTTACTTCACGATCTTTACACCAAGATTAAGATACGTCAGTCACAGACGTAGTAGAATCAACCGAGATACCAGTGGAAGTTAGAAGCTCTCGATACTTCTTGTATTTTTTTTAGGGTATCAAGTTTTTCTTTGCAAAAATTATAATTTATCTCTAAATCAAATTCTTCGTTAAATTTGTCAACCATGAACTGTTTGGCAAAAGGTGTTGGATCTTTTATACGGTATTTGTTCATAGCAACAGCTCGATCGTATAACTCAAGCAATCGATAAAGACTGCTAGGAGTCCATTTGAAATTGGCTACATTCTACAAATACTACCAAAGTTTAGATATTATTACGTAACTAAAACTACTACATAAAAATATATAATATATTTTACGCGCGTTGCTGTTTCGGTTGGAGTAGAAGAATTTGCATTCTGCCGACGATTAGATGCCATACCTGAAATTAAAAATACAAAAATATTTGTTATATAAATATAATCAATTTTTGTATCATTTATATTGAAAATAAATACTAATTTTAACATTTTCGTATCAATCACAATATTTGAAAATATTATTTCAAATTTGTATTTATTATACATATTTATTTTCAGTTTGGATATGCAGGTTTACTTTTTTTTATTTTACATGTCAATGTTCTTACGTATAGTAACATATATATATATATAATTTTATATAGTGATACTGTATTTTTTTTAATTTAGAAATTAACTTATCTTATATGTGAATACTTATATTCATACAACATAAATATCTACAAAATGTTTCCAACAATCGTTATCACAATTTTTATTTAATAAAAAAGTATATTTACTTACAAGTATATCTATATTATAGAAAGTTATATATAATGTATAAGAAGATAAACTATATAACTTAAGAACTGGTTAGTTATATATTTAAGTTAAAATAGTATCATGTTACTAAAATTAGTTTAATATAATTATAAATTAACTAACTAAAAATATTAACTAACTTAATTACTTTAAATACAAACAAAATAACATTAGAAATACATACATCAATTGTGTATTTTGATAAATGAGAAAAAAAATTGAAGAACACGCTTAATTTAGCTCTGTCTAGCGGTGTTACTTGGTTGTGTCTGTAAAAAGTGATTGAAATTATTTTAAAGGAAAATTTTAGAAGGAACAAAAATTGCAGCGAAAAAATTGTAAAGAGAGAATAGTTCAAGTTTGTTGTGAAGAAAAATGTATGGTATAATATGTTATTTATAAGAAAACAATATTGATTTTTATAAATAAAAAAAATTGAATTATCGTTATTGAAATGTGTGATCCACTTGGACTACTCTCATACTAGTGTAAAAGCAGTTCTTCCTTTTTTTCACTACAATCCAAAGACATTTCTCACCACAAATGGAGGATCTACCTCTTATAATTGTTATCCATAAAAATGTTGATTGTGAAAGCAATAATGAATCGTACAAAACTGATGGAGGGACCACTTTTTTCCATTCCCCATTCAAACTGTAAATTAGTACAGCAGAAAAGCAGAACATAAACATATGCAGAGTGTTCTAGGGCACTGAATGTGTGGCAGGAGAAAAACAGAACGGAAACAAATGCAGAAGGTTCTGCAATTAATGCATATTCACACTTAAAAAATGCAGAATAATAGATAATAATAAAATAACAAAATGTCTGCATACAGAAAAAATGTGTTATAAAAATATGGTCTGCAAGAAATATGGAAAAATGGGTTGATCGACATGCAGATGACCAATGTATGTCTAGTTTATTTTTTTTTTTGTTATTTTTACCTTGCCTATAAAATCTGCATAGTCTTCATTTCTTTCTTTCACAAACCAAAAACCCTCTCTACCCTGTAAGTTTTTTATTTTCGTTGTCTATCTTTATGTTATATATATATATATATATATATATATGTGTGTGTGTGTGTGTGTGTTATGTTTGAATGGTTTTCATATTTTTCAAGTTGTTTCATACACTTATATCCCCTAAACAAGTCAAAATCAGGTATATTTATTATTTTGTTTATTTAATAAATTATGAAACCTTTTTATTTTCTAAAATAATTTAAACTTTATATCAACAAGTGGTCTTTTGGCGCGTAGTGCCGGATTTTTATGTGTTATTTCTAATGAATTTACAATTTATTTTATGGTTTTAGTAAATAAAATATTTTCAAAATATGAAGATGAAATGTGTTGAAAGAAAATAATAATTTTTTCAATCCATTAATAGTGGTTAGCAACTGTAGTGTATTACTTTGTTTGAAGTTACTTAGGTGAAAGAGGAATATCATATGTGGTTTTGACTGATCGATTCAATAAAAATGGAATAAATAGATGAAAGTCGTAACAAAGTTAATTTAGTTTAGCTTTAAACATAAAGTAAAGTTGATGTTGAAGAAGAAAAAAATATAAATGCATGTGTTCGTTTTTGTGATTATCTTGTTTGAAGAAAGATGATTAATTTTTTCATTTTCTTAATCTTCGCATACTTTATCCATATCAAAGATGTGACAATTTGTTGGGGACTTTCTTGTGACCGTACTAGTTAAATACTTTATCTTCAAAGTGATCTTTAATCCAATTAATGAATTTTTAATCATGCTCGAACAGTAATAGGATTTGGAATTGACTATTTGCCCAGGATAGATTATCCAAATATTCTTGTCCCTCTTCAAAATTTTCTTTGCACAATATTGATATACTATAAATATATGTACCATTGTCATAGTTCCCATCTGCCGATTGGCAAAGATGGTTGAGTCCTTGTTAGGTTTTTGGTGGAAAAAATAGTGATTTAACCCATTACCTATATATCTCATAACAAAAATCTAATGAATTTTAACTTTACTTTTCTTTATAAATAACTTTCAGTGGTGATGAAGGCTTACAAACTTTATAAGATGCTAAGGATTAAATTTCCAGTAAGAATTTTCACTTTTACCTATAAAACATTAAATTTTAAAAAACAAAGCACCCTACCATGTTTGAATTTTTATATTTTTTATAGTCAGATTATCAACACAAAATGTAACTGAATTTTTCAATGGAAAAGTGAATCATAGTCAAAACAGTTTCCGAACATGTGATTGCATTATAACACATATTATTAGTAAAATTTTGAATCTTATATATTTAGATTATTTGCTTTATGTATATTAAACACGTTGAAAAAAGACACATCATGGTGTAACAAATAAAATCAATTTTTTATATAGTTTTGAACACTTAGTAGTATGATTTGTTTTCTACACTTCCATAAAGATTGGATTCCGACTATTTTTACTGACGCATTTATATTTTCCCAATTTTCTTGTTTTTACAACAAAATAAGAATGTATCAATCGGTCTGATCCATGTTCAGTTGTGTAGGTTGAACTTTTCCGCTACGTGATTTTCTTATAAATTTTCAATATTTACATTATAAATTACTAAAAATCTGATAGTTACCAAAGTGGATTCAACATATAAAAATTTAATGTTACAATAAAAACATCTGATGGATACGTAAGCTGAATATCAGTATATGTGTGGTGGTTGCTAATTCTTTTTTTCTTTGACAGCTGACTCCTTAAATATTGTGGTGTAAATGATTTACGATGCAAAGTTCTATATATAAAAACACATTATAGCCAGAGACAAAATGTAGTTTACATCGTATATCGTATTTCCTCAGTAAACAGAGACTTCTAATTAACAACATAATCTAATACAACATCAAGAGAAAGGTTGTTCATTGCAAAACTTTCCACTATAATTTTTAACAAAAAGGTTATAGGAAAACAACCATCTTTTCTCATTTCTGCAAGTAGTCCAAAAGCACATCCACAAACCATCTTAAGATAAGACTCAGCGTCATTGACACATTGATAAGAACAACAGAACCGTATTGAAGGACAACCATGAACCGGTAGCTGCTTACACTCTCCATGTTTTCCAGGGTATGTGAATAAGAGAAAAGACAAACATCAACTTTCTTCTGGGATATCTAAACTAACAGAAAGTAATAAGATACTTACATTCAACGATAACGCTTTTAAATTCCAGATTATTATGGTTGGTCTTATTTCATTCAAAAAACATTGTAAATCAAACTTGAATATAAAAATCAAAGGTTTGACGAAGAAACAACAAACTAATCTTACATGGACTCCAAAAGAAGAATCAGAAAACTTAAGGGCAACCAATTTGGAAGACGCATGAGAGGATGAACATTGCAACCGCGAGGGTGGTCTGAACATTCATCAAACAACAAACTATTTCCAGATTTAGTTGTAGTAGATAACAATATATATAACTCAATATGGAGATGACCTATGAGACCCATAATTTGTTTTGAATGGAATTGAACCCGAACTTGTCTTAACTCAATAACCACAGTGTTCGCTTCAAGCTCATACATGATTGAGTTGTGAGTGAAATCTTTTAAACAAATTTGCCTTTAACCAGTCAAAAAGCTTTGATCTTATATGGAAATCGGTTTCTTTTTCCTTTATTATATAAAATATTTTATTATAAACTGGATAAAATGCAGTAACCAAAGTGCAACCAAACCAAAAAAAATCCGAAGAATCTTCGGTTATGCCATGCCTTTCAGAAGATGTTAAATGCGACTATGCGCTCAACTGGAAAATAATGTTTGTTATAATTATTTTTGATTATTAACATGTTTTTAATTATTATATATTTAATAAAAATATATTATACTAAATATAAATAATAAAATATTTATAATTCTACAAAATTAAATATGTTTCATGTTTTGCAACTATTTACAAAGTGTCAATATATAAATTTTTTAAAAAATTTAAAACTTGAATGGTAATTTCTTTTATTTTGGCAAAGTATATTCAACTTATATTAATTTTGAGAAATAAAAGAAATTAACATTCAAGTTTATTTTTTTTTTAAATAATTTGTATATGGACATTTTGTAAATAGTTGCAAAACATAAAATATATTTAAATATATTTAATTTTGTATAATTATAAATATTTTATTATTTATATTTTAGTATTTATAAGTTTATTAAATATGTTAATATATTTATAAGAATTAAAAATAATAATAACCAAAGTTTTAATTAGAGAAGATGAAAAAGTATAGTAGCATATGTTTTATATACTAAAGCGCAAGTCACCTGACAAATCAAAATTTGACATGTGGAAAATTTTTTTATTGGATTATTTAAATAAAACAATTGACATACAATAAATGCAAAAAATAACGCTTATGATTAGATAAATAAAAAGAGAAAAAAAACCATAGAACAGTTTTAAAAAAAAGAGATCACGACCCATCCATGATTATCTTCTTTGTCCATGATCCTTTCCTTTTCCTTACTATAATTCTTCTGTTCATACAACAAACAAACAGCAGAGAAATTTCCAACTTTACGAAAACAGAGAATACAAAAAACCTATGATTCTTCTTTGATTTTTCAAAACCCTAATTAATTCTTAATTGGGACTGTATGGAATATCCCAAGCTGATGCAGAGTTTTATTTCTATGGAATTTGATCTTCACAACCCATATTTTTCAGCGACATTAGCTCTTTTGTATATTTTTGTTAGCTTAGGTGGAGCACTACATTGCCTCAACAGAACTGGTTTAGGGCTAAGAAGTTTCGTGAAAGAATGGATGTAGTGGTTCTGAACTGTTGGAGATTCAATCGGAATAATGCACGATGGAAAAATTAAGAAAGTGGGGGAAGATAGTATACATGCAAAACACATGCAAATATGGTAATCGGAGAAGTGAGTTTGAACAAAAGGTAAATGCGCTTCCCTTTATTCACCAGGAAATAATATATTGATAAATTATTTGCCTACTTTACAATAGGTTTTACTTCAAAAGAAATAACAATATGTGGACATAACAAAGTTTAAAGAATGTTCGATTACGATTTGGACGAGCGGCTGAATTGCTTGCTTGTGACTATATCAAGACCCCAACAACACAAGAACTAAAATGGGTTCCATAACGACTACTAATAGATGAGAGATATTGGTCTTATTTTAGTGGTTTTGTTGGAGCTATGGATGGAGTTAATGTTTGGTTTAAAGTGAAGCCTGAAGTTCAAAGAATGTACTGGTATCGGCACAATATTACATCATTTAACATAGTAACGATATTTGATTTGAATATGTTATTCACATATGTTTGGAATGGAGCATCTGGTTCATGTCACGATACAACCGTTATCACAATGGTGAAAGACAATGATTCTGATTTCCCTTTACCTTTAGTCGATAAGTATTATCTCGTTGACTCTAGATATCCAAATAAACAGGGTTTTTTGGCTCCCTATAGGTCTTCACGAAACATGGTTGTTAGGTAGCATATGTCACAGTTCGAAAGTGGTCCTCCACCGAGAAACAAACTAGAGTTATTTAATTGCTATCATGCATCTTTGCGTTTTGTTATTGAGAGGGCATTTGGAGTTTGGAAGAAAAAATGGAGGATTCTTTATAAATTTTCGAGATATGATATGCATGTTCAAAAAAGAGTGGTAACGACAACAATGAGATTACATAATTTATTAGAATTTCAAATTTTCCTGATGAAAATTTTGCTCATAGAATGACACATGCAGAGATTCCCTATGCCACCTTTATGGCTGAACAAAATAATATGCAAGAAGCGGAAACGGGACAAGAAAATCTTATGACAAATGTTAGAGAAATGATTGCAAATACGTTATGAACAAATAAAACACTCCATTTTATTTTATTTTCAATTTCGTTGTATGTTGTAAATGTACCTTTTAATGTTTAAATGTGCGTGTTGTTTATTAAAAAAATAATTCTTATTATTTTATATAATAATTTGTATTTCTAGATATTTCATTTAATAAATTTTATTGTTTAGTATTTGACTAAATAAGCTAATTTGACAAACTAGTTAAAATAGTTTGATCTGTGTTTATTCTGCTTGATCTATATTTTGTGTTTGATCTACACATTTTTTTTAATCTACACTCCATTCGAAGCCCTAAAGTCAATCTGCATACATATTATCTATTACTTTATCATTTTATCTTGTTCTGCATTTTTTTATGGTGATTGGAACATAAATGCAGTTCTATTTGCAAAATAAATGATCTGCATTAGATTTGTGTTTTCTCTACATCTCCATTCATATTCTTAGTATCAGTCGTATCTATCTTTTTCCTAATGATCATGATTCTTTTTTTCCTATTTTCTTTAAAAGTTAGATTCAAATATGAAGTAAAATAGATTAGAATACAATAGATGAAAGACACTAAAATTATATTTTCCACCAAATCAGAAGTTGCCATGCTGGTACAGTCAGGAATCGACTCTATTTAGTGTGAAATTGCTAACTTCTCAGCGGTTATTTCTAATTATCACGTAGACAAATCGGGTTTACCTGTCACTGATGGATAAACTTTAAGAATTAGTCGGTTAAATCTCGCTTGTCAAACATACTTGGTAAATCAGAAAAAAAAAATCATGTTTATGTATATTAAAAATAAAATAAAACATTTTTCAAAGAATAAACGTTTTGTATTTTGTATTGTAATTTGGAATGGAAGTTGTAATATAATTTGAAAACAAAAAGTATGTGGAGACAATAAAATATCTATTTATTGTTTTTTAAAATAATATTACATATTTAGAAAAAAATACAAATTCAGACCAGAATAATTATTTCTCAGGGCCTCTGTATTGGGCTTAATTATGAACAAACCACTTGTATTAGTGTTCGGCTTATAGCCTTTATTAATATAATTTGACAAAGAAAAAACAAATATGAAACTGGGCCTGTGAAACTTAAACCCACAGTTAACAAGATGGTGATATTTTGAATAAGCCCATATCCCCGTAGACAATTATATATTGATCTAAACTCTGAAGTCCATATGATCAAATAATAATATACAACAAAAATCTAGCCTGGAAAAAAAAATGAAAACAAAAAAAAATCTGAAATCCCGTCGGTAGCAGTCAAATAAAAAAGAGAAAAAATCCCCGTCGGCAAGGAAACGGCAGAGAAAGAGCGGAACGTAATCTAGCCAATTGTGAAACAAAGTACTACTTTTGTTCTTATTACTCTTTCACACGGCTATATATGCTTTCCGACCAAACCCATACGTCACTTGCTTGGACCAAACTAGATTAAAATATTGCTCTTGCAATCCTGAATGTTGTTCGACCAGACAAGATTCGGCTCAGTTGAACCTAATCAAACCGGATCATATCAGTTTAGGAATAGTCAAGAATGTTGACTTTAACAGGATAAGATAACCATTACTGCATTTTCACGGTGTTTTTACTTTTCTTATAAATAACCAAAAAAGAGTCAAAAAGGAAGCTAAATAAAGCCCAATAAAAAGACGAATATATTTAACATTCCATTGGTCAACAAAAGATAAAATTAAAAAAACAAATTGGATTAAACAAAAGAAAAAGAAGCAAAATAGACGTGAAAGGGGATTTCGCATTTCGGCCTGCGCAGAAAGAGAGAGAGAATGTATTCGACGAAGCTTCTGGAGACATCGGAGCTATAAACCCGTAAGATTTTTTCTCTCAAATCTTTCATAGGACAAATGTGTTTCCGATCTGATTTCGATCTGCGTCCAATTCATGTTCTTTTTTCTCTTGGAACGAATTAATATTAATTAGGTTTTTTTTTTTTTAATGTCAAATGCTTCTTTTTTTTTTTTTGTTAATTTCCGAACGATTCAGTGTCTTAATTGCAACATTTATTTGAGGATTCGCCTAATTTTCTTCAGCTGAAGCATTAAAAGAACATAGATTTGATGATTGTGGATACCTACTTATGTTTCGTAATATTGTTTTAATTGATTATTATATATTCTTTGTTGTCTATGTATTGTCCTGTTTTAATGATGTTTGTGCAATCTCTATATGTTCCATTGATCTTTGAAGTTTGTACATCTTTCTTTGTTGTTTAAAAAAAAGCTGATTATTTTTCTTATATGTTTATAGTGGTAATGGGGAGAGAACCAGTGGACAAACACATGGATAATAATAATAAGCTAAACAGCTCTTCGGGATCTTCTACGCAGCATATGGAGCCTGCAGAGGTTAAGGAGTGTACTGATCACAACTTGGTTTCAGATGACGGATCTGGATCTCATACATCTTCTGGCCAAAGGAAGAAGCTAAACACACCTTCTGCTTCACATAAAACTCGGAATTACACTGTTCCAAAGCCATTCTCTCTGTCCGCTGAAAAGCCTGCTTCCTCAGTCTGCGCAAGAGCAAGAGTGGGTGATAATAATAATAATAATAATAACAACTCACCGGGAAATGCTGGTAGCCGCAACTCTTCTTCAGGATCAAGAGGTTCACAGGTAAAAACAAAGTGTCTAACGCTAGTCCTTATGGGAATTGTGAAATGAGACTGAATGATTCGTTTTTTTCACAGCCAAACTCGCCTATGCCAGCGAGGAAGACAGTAAATCACATGAAGCACCATGATGAAGATGATAGTTTTTCTGTTGCTTCCTCGTATCCTTTTTTATTGTCCTGAAGTCAAAACGAGAAAAGAAAGTAGAGAAACATTTCTTTTTTTTTTAAATCTGTGACCATTATTTTGTCTGATCCTTAACCAGGTCTATAGATCAGCTACATCTGTGAGAACTATTAAACCCAAGGTAACCATTGGAGTTGCTCCAACCTTTAGCAGCACATCGCGGTTGGAGAGACGCAAAGAGGTATTTAGAGATGTCACAATAATTATTGTTCCTTCCTTAATTCTTGTTTACATCGATAAGCTAATTTATCAACGTACTATGGTTTCAGTTTTACAAGAAGTTAGAGGAGAAACAGAAAGCACTCGAGGAAGAGAAGATGGAAAACGAGAAAAGGCTTAAGGTACCAACAACATATATGCTCTTGCATACACACATCCATTAGCTAGTATACGGTGTATGTGTCATGCATTTTCATTAGGAATAATAGCATGATGATGCAGAAAAAAATGTCTTGCTCTGTTTTTTGAACAATGGTCTTAGATTCTTGAGCATTCTCTTGAAAACGTATTTATGTTCAGGAAGAGCAAGAATTAGTCACTAAGCAACTCCGGAAGAACATGGTTTACAAAGCTAATCCTGTACCGACTTTCTATCACGAGCCTCCTCCACAGAAACCTCCACTGAAAAAGGTAAGGAAACTAAACCACACTGTCTCTGCTTCCTTCTTCTATGTCTATTTTCTTTGCTTGTCCAGCACTAACAGAATCCCATAATAACATTTTGTTTCCTTCTCTTATGTCACACGAACTGCTTATCCTAGTATATGATCATGTTAGCTTTGTTTTTATTTATTTTGGCAGTATTTCACACTATCATAACCATGAACAATCTTTTAAAACAGAATTTTTAATTATCTTTAAACTAAACATGCTGTTCTAAAACCTGCAAACGAAGTTATTATGTTAATATTCTGTGGTGGTTTGATCAACAGTTTCCTCTGACTCGGCCCAAGTCACCAAACCTTAACCGTAGAAAGAGTTGCAGTGACACAGTTCACTCATCACATCAGGAGGTGAAAGGGAAGCATTGTGTTCGACATCGCCACAGTGTAGACGGTCGCAAGGCAGAGCCCAAAGCTAATGATAGCCCGAGGAGGACACCAGATATGAAGAAGTCCACAAAGGAAACACCAAAGTCTGAAGAAGTTTATGGAAAAAACAAGAATGGCCACGAGGGAGAGGTAGGTGAGAACTGCATTGATGTTGTGGAGTGACGTGACGTTTAGTTTATAACTTTGACTAACTTTGGTGGTTGAGAAACAAGAAAAATGGGTGAGAAGTAGAAGAACAAGTTTAAAAGTTTCAGTTGTTTTGTTTTGCTTAAGATTCTGTATTGGATTGCTTAAATCGGTTACCCTTACCTGCTTGATCTTTTCCTTTGTCCGTTTGAGAATTCATTTGAAATGTATATCAAAGTTGTTGTCTAAAAAATTAAGTTATTGAACATTTGTGTGAACTATATTGCTTTCAGATTAAGGTTACTTGAGAGTATGAGTTTGCTTTTATCACAAAATGGTCTTTTATTCAATAAATTCACAATCTCAAATGATGGCTTTAGTTTTATGATGCTTGTTGTTGCCCAACTACAAATCGTTGTGCAACCGTTTTCTCTTGCATGCAAGGCTGGTCATGGATACAAGGAAACTGACACATGGGTTTGAGATTGTTTCCATATTAATTACTTTTGGGACTAGACTTTTTGGAACAAACTATTGTGGTCTAGTGGTTTTCACCTGCTCTTCCTTTTCATGGATAGGTTCGAACTTAGTTTTAGTGTTTCTTAACAAATTATGCCATCTTCAACAATGACACTAAAACACCAAATTTGGTGTAAATTCATCTCAAAACACCAAACTTGACACTATTCCATCAAATTTAAATTTAGTGTAACACTATTCATCACACCAAATTTAAAATATATATTTATTACATTTCATTCAATAATATCTTCAATAGCTATTATTAATTAGTTCAAATTTGTAATTAAACTTAAATATAATGTATTTTTAAATTATTTTACATAATTAAGTTTTTTTTTTATTTTCTATTAATAAACCACTAAATGTCATATTGTAAAACAATATATTATAATATGTTACTAACTAATACAAATTTTATTAAAATATATTTATTATTTTATGTACTTTTCATTTTTAATAGTTTGTAATTTTGATCATAACTAATATTTATATATAATAAATACATAAAGATATAATATTGGTAAACCAAAAATAAATGTAAATAAATTTTATAGAAAATACAAAATTTTAACAAACATAATAAATAAGTGTGATAAAATAATTATATCAGTTACAAATAATTAAAACATAAAAATTCTTAAGATTTAAAAAACAAAAAATATATAATATTACTTTTAGTATGAAATTTGATGTTGTTGTTGGAGATGACAAAAAAAAATTGACATCAAAACATCAAATTTGATGTAATTTTGACATAAATTTAGTGTCATTGTTGGAGATGCCCTTAGTTATTGACCTCGAATATTTTTGGCTTGGGGGTCATCAATCTTGCCTACCTACATGGTGTTACATTTTAGTTTGAAATAGCCTTTCATTTTTTTCTTGAAATAGTCTTTTATTTTTTTTGGTAAAAAAAAAGTGATTTCACCTTATTTGTAGAGAATTCAAACATTATAAATACTCTATGCCACCAAAAATTGAACAAGAGTGATAAAGTGTCTACTAAATTGGTCTCAGAGAATGAAGTGGCCTAGGGAAATAAAAAATGCAATCGATGAGATTAATCTTGATAAGGAAACATGACCGGATGGCATGACAGACCTTTTTTATCAACGATTCTGGGACATTACTGCAAAAGATATTATCAAGATGGTGAAAGATTTTTTCGGTAATAGCTCTTTTGATCCGAGGCTCAATCAGACACATATATGTTTAATACCAAAGACAGAACAGCCAAGAGAGATGACTGAATTCCGCCCCCATCAGTCTATGCCATGTAAGCTATAAGATAATCTCAAAGATTCTATGTTCCCGACTGAAAAAACTCCTACCTAAATTAGTCTCGGAGACCCAATCCGCCTTTGTGGAGAGAAGACTAATATCAGATAACATTCTGCTAGCCAAGGAGGCTTTTCATGCTCTTCGTACAAACCCTATGTGCAAAGCTAAGTTTGTTGCAATCAAGATGGACATGAGTAAAGCATACGACCGGGTCGAATGGAATTTTCTTGAAGCACTTCTCCTAAAATGGGCTTTGCAGAAAAATGGGTATGTTGGATCCGGTGGTGCGTATCTTCTGTATCTTACCAGGTTCTGATCAACGAAGAACCAAAAGGGGATGTCCAACCATCCCGAGGTCTGCGCCAAGGCGATCCATTATCTCCATTCCTATTCATTCTGATGACGGAAGCACTTATCTCACAGCTGAAAGGCGTAAAGGATGAAGGCAGGATCATAGGACTTAAAATTACGAGGGCCAGTCCAGCAGTATCCCATCTTTTATTTGCGGACAGCCTATTCTTTTGTAAAGCAGATATCCAGCAATGTGCTGAGCTTTTTAGGATCATTAAGTTGTACGGGAGGGCTTCGGACCAGCAACTTAATCTAACTAAATCCTCAATATCCTTTGGGAATAGAGTTGGACAAGAAATAAAAGGCATTCTCAAGCATACACTGGGTATTCACAAAGAAGGAGGGATGGGTATGTATCTCGGCTTACTGGAAAAGATATGTGGCTCCAAGCGAGAGGTGTTTGCCTTCATTAGAGATCGTCTAAATGACATAATAAACTCATGGTCGGCAAAATTTTTATCGAAGGGAGGTAAAGAAGTTCTTTTGAAATCTGTCGCTCATGCATTACCAACCTATGTAATGTCTTGTTTCCTGCTGCCTAAAGAAATCATAAAAAAATTAAAAAGTGCAATTGCGAAGTTCTGGGGGAGCACAAAAGCGAACAACCGAGGCTTACATTGGATTGCGTGGGAGAAGATATGCATTTCTTTTGATAAGGGAGGTCTGGGGTTCAGAGATCTTCATGATTTTAATTTAGCCTTATTAGCCAAACAACTGTGGCGCTTACTCCATCATCTGGATTCTTTGCTTGCACGAGTCCTCAAAGGCAGGTATTTTTGCCATATTAGCCCCATGAAAATTAAAACATCGAACTCTCCATCTTATGGATAGAAAAACATTCTTGCCGCACAAAATCTCCTTAGGGAAGGGCTGAGGAAAACTATATGTACTGGAGCTAGCACACGATTTTGGCTAGACCCTTGGATACCTTCAATCCCGGCACTGCCGGCCAATGATGCCGGTATTACCGAGATCCAAACCTCTGTTTAAGCCACCTTATAGAACAGACTACGAAACAATGGAGAAGCGACCTTCTCGAATCCATGTTTGATCCTGGAGACATCCCATTAATACGGAGCATAAGACCCAGCCATAATGATAGAGAAGACGGCTACTTCTGGATTTACACAAAGTCAGGTCTTTATACAGTCAAATCTGGATACAAATTGGCCTCACAGATAAAGGAGGAGAAATGTGAAGGGAATATAGCCTCGGAGCCCAATGTCAACTCTTTAAAGGCGTTGATATGGAAGCTGAAAACGACGCGAAAGATAAAACATTTTCTTTGGCAAGCCTTATCTGAGTGCATAGTTGTATGCAGCCGACTAGTGGATAAAGACTGTGGGAGCGATCGTACATGTCCTAAATGTGGCGAAAGCGAGGAAACTACAAACCATCTCTTGTTTCTATGTCCAATGGCACTCCAAACATGGGCCTTATCGGCTATACCGACGATTCTGGGGATCTTCCCGAGCGAATCTCTATACCAAAATTTTGACTATCTCCTTCTCTGTGCAAAGATGAGTGGAGTGCCAGAGAATATTATGATGAGATTTCCATGGATCTCTTGGTTCATCTGGAAAGCGAGGAAGGAAAAAGTCTTTAATGGAAAAAATATTCTACCCCTGGATACTGTCCAACACGCGACTAGGGAAGAAAAAGAATGGAGAGTTGCTCAAGTCATCTCAGACCATGCCCTACCCTAAAGAACACCCACCCAAGAACAAGTAAACGATGAGAGTGATTCACACTTCCCAAGATGCCAAGTGGATGCATCTTGGGTGAAAAACTCAAGTTTTGCCGGTTGTGGTTGTGTTTTCGATACAGAACCAGAGAGTCACATGTATGGTTCTTTTGGAATAGACCAAGTTCTATCTCCATTGCATGCGGAGTTTAATATCTTTCTCTATGCAATGAAAGCTGCTTTGCAGCTAGGATTTTTCACAATGTCCTTTGAATCGGACTGTCTTCAGCTTGTCAAGCTGATACATGAAGTAGAAGTTTGGTCAATTTTGGCTTCAGAATAGAATGAATTCGACCATTTACGTGATATGTTTACCTTTTTTCTATTTCTTTTATTGCACGAAAGCATAATGTAAGGACCAATCCCCTTGCCAAAGGAGCTCGAGTCAAAAACTTTATCTTTTCCCATGTAAATCTTTTGATTCCGAGGTGGTTAGCTTCAAAGGCTAACCTCTTCATCCCGAATCCCCTATATATTAATTGAGAAACATTTGAAAAGATGTAACCTCAAGTTTGTATTAATTAAAAAGTAACCTTGCTTAGTTGTCAATCAATTAGCATATCAATTAAACTGACGTGGCGGCTTTAGGTTCAATTGAAATTTGCTAGGGAAAAATAATTAGAGACGCATATAACGCATGTAACATAGTTTATATATTTA
>CAKOAT010772931.1:0-90541 GCA_932364175.1 Eruca vesicaria subsp. sativa | reverse complement strand
AAGATTTGATTTACATTTCTAATTAAAGTTGTTTTTGATCATACGTATAGATAATTATATAAAAATTCCAAAATTCTAAAATTTCAAATACATACAAAAACAATCATATGTAAATTTTAAATTTGTGAATATTAAAATTTTATATTTTAATTACATATATTCACCATGCGCAAGGCGCAGGTCTTATCCTAGTTAATAATACATGGTGTTTGTCGTGAAAAAAAAAAGATTGGTCTCAAAGATTGAAAAACCTAAACATGAAAAACTAATATCACATATTATAATTTCGGATATGAGGATTATGACTTTGGTCTAGAAGTTTTAGATAATATGAAAATGTTTTTTTTTGTGAAGAATGGTGATGAAAATATAAATTAAGGACTTTGCTCATGCATGTTTTTTGCACATAAACAAGTACTAGTTTTTTTTTTGGTCAAACCCAAACAAGTACTAATTAAAAAGGAAAAGTTGGTGGAGAAAAAAAACTTTAATAAATTAATTTGATTATTCATCCTTTTTATTCAGTGGCTTTACGCAGAAGGCAATAGTTTTTGTGAGAGAAATGGAATATTCTGCAAGATCCGTTTCAACATTCAATTCTTCCAAAGAATCCAACAAAACCTTTCTGATGAATCTCTAAAAATATTATCCAAAAAAAAACTCTCTTCCTTTTCCATCATCACCATGACGTTGGACAGTTACAACGGCGATGTTCACACCGTACCTCAATCGGAAAACTCACCGATCGACACAGAGAAAGAGAGAGAGCTTTTCGTCCCACCGCTCAACTTCGCCATGGTTGATAACGGAATATTCCGTTCCGGTTTCCCTGAACCGGTTAGTTTCAGCTTCCTACAGTCTCTGCGACTCCGATCCATCATGTATGTAATCTCTCTCTCTTTTTCATTCGTTTTGATTCCGTCTTCTTAATTAGGTTTATAGTTATAATCAAGCAGTTTATACAAATGTTTACTCCACTGTGTGCAGTCTCTGATGATCTATTTATTTTGTTGGTGTAGATACTTGTGCCCTGAGCCATATCCAGAGGTGAATGTAGAGTTTGCGAAATCGAATGGGATCAAAGTGTTTCAGTTTGGAATCGAAAGATGCAAGGTGAGGAGGATTGATTATCTTATCTGCTTGGATGATATGATTCAGCGCTTATTATATGTATCTGAAGCTTTGAATTGCATCATCTTGTTGCATAGTGTGACGTTATATGTTGTTGCTTCATGTTCTCTGCGCCTAATAATCTGTTATACTGATCCAATTGATTAGTTTTCTTCCATGTTTGTGATGAGATGATAATCAGAGTAAACTTAGTCTCACTTGATCAGAAATTAATGGGATTGTCTTATGAATTGGGAAAAAAATAGAAAATTGCAGTACACTCGTTTTGTATTTGAGTTACAAAGTGTTCTTGTCTTGACTAGCATTGATCAATCTATACCTGCGATCTATCAGTTTATTCATCTTCGTAACTTATGAATCTCAGTATGTTATGAAATGAAACTAAATGAAATGGATGCTACTAAGATTAGATGTTTCTCTCTGTTTTTGCAGGAACCCTTTGTTAATATTCCGGACCAAGTTATCCGAGAAGCATTACAAGTACTCCTAGGTAACATCTTTCTTTTTGTCTCTCTAAAACATCTTGTTGTTGAGCCTAGTATTTTTTTTGAAAATGTTACCGTCTAATCTTGAGTTATTCTTACCTCTTTAACCAGATACAGAGAATCATCCTGTCTTAATCCATTGCAAAAGTGGGAAGGTAAAATTGAAATCTCTTTCTTCCTTTGTCAAACCCTAGTCACACAATCTTTCCTTTCTAATAGATGGAAAACCTAATTTATTTTTCGCTCGGTTATAGCATCGGACTGGATGTCTAGTGGGGTGTGTGAGGAAGATACAGAGATGGTGTTTGTCTTCCATCTTCGACGAGTACCAGAGATTTGCAGCTTCGAAAGCTAGAATCTCAGACCAGAGATTCATGGAGCTCTTTGACATCTCCAATCTAAGGCATTCATCACTTTCCTTCTCATGTTCTAAGAGGTGCTGATCACTGAAAACGAAACCGTGCAGCTTAAGGTGCCGTTGAAAGCCTTTGAAAAGTCTCTTTAGCTAGATGAAAAATCATTCAAATAAAAAAACCCTTTTACTACAATGTAAATAAATAAAAATTGTTGGGTTTTACTAGAGAGAAAATGGATAGGATGATTACGAGACTATCCATTTAAGCGGTATCATGTAGAACAAGTTCTATCATAAAGTCTTTTTACTAAATTTTATTGTTGAAAATAGGGGATGAAGTACGACATGTAAACTTACAAAATGAAACAATGATGAAAAAATTGCATATTCGAAATATTCAAATTGCTATAGACAGGAAGCACTATACTAACTCCAAAGGATAGAGGCCCTGAAACACAAATCGTTTGGGTCCGACGACAAAAGAGAGAGGGCAATATACCAATAGACTGGTGTAGGTGGACTAAATTCTACATTGCCCCACTCACTACCATCTTGATTCTATTTTAACATATCATAAATTTGATTTTTTTTTTTTTCTGCTCAAAATCTAAGTATGGTTAAAAAATTAATTACCCTTAATGAATCAGTATTATGTGTAATATGAATTACTAGAAACTACTTTGAATTACTTTGAATTACTAGAAACTACCTTAAATTACTAGAAACTACTAGGAACAAAAAACAAACTACCTTGAATTACTAGAAACTACTACGAACAAAAAAAAAAGTGGGACAGTGAGAAAAATGGTAGGGTAGTTAGAATAGTTATTTTCTAACTGGGGTATATTAGAATACTTTCCGGTGTACGTAGCTTTATCTTGTCAAGATTGACATGAAAACCATTCAATTCCTTTAGCAAGGACAAGCACGTTTGGATGCAACATCAAAATGTTGTATTCAAATACTGATGTAGGTAAGCCAAGGAGGTGGCAAGTGCCACCATAAAATTTTCAAATTTGCATAATATACCCTAAGTTTTCGTTATGTTTTCTACTAAATTACATAATTTAGCCATGTTTTTAGGTTTATACAAATAAGACTATATGCACCATATTTACAAGAGTGGTAATCTAATATGCAAAACAACAAGGGATAATTTGAAAAATACACTATTTGTGATTTGAAATTTTAGAAATACACTTCTTTTTTACCTTTTTGAAAATTACACTTTATTACATGTAATATGACACTTTTATCCTAGATTTATTTAGTAATTAAAATTATGATACTAATTAATACAAAATGTTTATAATTAAAATTAGACTTATAAATAATCTGTGTTTGTGATAACCGTGTGAGATAAAACACATTCGTATTGTTGATTTTTGGTATCTTTACACATACAAGAACAAATTGCCTGAATCATATAAATATTTTTGTATAATTATTATCTGTGTTTGTGATAAACGTTTTGAGATAAAAACACGTTTGTGTTGTTGATTCCTGGGCTTCACTGTCTTCACACATACAAGGACGATGGATTTATATATACACAGTTTTTTAAAAAGTTCTTTGAAACTGCAAGAGTTCTTAGATATCATCTCTTCCGTAGAACCATTGTGTCCTAATCAAAGAAGAAAAATATTCTAAGGAATAAATTGTAGTAAAAAGGAGAAAAGATACATCGTTGCACCATTTGCTTCTTATACTTACTGTCAGGGTTATGTTTCATGCGTATCAAGCCTACATCAAAATAAAAATAAAAGACCTTTCAATCAGAACAAATGGATGTTGGTTTTATCGTTCTTTAAATCTGAAGAACAAGAATACTGAGAATTTGCTATTGATTGTTGTTGATTTTTTTTAAATATGTTTTTTTCAAACGCATTTGATTCTAATCTGATTTATGCTTTTATCAAAAAAATAATATAGATTTTTATATACATTTAAATTGGATAATTTGGTAATTTCATTTGTGAATAAGTGTAGTTTTCCAGAAAAATATAAATGGTACAGTTTTCAAAATAAATTCTTTTATGTACTTATTTTTCCAAAATTTCCCAAACAACTATTGCAAACAATAAAAATCGATAAATAAATATTCAAAATACCTTAATTAGATTAATAATTAATTGAAATAGAGTCAAAATTATTATCTCTCCTTGATCCTATATAGACATGTAGTGCGCCGGTTTGAATACATTCAAAAACACATGCTATAATTGCTTATATCTTCATTTTCACCTCACTTAAGAATTAGTACCGTTCGAATCTAGAATTATGTTATACTTTCAGAAACTGAAAAATATTGACACAAAAATGCTATTTTTGTTTGTATTGGAGGTGACTACTTTAGGATTATAGATTTTCTTTTTTTTTTGTCATTGAAATTTCCCGAACGGGATACGCAACCAAAGTGTTTAGAGTTCACACAGCGAAAAAGAAAAACTCAAAACAAAAGCACAGAAATGCCAGTAGACATTTTAAACCCACACACAACGAGGAAAAGAAAAAATATAGAGATCATTTTACTTGGTGACTGTCAATTAGCACCAAGATACCTAGTAGATGATTCCTCAAACAGTCCTTGCTGCTTCCTTTCTGATGATAGATTGTAGCCATCCTGGCCCCTTCGCCGCCACATAAGATTGTTGCCACTGAACCTGCAAAGCACTGGCTGCAATTGCCGAGGCTACCACTATTAAGGTAGATGGGCTTCCAACCTAAAACCAATTTATTAAGGTAGATGTGCTTCCAACCTAAAACCAATTGGTGATAAGTGGATTGACTCATCTATCTTATATATCACTAAGAATCCCTTCCAACTTCTGATGTAGGACACTTTGTGTCTAATACGCCCCCTCGAGATGATGGCTCTCTGGCATCAATCTCGGAATGTTCGAGCAAGGATCGATAGACCGACTTTGGGCTGGATCGATAAGGATCGGGTTGCATTGTGTGGATCGTGGGCTCTGATACCATATTAAGGTAGATGGGCTTCCAACCTAAAACCAATTGGTGATAAGTGGATTGACCCATCTATCTTATATATCACTAAGAATCCCTTCCAACTTTCGATGTGGGACACTTTGTGTTTAATAATCACATTACAATCTTTGTGGACTATCATTACTCGATCAATCTCTAGCTGATCCAGAGCTCTTCACAAACGTCTCCAAAGAGGTTTGACACTGTTAGGTAGATATGTCTGTGTAAACGTCTCAGGAAACTGATTGACTGAAGCTTCCAACACTACTTTGTTACTTTTAAAGTCACACAATACTTCTGCTGTCCAAACCAAAGCAGTAATATCAGCTTCAATCTGGGAACCAATCCCCACAAAAGAGCGTCTACTATGAAGCAGCATTTTTCCATTTGAGTCCTTTATAATCCAAGCTGCACCTCCATTCCTGTTATTTACAGACCATGCAGATCCCATATTACATTTAACATAGTTGGGAGGAGGCTTTACCCATGATTGCGTTGAGGCTATTTCCATCACCACTGCTGGAGCGTCAGGAGGGATGAAAGCGTGCAGTTGCAGCCATATGGAGGATTCTTCTCGAGCTTTGTTTAATGTGGTCACTGCGTCAATACTTCAGTGTTCAAGACAAAACAGGTTTCTGTTCTTCCACATGTGCCACAAGAACCAAGGAAATTGAAGACGTATTTTAGGATCAAGATTACTCTTCTTACTCAAGGAGAAAAGATAGTGCATATTCAGAAAAGCAGAGGATGGTGAGAAAGCCGCCGCAGGAAGAGGGAGAGAGGATCGTTCCCAGACTTCTTTCACCTTTGGGCACTGAAAGAGCATGTGACAGATTTTCTCTGGACCCTGGTGACACTGAGGACAGCTGGGGTCAACCGGAATTTCCCTCGAGGATAGTTGTTGTTTCACCGCTAGTGCTCCAGACATAATACGCCACAAGAAGTGTCTGATCTTAGGAGAAGTTTTAGTTTTCCATAGATCCCTCCACAATTACTTCTCTAAAGGAGCCAGAGGAGTAGTTTGTGGAGAGTTGATGTCGATAATGCTTTCTAGAAGTTTATATTCACTCTTTGCATTATACACACCGTCCCTCAAAAAACCCCATTTATATTCATCTTCTATAACTCTCGGGAATCTGGTATCAAGAATATTGGGAATATCTTCCTCAGCAATAATCTCTCGTAACTTCTATACGTCCCACCTGCTCGAGTTAACTTCCATCAAGTCACATATTCTGTTCGTAAGGTCTACTACTGCTTCTTGTCTATATCGTGGAGGACGTGGAAGCGGATTGATGATACAATTCTCTGTCCACACCTTGGTGTCTTCTCCAGAACCCACCACTTTCACTAGCCATGTTTTAAGAGATCTCTTCCGTATATTATAATCCTCGAAGCATAAGAAGGGCGTTAGCCAACGACATTATCCAGGAAGTCCGTTCTGTCGAAATATCGGTGCTTAAGAATACGAGCTACCAACGAGTCCGGCTTATCCCAAATTCTCCAAGCTTGTTTGGCAAGCATGGATTGATTAAATTTCTCTAACTCCTTAAAACCTAACCCATCAACCTCCATGTCTTTGCATAATTTTTGCCATGCCACCCACAATATTTTCTTCCTATTGTTCACACTGCTCCACCAGAACTCAATCATCACACTAGCAAGCTTTGCACATATGTCTTTAGGGAGTTTAAAACATAGCATTGAATAGATAGGTATGGCCAGACCAATCGATTTGATGAGGATATCTTTGCCTCCCTGAGACAACGCTTTCGAGAACCAGCCATTTAAACGACCATGGAGCTTTTTCGCGAATGAAGCTAAGCAGTTTTCTTTTGGAACCACTGAAGCATTCAGGGAGTCCAAGATACGATCCTTCACCCCCCCCCCTCCACGTGAATTCCAGTAATGTTCCTGGTTAATGATTTAGTCTCCTCTAGAACCTTAGCTCCAAATATGATGGACGATTTCTGGAAATTCACCATTTGACATGAGGCATTTCCATACATCTTAATGCATCGCATGATTTCATCAGCTTCTTCAATTGATGATTTACACAGTAGAAAGTTGTCGTCTGCGAATAACAAATTGTAGATAGCTGGGCAAGAAGCTGCCAGTTTAATGCCATGTAACCGACCAGGGACTTCTGAGGTACTTAATCTGCTCACTAGCGCCTCGGCGCAAAGAATAAACAAGAAGGGTGACACATGATTGCCTTGCCTAATACCACGTTCCGGTCTAATGAAACCATGAGCATTGCCATTTAGGAGATCATATAATGTAACTGTACTGACACAAGGCATGATCCATCTGATCCAAATTCTATCGAAACCCAGTTTCTCCATCAACACCTCAAGGAAATTCAACATATCTGTTTTGATCGCCATCAATTCCTTTGAGATGGATTCATTAGTCCGAAGGCCGTGTACTAACTCGTGGGCAATGACAATGTTGTGTGAGATAAGCCGGCCAGTAACAAAAGCTCCATGCGTTTCCAAGATGATATCAGGGAGAATCACTTTGAGGGGATTACAAAGGATATTAGAGATGATCTTGTATTGAACTGAACAAAGGCTTATGGGTCTCATGTCTTTCATTCTCTCTGGTTTTTGTATCATTGGTAACAGGCTCAGCTGAGTATGGTTCCACCCTTCAGGAAGGATAGAAGTTTGAAAGAAGCGTTTTATTTCCTCCGATAAGCTAGGACCGACTATGTGCCAAAACTTCTGGTAAAAAAATTCATGTGAGGCCATCCTCTCCAGGAGTGCTACTCTTTTTTACGCAGAATGCAGCATCTCTAATTTCTCCATCCGTTACCGGAGCTGTGAGGCTCGAGTTCATCTCTACAATGACTTTACCATTAAAGCGGTCCTCAAACCTGCAACAATTCACATTGTTCTTCACGTTTCTCTCGTACGAGGCTGACCACTACATCAAATCGACGTCAAGAACGTTTTCCTCAATGGAAATTAATCTTCAAGAGACTGTATACATGCACCAACCACCCGGCTTCGTCGACAAGAGCAAACCTGACCATATCTGCCTCTTAAAGTTCTTTCTCTACGGACTTAAGCAGACGCCTCAAACGTGGAACACACGCTTTGCCTCTTACGCTAGACACCATGGGTTTTGTCAAAGCACAATTGATAAATCATTGTTTGTACTCTACTCTGGTTCAGACCTTGCTTACTTGCTCATATACATCGATGATATGGTGCTTACGGCCTCATCCAATAGCCTCCTACACAGCCTCATCAAGTGTCTCAACTCTGAGTTCAAAATGTCAGATCAAGGTCCTCTACATCACTTCCTCAGCATCAGTATAAAGAGAGACACTAACGGTCTTCTGCTCCATCAACAAAGTTATGCAGATGACATTCTACACCGCGCAAACATGTCCAACTGCAATCCCAGTCTCACTCCAGTCGACACCAAACAGAAGCTCTCTGCTGACGGCAGCCCACCGGTCTTTGATCCCACTCTCTACCGGAGCCTCGCAGGAGAACTTCAATACTTGACATTCACCCATTCGGACATAGCCTTTGCGGTTCAAAAAATATGTATCTTTATGCATGATCCATGTGAAGCTCACTTCCACGCACTCAAAAGAATTCTTCGATACATCAAGGCACTATCTCATACAGTATTAAGATTACCCATTCTCAATCTCTCTCTATCACGGCGTACTCTGATGCTGATTGGCCGGTTTCCCTTCAACTAGACGCTCCATCTCCGGCTACTGTGTCTTCCTAGGTGATAATATCGTCTCATGGTCCTCAAAACGTCAGTAAACAATCTCCAGATCCAGTGCAGAATCTGAGTATTGAGGCATCGCTAATGCAGTGTCCGAATCTACGTGGTTGTGCAACCTCTGTTGGAAACGAAGATACACATCTCTCGGGCCATCATTGTCTACTGCGATAATGTCAGTGCCATATATATCTCCTCCAATCCTTCTCATTATCAATGAACAAAACATGTCGAGATCTGACATATACTTCGTCTGCGAAAAGGTTCAATGGGTCATGTTAAGGTTTTTAATGTCCCCTCGACTCAATAGTTCGCTGATGTCTTCACAAGAGGTCTTCACTCTTCACTTTTCTTGGACTTCAGAAACAGTCCCATCGTCCGACCATCTCACGCTAAGACCGTGGGCGAGTGTTAGAGAATATACAGTTATATATGATTAGATATGTAAATATCTTTGTGATACACTTAGATACTCTCTAGAACCATCTATTGTATTGTATATATACTCTCATATAAATAATAATGGAGTTATGGAATTTCCTAGACTTACGGTATGATGCGGAGAAAGCATGTCCACTGAAAAAATGTACATATATTATAGATAGTTGATCATCGTATGTGATAGATTTAAATATTATATGATGATGTAATGTATACTACCTAGTATTACAAAAACAACAACATTATAATAGTTAATTTTGAGAAATTTAGTTAGAGTCGGACTTGAGTTAATGAGGGCACACAAAAATAATAATATTATAAATAATATATTAAAATAATAAGCAAAATAAAATCAAAAATGAAAAGATAAACAAATTCAGTTTTTACTTTTCCCACATAGTATTTACTTTATAAATATTCTTTGTATAGATTAATATATAGAAATAAACATTAAAAATAGGAATTCTTTGTATGTTGCGGTTCTGTTAAAATGTAACAAGGGGTTCAGGTATTAGTAAATACATTTTTTTTTTGGTAAAATGTTAAATTTATACCATTTTCGAGATTTAAATGTTGCGTACAACTTATTCATGCTGAAAGAAACAAAACGGAAAAGAAACAAATACAACCAAACTCAAGCGCGGACAAACCTCAAGGAGGTTGAGTACACGAGAAATAGAACTGCAGTGACGAAGGAGACTGATCTGAAGATGGGAAGGAGATGAGGCGGTCACGCATAAGACGGTCTAGAGCACGACGGAGACCAGAAGCTGATGTAGTAGTTGATGTGAAGATCCGAGCATTTCTTTCTCTCCAGATAAGATAGATGGCTGACTGTAGAATAAGCTTGATCACCGGAGCCTTTGTAGGATTCAGATGCCGTTGATTGATAAGAGCAGCTGCTGAGTGCAAGTCCAAGGGTGTTGCAGCAATTATCTGCTGCGAAAAATGCTTCCATATGCTGGAAGAGAATTCACACTCGAAGAAGAGATGGTGATGAGTTTCAATACCAGACGAGCAAAGGACACAATTTGCAGGGACATTAAGTCCCCATCTTCTCAAGCGGTCACGCGTCGGTAGCCTCCGCAACATAGCCAACCAAGTGACAAATGCATTGCGCGGAATATGTTCTTTAAACCAAATGACCTTGGACCAGAAAACTGGTGGTGATTTTTTTTTCTTATGAACTCCCAAGTAGTCTTCGAAGAAAAAAGAGGACCAAAACTTCCATCTGATTTGCGCCATAAGTACTGGTCATCACCCCTTTGAGGTGAAGGAACTGGAATTGTTGTTAAAACAATCTGGAGTGTTTCAGCTGCAAGAGATCTAACCGGAGGAAGGAGCCAATAATCATTACTTGTAGCCTTCGAGACAATTGCACATTTCGTGATTCCCAGCATTTGAGAACCGCCTTCACCTAGTACAGAGTTCAATGGCCCCAAGAGCGTCCAGGTATCATACCAAAAGGAGCAGGTTGTTCCAAAATTGATTTAGTATAGTTATACTAAATCAATTTTGTATTTTTGTTTAATCTATTTATACTTACTACAGAAATAAAATTTAAAACTCATATACTACTGTATAAAATTATTTTAGATTTGTTGATTGTCGTTTACAAAGGATCCAAATTGAGGTTTGCATTGTAATGAATCTCAGAATCTCTCACGAAACCGACCTCCGATCACAAAAAAAGAAAAGCAGCCAAAAAAGTAAGAGTACTTACCGAAGCTTCTAGGTCCATCACGTAGACTTGCTTTATGTGACCCAAAAAATCATCCCCAACATAAATATCGGGGATATATTTCAAATATTTTCATATTATTTCGTACTCCTAGAAAATGTTGGAATAAAACAATTGCAACGTTACCACAAAATTATGGAAAGTCGGCAAGTTCAGCTAAATGACCCGAAAGTTATCTTCGATTTTCCAACGGTTATCTTTGCCATCCACGTGTCACTAGCATCTCCTTGTGCATCTGCTGTGTCAAAATACGATACTATCCCTTGCGTAACAGCGTCTACTTTCATCAGTTTTAACGAGCGGAGGCTATATATGTCAATTAACATCAACGCTCAACGACTATTTATCTATTTGATTCATTGCTTGCTGCGAACAAAACATACACAGACAGACAGACACAAAAATGGCGACGGTACCTCTATTCAGCCAATTCCCATGCAAAACCATACTTCCATCCTCTTCGAACTCTAAAACCCAACCAAAATCTTCGAATCTAGTGTCCGTAAATTTGATTAACCGGCGGTTGGAGACTGGAACAGCTGTTCACCGGTCGGATTTCAAGGTCAGAGCTACGGACGTTAACGACGAGTGGGGTCCTGATGCCTTAGAGAGAGGATTGAATGTATCGGTTGCGGAGAAAGTAGCAGAAGAAGCCATCGAATCCGTGGAGGAGACGGAGGGGCTAAAGAGATTGCTAGCGGATTCTTTGTACGGAACAGATCGAGGTCTTAGCGCATCGAGCGAGACGAGAGCAGAGATCAGTGAGCTCATTACGCAGCTCGAGTCCAAGAACCCTAACCCAGCTCCCAACGAAGCTCTCTTTCTCCTCAGTGGCAAATGGATTCTCGCGTAAGTTATTATATTTTGCCGTGGAATGGTTTTTGGTTAGTTCGGTTCGTTTTAAATTGTGCCGAATTGAACCGAACAAGTTTGGTTTAGTATATTGTTTGTGAAAATTCTGCCACAGATTTCGGTTTTGGTTTAGATTTTTAGTTAGATTTATCAAAACTTGCTAATTTGGTTTTTTAGGTTGATTCAGAAAAAACAAATTGATTAGTTTGACGAGTCGGAATTTGGCTTAGATTTTGCCATTTTGGTTTAAATCTCTTTTTTTTTAAATTAAAAATTTACTAATAACCGATTTGCCTAATTGAACCGAATTCAAAACCGAATCTGAACCGACAACAACACTTTTTCGTTCAGTATGTTTCAAATCCGCAGACCTTATTATTATTAATCACGTGATTTAACTTAGATAGTGAAGCATTCTGCCATGTCAAGAACTTAATCCTCAACGTTAATCTCTTTGCAGTTACACATCGTTCGTTGGTCTGTTCCCGTTGCTCTCACGTAGAATCTCACCGTTGGTCAAAGTGGATGAGATCTCACAAACCATTGACTCCGACAGCTTCACCGTACAAAACTCTGTCCGGTTCGCTGGTCCCCTTGCCACGACGTCGTTTAGCACCAACGCTAAGTTCGAAGTCCAAAGTCCTAAACGCGTCCAGGTTCATCACCAGGCTATCACTTCTATCTTTTATACTGAGTATTATAAATTAGTAGAATTGTTACAAGACAGACCCTATAACTAAAAATGTGTCCATGTTTTGCATAACCTAACTGAGGTTTTTTGTTTGTGTGCTTGCAGATCAAGTTTGAGCAAGGTGTTATCGGGACTCCTCAGCTAACAGATTCAATTGAAATCCCCGAGTTCGTGGAGGTCCTTGGTCAGAAAATCGATCTCAACCCCATTAGAGGATTACTTACATCTGTCCAGGACACGGCTTCTTCAGTGGCTAGAACCATTTCAAGCCAACCACCGTTGAAATTCTCTTTGCCTGCAGAGAGAGCGCAGTCGTGGCTGCTCACTACTTATCTCGACAAAGACCTTCGGATCTCAAGAGGCGATGGCGGAAGCATCTTTGTGCTTTTCAAAGAAGGCAGCTCTCTCTTAAAACCTTAAACATTGTATAGTAAAATATATAGAACCATGTCTGTATTTAAAACCATGTCTTGTAAGTGTTGTTGTTGGAGAGTTATGATGGTTTTTGTATATTCAGTGTTTAAATGTTGGTTACTTTTTGCTTATAAAGTTATAAGTGGTGTCTGATTCAGTCTTTTATTAATTAGAAAACTGGTTTGTTAGCAGAACAGGTCTCTTCTTTACAGAAGCAACTGATGTGAGAGCACCGCATCTCCAGACAAGAAAACTATATCTCAAAGACGGGTTTACCAGAAAGCTTGTTCTGAATAATAATCATGAGAGAAACGTATCCTCAAGAACCAGTGAGAGAACAATTCCCTAACTCAAACGTGAAGAGGAAACAAAAGTTTGCTCAACTATCAGCAAGATGAAGAAAAAATGACACAATCAGCAAGTGTGAAGAGGAACAAAAGTTTGCATCAAGTTTGAGAAAACCAACCAAAACATTCTTAAAAGGAGTGAATGCAGCAGAAAGAGCCAAAGAGGCAATAATATGTAGAACTGCAGAAGCAAGAGACTGTATAGATTCATTCATAATTTAACTCAGACACTTGGTTGTTTGACGATTCAATTTGTATTTAGAGATTATATGTATCTTGCCAAAACCAGAAATTCATAATACAGAATCAGCAACAACTAATAAATTACTTGAGATAAACCCAACAAAATGTTGTAAGATCAAACACAAGTGTACTAAAACCCTAATCTTGATAATTACAATTCTGACAAGGCACCAACAGAATCGCTGCTTCAAGTAAGATGTTAAGTAAAGAAAGAGCTACTGTGGTCACATGGGAAGAGGAACAAGAGCAAAACAGAGGACTCCTCTGCACCTGAAAGACCAAAGACTAATGTTGTCGCCATCTCTCAGTCCATTAGCCATCACGACATCATTCCACCCACAAACCAAAGCGTAGTTCTAAGAACCCTTCATCTCCCATCTCTTGAGAAACACGCCCCACTTCTTAGTGCCTTGATAGACAATGTTCGAACCAAGTTCGGTCATTCTTTTCAGTGAATGAGTGACTGGACTCGTCTGTGGGTTATTTCAAAGGCGTTCTTTACTATTTAGAGTCGAAGAGTGATTTTATTAATAAAAGAGTTCGATTACAAATGAGGAAATGAGAGGCGAGGCGGAGTCTCGCGGAGAGCTCAGCCGTGCCGTACAAGTCGGAAAGAAAATACAAGAGTGAAAACCCTAATTCTACCCGCCTTGTGGGTAAAAGTGATTTCGGATCCTCTGCTTGTTACACTCTCTCCCTTTTTGATAGTGTCCTTTCATTGACCTAGCGAGCTGAGTGCATGCCTGTGAGGCCTTTTGCTCGATGGGCCTTAGTTGGCCCGATAAGGCGAACCCCTTATCTAAGTGTCATTAACTCGGGTAATCACGGGGGTTATCCAAGCTAAACCTGATTAGCCGTTAATCAATGAAATGTTGGTTCGTTGAGCCGGAGCTCGCGTGGGCCGGGCCGGTTACTTGACTGGACTTGTAAAGGAGGGGTATTCCACCTTCTACAGTAAGTCCCCCAGATTCGTTGCCGATTCATGACTCGAGTCGGGACGGATCTTGTCTATGGTCTGTTGAGTAACGGGGTCGATTGGTGTGTTCCGATGCTTCCACAGGCGGTAGCTCGTTGAATTGTTAGTTCGGAAAATGGTATTAGAGTGACCAGGAGTCGCTAGCTCGGAGAATGGCTCTTGGTGCGTCCGCTGAGTCGTTAGCTCGGAGAATGACTCTTGGTGCGTCCGCTGAGTCGTTGGCTCGGATGATTTGCAACTTGTCCTCTCGCGCGGGAAGGTGTGCGAGAAATAGAGGGAAGACATACAGTTTTTAATAACTGAGGCCCATCTAGGTCAGAATGTGAACAGTCACGAGCTACTTAGAGGCCCAATTAGGCCTTAATAGGCCTAATTATCGACTCTGGGAGTCACGCCCTGCTCTCCTATATATATCTCCCTTCACTTATTCCTCTCCATTTTCTTCGCCGCCACATGTAATCACTTCTCTCCCTTCTCTCTACTTTCTCTCTCTAAGTTGTATGATATATACGTTCATTATCGGTGAGATGTATCCACGAGTGAGGTTGACACGCGAAGAGAAAGGGAAAGATATTGCGACTTCGTCGCCGGCTAGGACGAGACGACCAACGAACCTCTAGAGGATTTTAGTTTAGAGCATAGGAATGCGTTGATGGACGTAGACGGTCGTAGTCTTTCTCAACGACTCTTAATCGTCGATACCGAGAGAGAACTCAGGGACGATGGCGTAGGGAACGCCATTGCGCAGATTATGGGCGATCCTCGAATTGAGCAACCTCGTTCGTCACCGCTCAGGTCGTCGAGGGTGAGTTCTAACCGATCTCGAGGAGGAAGTTCCGACAGATCCCGTCGAGCGAACTCCGGTCGATCTCAACCGACGGATCCTGATCGACCAGTATCTGTTTGGTATGTGTTAGATAACGCGAAGCGAGTAGAAAACGAAAAGCTTCCTCCAGCTCTGACTCGCTACACGGGGGAAGTGAACTTCGAAAGGGAGCCTGCAGTCCCGCGAGAGTTGCTACGCCCCACCAAAGTTGCCGGTCAGAACTGGCCGAACACACTTGAGACGGAGTCGATAGTGCAGGCCGTCGAGAATCTGCTTATAGCTCGGAAGGCGATCGGGGTTACTTATCTGATTCCGACCTCCGATCAGTGCCCATGGTCGCCGCCAGTTGGCTATCAGTGCGTGTATGAGTCATACTTCGGAGATCACACCAGGCTCTGGTTCCCGATTCCTCGCCTGCTGACTTCCTACATTGCTCGTTGCGGGATGGCGATTAGCCAGATGGTGAACGGACCGTTCCGCATCATGGTCGCACTTATGGTGATGGCGGCTGAAATCGGGATAAGCTTGTGTGTGTATGCGTTTGAGAAGTTAACGACGATATCTCGTCTCGGTCGAAGGCTTTTCTCGGTTAGGATGAGACAGAACTACAACGTCATTATCGGTCATCCAGACAAGACTCCACACGTCGCTACTTCTTCATTAAGTCGGATCATCACGCCTTTATCGACCCTCCGGATAACGAGTTCCGGATTTACTGGAACGGCGTAGCCGGTAGTTAGCTCGCCCTGATCAACGCTCATATACATTTAATCTGACTTGTCTTTTCTTCTTGTGCAGATCCGCACCCTAACTTCTACTTGACCGACGCCGCTGTTCCACCGTCATTTCTCTCCGACGCTAGAGCCTTGGTTGAGTTAGGCCATCGAAAGTGGCCTGATATAAGCGAGGAAAGGATCCAACGTGAGATAGATCGCATCAACTGGGGTAAGGAAGAACGCACTCAGTCTTCCCTTTTATTTCATGTGTGGTCTTTTTGCTCAAATCGTTGCTTGTACAGGTAATTGGGACAAAGTGTTCCAGTACGATTCCAAACCCGGAAGGAAAAGGTCGAATCTCTTTTCTAAGGCGGAACAGAAAGTCATCAAACAGGCGCTTACGATGAAAGGACTCCCAGATCTCTCTCAAATTATCTAGGAAAAGCGAGGCGGCGCTTCGCAAGGCAATGCGCTGATGGGGTTGATCGATTCTTTCGATCTTGGAGGAGGAACATCGTCTGACGACCCAATTCCTCCTCCTGCTGGGAGAAATGCTGCTGACATATCGGGTGTATCGACTGGAGGCCCAAAGAGGCCGCGGGTCGAGGAAGCAGAAGGTCAGGTCGCTGATCTCGAAGTAGCCGGCGATGATCTTCCTGCGGGTTCTCCGGCTAAGAAAAGGAGGAGAAAGAAGAAGTCCAAGTCGGTTGAGGATGGGTCTGCATCTAAGGATGCCCCGAGTACCCATGATCGCGAGGATGCTGGGAGTCTTCCTGTGGAGGAAGTTGTAGAAGGTCAGGAGCTCGCCGTGGTGAACCCGACAGATGAAATCCCTCCGCTCAAGCAGGGTGCATCCCTTCCTGACGATCCCAAAGAGAAGGCGAAGAAGAAGGGTAAGAAGAAGAAGAAGAAGGCATCGAAAGAAACGGCCGGTCCCGACGTGGGAGCCGGTTCTTCGGCTGACAAGACCTGCGGCCCTGATCCCGGGATCCTTCGATTTTCTGATCAACTGGTCTTCAAGGAGGCCTATTTGAATGTGGCTCTGCTCAAAGAGGCGGTTAGTTATTTCTTTGGTCCTTCTTTTCGACGCTAAGCTCTTATCTTGCCATACTTACGTCCGAAGTGTTCATCTGCAGGCGGATGATGGGGTCAATGCCTTGGTCGAGAAGTACGATGGCGAACTCAGAGCGACGTACATCAGTCTCAGGGAGGCTCAAGAGAAGATCGATATTGAACGAAAACGTTCAGTTACTCTTGAAACCTCGCTCGCGGACTCGGAAGCGATGAGAGCTGAAGCCACTTGCCGAGCTGACGACAAGGCGAAGGAGCTCGAGGAAATTTCAAAGGAGTTGGAAGCTGTTAAGGCTGCATCCGCCGAATTTGAGAAGGAGAAGGCTAGAATCGAGATGAAGATGGCCAAGATCATGAAGGACGCGGATTACGAGGTTTCTCATCTGAGGAGGAGTCGGGTTCTCGAGGTCACCCATGAACGAGCGAGGACTCAGTTTGAGATGGGAAAGAAGGCGAACGCTCACTTTGAGCAGCTCAAAGCTTGTGATGCGAAAATGGACGCGTATGATGACGCGAGAGGTCTCTGGAGTCAAGCCTTTGGGACTCGGAAATGCTTGGAGTTGCTTAAAAAAGATGGGGAGGCTATTCCGCAAGCAAAAATAGACGAGTTCCGAGAAGAGGAAAAGACTCACAAGGCAGAGGCCGAAAGGCTGTACCCCGGGTCACCCGATAAAGAGGTTTATTGTCTCTCCCCCCTGGTGCTTTCCTCTAAGTACGTCGATGAGACGGTCCTCGCATACATGATGGCTGGTTACGACAGGAATTCAGTCGATGGATTTGATCCAAGCGGATCGAACGTGAACGAGATGACTCCCGAGATAGCTGCTCGGCTTCGTTCTCCTGTTCATTCAGGCGGCGTCTAGCAGGTCCCGACTCTTCCGAAGAGGTCGATGTGTCGGGTCTCGACGGTACCAATGGCAGCAATTTTTGAGTTGATATCGAGGAGAGCTTGTTTAAGAGCGGCGATTTCCTGGATAGTTTGCAGATCTGGGCCGTTTTCCGGTTGTACGGAGTCATCCAAGGGTCTGGTCGGCAAGATGGGCTGGTACGCTGGAGTAGAGATAGGGTTTGTGTTGAAGAGAAATCGCCGAGCCGTGGAAAGGTGTCCTTCGGCACCGTCAGGGTTTGCGAGTACGGCGGTGATGGCCGCGAGGTGCTCGTTCGTCGTCTTATGGGCTTCGTCTTGACGAGCAAGGCGTTCCATGACGGAGTCGATGAAGGTGGGAACGAGTGATACGGCGGCGCCCGAGGTCGGTGCTGCGGCATCTTCCTCATCGCCGGAGGTTGAATCATTACTCGGACTCATACTTGTATTGATGCTACTTTGTTATGCCCCACGGTGGGCGCCAACTGTTCGAACCGAGTTCGGTCTTTTTAGTGAATGAGTGACTGGACTCGTCTGTGGGTTATTTCAAAGGCGTTCTTTACTATTTAGAGTCGAAGAGTGATTTTATTAATAAAGGAGTTCGGTTAGAAATGAGGAAATGAGAGGCGAGGCGGAGTCTCATGGAGAGCTCAGTCGTGCCGTACAAGTCGGAAAGAAAATATAAGAGTGAAAACCATAATTATAGCCGCCTTGTGGGTAAAAGTGATTTCGGATCCTCTGCTTGTTACCCTCTCTCCCTTTTTTATAGCGTCCTTTCATTGACCTGGCGAGCTGAGTGCATGCCTGTGAGGCCTTTCGCTCGATGGGCCTTAGTTGGCCCGATAAGACGAACCCCTTATCTAAGTGTCATTAACTCGGGCAATCACGGGGATTATCCGAGCTAAACCTGATTACCCGTTAATCAATAAAATGTTGCTTCGTTGGGCCGGAGCTCGCGTGGGCCGGGCCCGTTACTCGACAGGCCTTGTAAAGGAGGGGTATTCCACCTCCTACAAACAAGAACCACTCCCACACCCATCTTCTCGCTGTTGTTGATGTCTTCCTCGATTATTCTTGACTCAACAGGTGTCAAGAAGTCGTTTCAAATCAATTTATGTAAAGGGATTGAGAGAAGGCTATGGCTAGGTTTGACATCTGTTTCGAAAAGAGTCTTCTCAAAGATCAGAATCGGGTCTGAGGCTCCTTTCATGTTTCTCATTATCTGGAGCACCCAATCAGGCGTATATTTCCCCTCCCATGTGAAGAAAGGTGACACCTTTGCTTTCTTGTAACTACGCTTTCCTTCTTGCACGGCAAGTCTCTTGCAGCTTGTGTTGTTCTATGTTAGGCACGATGAAGAAGATGATGATAGGGAACTAGGGTTTTGTGGGTTTGTCTTCTCGGACTTAACCGTGTTGCAATTGACGATCGGAGAAGAACCATTAGGGTTTTGAAGAGGTTTCTTGAACGATGATGATGATCTTGGTCTTCTTGGGAAGTGATAGAAGATTCTCTGTTCGTCTTCTTTTTCCAATATACGGTCTTATTCTCCGTGTGTTCTTGTTCGTACAAAAGAACCGCCTTATCCACCAAAAGAGAGAAATTCTACCACGTCTCCGTGAGATTACCATAATACATACTCATTGTGAATCTGTGATCGGAGGGAGATGAACAGGAAAAAAAAATCAAGATCGTCACTTGTAACTAAATGGTCTGTTTTTTCACTTGTCCGATCTATTTAATTAAGGCATCAAATAAAAAATCTTAAGAAGTATACAATAAAAGATATATATAAGCAACTTTAATTTAATTTTTGTAATATTTTAATTACATATATAATTGTAACTAGGTGTTGTCCCCGCATATGCGGGCTTAATTTCTTATGAATATTTATTATTTTTTGTTTTATTAATTCTAAAATAATATTATAAGTTATTTTTATAATTTTAAAAAACTTAAATCAAACTTTAAAATACTAATTTTCATCAAAATCTACATGCTTATTATAGTGTTGAGAAACATCCATATAACAAAATATTTTTGAAAATATATTTATATTTTTTCTTAATATTTAATTTTAAATTTTTTATAACATAAATTTTTATTTTTCATAATAAAGAAAAATATTTCCAGATAACTTTATAATATTCTATAAGATATCTTATGTTTTAAATATGCATGAATCCTATTAATTTATAATAAATTAACTAATATAATAACATATAAATTTTTATCACTAACATAAATTCGTTTTTAACTAATTTATATATAAATATATATATATATATATATATATATTTCATTAAAGTTACATTAACTTGAAATATTCCAATTTTTAATACCTAATATTTAATTATATATTAAAAGTATCTCAAATATTTTTGTTTGATTAATATTTAAATAAATTTGATTTTTATATTTTAATTTTTAAATTTTATAATAAAATGATATTATTTTCAAAAGCCAAAATCAGTTATATATAAAATTAAGATATATAAGCATTATCATGTTGTTACAATATTATATTCAGATAATGATAACATATATAAGAATTATCCTATTTTTGATTTTTTATAAACTTACTATATTAATTATCCTTTTATTATCTAAGATAATAACATACTTATCTAATTTTATTTTTTAAATTTCATTTTTAATTATAAAATTAGTTATATATAAAAATTTCATTAAGGGTAAAATAGATATTAACCGCTCTAACTTTTAACGTGAGAGCTCCCTTTCGAAAATTCACTTCGCAGCGAAAATTCACTTCGCCAATAATAGTATAGATATAATTTTTTATCACTAACATAAATTTGTTTTTAACTAATTTATATATAAAAATATATATATATATATATATATATATATATATATATATATTTCATTAAAGGTACATTAACTTGAACTATTCCAATTTTTAATACCTACTATTTAATTATATATTAAAAGTATCTTTATACAAATATTTTTGTTTGATTAATATTTAATTAAATTTGATTTTTATATTTTAATTTTTAAATTTTATAATAAAATGATATTATTTTCAAAAGCCAAAATCAATTATTTATAAAATTAAGATATATAAGCATTATCATGTTGTTACAATATTATATTCAGATAATGATAACATATATAAGAATTACCTTATTTTTTATTTTTTATAAACTTATTATATTAATTATCCTTTATTATCTAAGATAAGAGCATACTTATCTAAATTTATTTTTTAAACTAGGTGTTTTGTCCGCACTTGCGGGCTTAATAATTTTACTAATATCAATAAGCAAATATATAATCAATTTAAATAAATTATTGTGCATACACTCAAAACATTTAATAATAATCTAAACATATTCTTTCTATATATAAAATTTTTCATAATCATATAAATAATTATCATTTCACAAATTAAATGTGAAATTCTCATAAATTTCAAATATTTTGTAATAAATTAATATGTTTTCTAGACATAACAAAAAGAAGTATAATAAAATTAAATTTAGTAATGTTTTGGATAACACAATATAAATTATCTATACATATATTCTTTGCAAATTTATTTTTTCATAATTAAATATATATTAAAAAATATAATTATTTTTCAAGGTTAATAAAGACTTTATAACATAATATAAAAAGTTAGATAAGGATAATTATCAAATTCATGAAATTCGTTTTTAATTTAGAATTAATTATATATTAACAAATATAATTATTTTTCAAGGTTGATAAACATAATATATTTTTTTAAAATAAGGATAATTATCAAATAAATGAAATTTGTTTTTAATTTATAATAATTCTATTTTAACAAATATAATTATTTTTCAAGGTTAATAAAAACTTTATAACCCAATATAAAATAGTTTTAGATAAAGGTAAATCTAAAATCAATTAAAATTCATTTTTATTTATGTTTAATTATATATTAAAAATTTTAATTATTCATTAAGGGTATAAACGATATTAACCACTCCAACTTTTAACGTGAGAGCTCCGTTGCGAAAATCACTTCGCAAATAATAGTATAGATTTCGTTTTTAATTACAAAATTAGTTATATATAAAAATTTCATCAAGGGTAAAATAGATATTAACCGCTCTAATTTTTAACATGGGAGCTCCGTTGCGAAAAATAACTTCGCAAATAATAGTATAGATTCTATATTTTAATTGTAATTTGAAGTATTTAAACTATTAGTTCATTGGAAAACAATTTCACTGAATGAAAGAAAAAACGCATAATAACGAAATTGTAATCTATTCGTTCCTTTCAATATTAAGATAAACATAATTTATAACAAAATAATAAATATACATAATGAAAATTTAAATTAAAGTACACTAATTATTTTGAAATATCGTTACGATTGATGGTATATGATGTAATTTTTTCATATGCTACGGGCGGACAAAATACTAGTATATATATATATGGAGAGGATGATGCCAAAAATGGAGCTTTTCTGGCCATTGGCATATGATTCAAACAAACAAATCATGTTAATGAGAGTTCCAAAAAAAGATAACTTTTAGTTGCATGACCGAAACCATAAGAAAGGCCGAAACCATAAGAAAGGCAAAACATTGTTTTAGACTACTTATGTTGTTGCAAACAAAACTAAAGTATCTCGACAAAAGTCCCGAGTTAGGTTTAAGTAGTGCAGGCGAATTAACATATTTAGAGGAAATAACGAGAAGGGTGTTCAGCGCAGAGGAAGTGGTTTGAATCGAGGGGTCCAAGTCATATCCGGCTGCGAGAGAGAAGAAAATGGCTGTGTTAGGGCCAGATTGTCTAAATGAGAGAGAAACTATAGTCATCGGTAGTGATTTTACCGTGCAAATCGGATAGAACTCGAAGGTGTGATTATCAAACATGTGTACACCCGTGAACTGGAGCGCAAAACGAGGTCCACATTCCTGCCACAAAAAAAAAAATGATACAATCGAAAACAAGAACTTCTCCAATTTTCGTTGATGCAAAGCACAAAATCATAAGGGAAAGTTACTTTGATCAGTGAGCGAACACTAGGAGGAGGTTGTCCTTCAACGGTTTCCTTTTTGAAGTAACTAAACAAAGAGAAGAAAACAAAATATTTTTATTTTTTTGTTCTATATGATAATAATCGCATAAGAGACTAAACAAAGAGAAGAAAACAAAATGTTTACCCAGAATGTCGGAAAAAGATATAATTATTTTGCTTCTCAAACCATGCAATACTCCTTTGACTAGGGACATCAGGGACATAGGGGAAGAGCGCTTGTATCATTCTGAAGAGGAAAGAAAGATGACATTATTAAGACGTGCTAGATACAAAGAAGAAAACGAATTTATATAGTATGAATAAAGCATTTCAGAACTGTACTTGGCAGTGCCAACATTGGCAGGAGACTTAAAACCTCTCATCTGAAGACGCGGGTAGAGGCCGCTGATGGGATCAGAACGATTCTAAAAAGGAAAGGTTGGAACTAAATTAAATCAAGGCAGATTATAAAAATAGACAAAAAGTGATATATACCGGAATATCCTCCCGTGGGATGAGATCAATAACTCTGAAATCAGCCTTGGCATGATTCAGCAAGTTCACGATACTGATTGAATCTGCAGTAAACAGAACCACAAATAAAAAGATAAGATGATATATATATATATATATAAACACGAAGAAGAAACACGGACCTTCTCCAGTATGGTCTGTAAAAGCGAAGATGAGAGATGTGCAACCCTTCTCTCTCGCTAATGCTATGACCTGTGCCGTGGGTTTAGACAAACATATATAGACAAACAAACACGTTTAGACGCTAGAAAAGAAAAAAATTACAAAACTATGAAACCAGTGTGTTAAGCGTTTTGGACACTAACAGCATCATGTCTGACGTTGGGCCCTCTGATCACGTATTTAGAATTGGGGAACACCGAGGCCATTTCTCTCGCAATAAAANAGTGTGTTAAGCGTTTTGGACACTAACAGCATCATGTCTGACGTTGGGCCCTCTGATCACGTATTTAGAATTGGGGAACACCGAGGCCATTTCTCTCGCAATAAAAGGTCCTCTCTCAGGATAGCTTTTCTGACCATATGACAAAAACAAAGAGACACACACCAGTCATGGATCATAACTACTTAATTAAACAAGTATACGTTATTAAGTTGGCCTTACAGAGCATGGAAACATATAGGTAGTGATCAAGGTCTTGGGTTGGATTTCACCACTCAGGATCTTATCTGTTTCCTCCCACTTAAATCCTGCCCAGAGCTGACCAAAAAAAACACAGACTTCTCACCAACGGTTCCATGAGTACAAACATACAATTTACGAGAACTACCTCATCATCATCCAGGCTCGCTATCTTCCTCGGGATCTTCCTCTCTGGCTCTTCCATGGCCGTTTCCTCCTTCTCCCTCTTCCTCCGCATCCTCCTCCGGATCTTCCTCTCTGCCTCTTCCATGGCCGTTTCCTCCTTCTTCCTCTTCCTCCCGATCCTCCACCGGATCTTCCTCTCTGGCTCTTCCATGGTCTTGGGTTGGATTTCACCACTCAGGATCTTATCTGTTTCCTCCCATTTAAAACCTGCCCAGAGCTGCCAAAAAAGAACAAAACTTGCTCAACACGGTTCCAAAGTTACAAACATACAATTAAAGAGAACTACTTTATCATCATCCAGGCTCGTGATCTTCCTCTCTGGCTGATCCCACGCCTTCCTCGTCATCTCCTTCTTCTTCTCCGGCTGCCTCTATGCGCCGTTAGGGTTTTGTTTTTTTTATCCAGATTATTAATTGGACTATTTTGGGTTCTACTCATCAACGCCCAATTCTACTCTGGGCTCATAAAATATACTCCGTTTTAAAATCCTTTTAATTCATCAAGATTCATGTCATATAAGTGAAACTATATAAAAACTGAAACTTCTCAAAACGTGAAGAGGAAACAAAAGTTTGCTCAACTATCAGCAAGAAGAAGAAAAAAATGACACAATCAAGAAGGACCCTATCAGGAACAAGTGTGAAGAGGAACATAAATTTGCATCAAGTTTGAGGAAACCAACCAAAACATTCTTCAAAGGAGTGAATGCAGCAGAAAGAGCCAAAGAGGCAATAATATGTAGAACTGCAGAAGCAAGAGACTGTATAGATTCATTCATAATTTAACTCAGACACTTGGTTGTTTGACGATTCAATTTTGTTGGAATTGAATCTTTGATTAAACCTACAAAGAGAATATGGAATCAAGAGAAGAGAAGAAGCGTGAAGAGCAAGAACAAGGAAGAAGACTTGGTTGTGTAACAAGAAGTTACACAACAAGAAGAATAAGAGTATTAGTTTGGTTAAGCAAACTAAGTTATGTGTTTGAAGTTAGTGGAAGAGTTGTTGGAGTGGTCAACAACCAAAGCAAGTTGTTTAGCTTTGCTTGTATAGTTAGTCTATGGCCTAAATGTAGAGGCATGGAGTAGAGTAAGGTGTGTGTATAGTAGTTAGTGAAAAATACTATAAGTGTGTGCTGATGTTGTAAGAATAAGACATCCAATCATATATATAACTAGGTAGAGACCCGCGCAAAAGCGCGGAGTGAGATCAATAATATTATCAACATAACATAAATTTCATTATATATAGTGTATACCTTAATCATAATGTACAACAGTAAATATTAACGATAAATTTAAATGGATTAATATGTCCCAAAATCTCATTTGACATAGTATAAACCCAAAATTTGATTATTTTTTTTTGTTTTTTGTTTTTTTGAATACGGCATTCCAACATTCAGGTTGGGATGGAATGAATGAGACCAATAGATTGATGTTTATATAGCAGAACCAATGTTTTTTTCTTGGTAAAAGGCATAAGAAAACCAATGTTAGCACAATTAATTGCAAACGATAAGTATAGGAAATGTATATACATAAAAGGAAAAGAACCTTACAAATTTATTCTAATTTACATATAAATGTAGGATTGACTCTAACTTGCCTTAACTAATCCTTCAATCACATAATTTGCGTATACTATTGGTGAGAATTAATGCCATATATATGTTTGTACAATAAATGGCTTGAATTGTTAGGGAACTATTTATACTATAAACAAATGTGATTTCTCTTCTAATTTCCACACGCTTGTAGGTGTGACTCTAACTTTCCTTCACAATCCTTTGACTCTAACTTTCCTTCACTTTCCGTTTATGCAATATTTTTGAATTTGCTAAACTATGTCACCATCGGGTCTATAAAAACATTTATATCTTCACCCGAAAATCTCTTTCCTAATAAGATCGTGTTAACCAAGCACGTAGTACATAAAAGGAATAAGAAATGTTTTTGTATGTTATTAAGAACTTGTTTACATTGTATGTTGGAAAATTTCTAAAGTGCATGAGTACAATGTTTGCAAAAAGAATTGGTTTTCGGTTTTAACAAATGTGGAACGAATTGGAATATAGAAAAAGTCTTTGTTCGCAAGCTCATGTGTTCATGATGGATAAAACAAATTCCCAGAAATGTGTTCACTTTCAAGGTCATTATTGATTCATTATATTCTAAATGTTGACTGAAGCATGAATCCTAAGGAATTGGTAAAATAGAAAATGTCATTGTTACCAAGTTCATGTATTCTAACTACCTTCTAATAATTTTTTATAGGTCCAAGGGAAGTTATCAATATAATCCGAGCCAATGCAGTAGAGTCCACCGGAGAAACCTTAAGACCTTACACAAAAATGTATATGTTGCCAATATAATAGTAAATCAACGTAAGTCCAATGGCATCTCCTAGTAATTACTCTAGATACAAAAGGGTAAATTGAAAGGTCAGCTGAGGAGAGCTATCAAGTTGACACATATGCAAAATGGCATAGATGTAAATAAATTACCAATTAAAGGTTACTCTTTTATTTTGCTTCTTCTTTAATAATAAGAGGATGGGGCACTTTTTGCCTCTCCCTTAAGAGGCCACGTCATCAATCCTTTAGATATGTGGGTCCCACTTTAAGTCCGATTTTAAATAATTTTTATGGTTTTGTGTTCTGTCTGATAAATAAATCGGTGAGATCGAAACACAGCTTTTAATGACAGAGACGATTAGGGTTTTATAGAGATTTATCTTTCCAGGATCGCCGACGCTTCACTTCAAATGCGGATCTTTTCACCTCCCTTATCGTACAATCCAATCTGTCTTATTTCACCCTCTCATCTTTTAACTTCCTCCTTTGTTGTGAACAACAAAAACCACTCAACGTTTGACCTTTCCTCTCCTCATTCTCTGTCCTCGACCTGTTTCGATGCCTGAGTCTCTGAATCGGTCGCTGCGTCTCCGACTACTCCGCGTTGTGTCTCCTCCTTTGCGCGCGGCTCCAGATCTCCTCCTGTTCCTGACTATCCTACATGGCCCCAGATGTCTTTTCCTTCTCGACAACTAGCCGTAGATGGTTCTTATACTCGTCGGAGGTAAACGCAACTCGAAGTCGGCATGAAAACATCTTAAAAAAATAGGTTTATAACATTTCTGCTCCACTTTCTCAGGCTTCTACAACACGTTCATTCATTATATATCACCTACATGGAATTCCAGCCACATCTTATTGTTTATCAATAATCTTTGTGAATCCATATGATCTTTGTTATTGGCCAAAAGTTGGCTCCTTTTGATGAAGAAAACCTCATCCCATGTTTTGGGTTTGGCGAAAATGAGTTTCTTCCCAATACAATCTCATCTTCAGTTTTTTACTCACTGCGTTTTTTTTCCATCATTACTCAGCTATGACCCATGGCGAGGAAGTGTTCAGTTTGCACAGTGACAATTCTCTAAGCCATGGCTTTGAAGATGCCTTGCCATGTTATAGAAGAATCACACCTAACTTTCTTTTATCAGGTAATTTTCCTCTCTCTGGTAACAATTTCCCTCTCTTCATGCTGGTTTAAGGTCAATTTTTTTCAGGTTCCAACAATTATGTCTTGCTCCTATTGGCTAAAGATTCTAAGAATGGTTTCTCTTTTGTCAGGCCTGACGCATAAAGCTTATAACTTTGCTTGATGCATTTGCTACTTCTGGAATGGTGGCGCAAGCAAAGACCGTCGTCTTTAAGAATCATATGGCAAGACAGTTGGTGAAGAGATTTATTCTATTGTGTGAAGTGTGTGTGTTTCTTTTACGTTTTAGACTGGTAACAATAACTCCATCCCTGATTTTTCCCGGATCTCTGCTCTTAGTGTGCTTATTATTATTTTTTTTTAAACGAAGTTTTCACAATTGGACATCTCAACACCTTCATCTCCAACAAGCAGGTTTGAGGCTAACTCAGAACATATAATGTTTGGTATTCTTGACTTCGAATAGTAGCATAAATTAGAAAATCTCTTTCTATGAAGAGACAGGAGGCTGATACTCTGTCCAAGGCTCGGACTATGGGGTCCTCCAATAAAATGGGTGGTCTTTTGTCTCATGCACCGGATGCAACAAGAAGTTGGCAAAATCAGGGACTACCCTCCAGTGCAACACATGTGTTAATGCTGATGCCACCGGTGTTATCAGGTTTGTTGTTTATCCTCTAACATTTATAAAACAAACCTTTTTTTATACTCAGTAATCCTTGGATTCCTCTATTTTAAGGTTCAGTGTTGAGCTTGTTGTGGATGATGGCAGAGATAGCGGTACATTTGTAGTCATCGAAAGAAGCTGACTAGGAAAGAAACTGTTGTTCTTGCGCTTGAGGTATTTTTATTCTACCAATACATTGACTGACCGTTTTATATTTTAATGGTAGCTCTCAACAACCCTGAAACTACTAACCTACTACAGATAACAAAGGGTGGAGAGGAGCTACCAAACTGCCTTGAAGAGTTAACTCACAAGCAGTTCGTATTTAAAATCCGTGTTACACCTTACAATTTCACACCTAATCACCGTAGCTTCATTATCTCCATTATCTTTGAATATCTCATCATTGACATTCAAGCCGCAGTGGGGTAATTTTAGTGTTTAATATCTTTACATTCCACTGATGAATGATTGATGGGATTTACATAATTAATCATGTTCAAAGCTTATTGCATTATACATATACATAAAGAAGCAACAGATGAGTTAAGATAACATCATCATTGGCGTTCTGAACTAAGACAAAATAAGAATAATTACAAAATTTGGAAAAATGATCATTATTTCAAGACAAATAAACAACATACGGCTATGCTACAAGAAGGGAAGTGATTCCCAACAACAAAACACTATAAAAGAAAACAGCAACCTCAAACACATTACGATATAAATCTCGAAAAATGAAAGACAAAACCATAGCATCACTTCAACATGTTTATATGAAGCACAAAAAATCAATATCCCCGCGCTTGCGCGGGGCTACGCACCTAGTTCTAATAAAGAAAAGAGTTGGAAAGAAAGAACAATGTAGACAATTAAAGATTACTCTCTTCTCTCTACAAGAACAACAAAACGGTGAGAGTCAAGAGAGTGTGTATGCTTGTGTAATGATAAAACACAAGTAAAGAAACATTGTGTGTGTGTGTGTGAGAAAAACAGAGACCAAAAACAGAGTAAGAAAGAGAGGCTGGCCGAGAGTTGAGAAGAGTGGAGAGGCCAAGCCAAAATCACAACAAATTTGTATTTAGAGATTATATGTTCTTGCCAAAAACAGAAACTTGTCTTACCAAACACATTTTTTGTTCCTGGTTTTATATATTTCTTGCTCTTAAAACAACTAAACTGAGTTAACATCCGTTTGATTCAAGATTCATGTGAGATAAATGAAACTATCAATAAACTGAAATGTATTAATGCCAAAACATTCATCAATTAATAATACAGAAGCAGAAACAACTAAAAATGACTTGAGACAAACCCAACAAAGTGTTTGTAAGATAAAACACAAGTGTACTAAAACCCTAATCTTGATAATTACAATTCTGACAAGGCACCTACAGAATCGCTGCTTCAAGTAAGATGTTAAGTAAAGAAAGAGCTACTGTGGTCACATAGGAAGAGGAACAAGGGCAAAACAGAGGACTCCTCTGCACCTGAAAGACCAAAGACTAATTTTGTCGCCATCTCTCAGTCCATTAGCCTTGACGACATCGTTCCACCCACAAACCAAAGCGTAGTTCCAAGAACCATTCATCTCCCATCTCTTGAGAAACACACCCCACTTCTTAGTGCCTTGATCAACAAGAACCGCTCCCACATCCATCTTTTCGTTGTTGTTGATGTCTTCCTCGATGATTCTTGACTCAACAGGTGTCAAGAAGTCGTTTCGGATCAGTTTGTGGAAAGGGATCGAGAGACGGCTCTGGCTTGGCTTGACATCTGTCTCGAAAAGAGTCTTCTCAAAGATCAGAATCGGGTCTGAGGCTCCTTTCGGGGTTCTCATCAACTGCACTATCCACTCCGGCGTATCTTTCCCCTCCCATGTGAATAAAGGTGACACCTTTGCTTTCTTGTAACTACGCTTTCCTTCTTGCACGACAAGTCTCTTGCGGCTTGTGTTGTTCTCTGTTAGGCACGATGAAGAAGATGATGATAGGGAACTAGGGTTTTGTGGGTTTTTAGTCTTTGTCTTCTCTGAGGGAATCTTGTTAAGATCGAAGAGCGGAGAAGAACCACGATTAATGTTTTGAAGAGGTTTCTTGAACGATGATGATGATCTTGGTCTTCTTGGGAAGTGATCGAAGATTCTTTGTTCGTCTTCTTCTTTCCAAGATACGGTCTTCTTCTCCGTGTGTTCTTGTTCGTACAAAAGAACCGCATTATCCACCAAAAGAGAGAAATTAGACCAGGTCTCCGTGAGATCACTGTAATACATATGTAAAGCCCCAACCGCCCACGACTAATAGGCCACCCACGCCCGTTCTCTCGGCCCATGGGCTTATCCCGTTCCAACGGTCGGTCCGTTAATTTTCCAAGGCTCTATAGTCATGTTTACTGACCATGCAATCACCACATGACATTTCCCCGTGCTTTGGCCCTTACCCACCAAAGATCTCATTCCAATTAAAAAAATAAACCCTTTTCCTTTGTAAAAAAAAAAAAATTTTAGATTTTGACCTAAAATGTAGTATTACTTTACTTAGTTTAGACAAATATAAAAATTTCGAGAGTTTAATTTTAAAAAAAATAAAATATCATAAAATTAATAATAATTCATAGAAAACAAATGAAAAAATTGAAAATTTTAGTATGTTGTTTAATTCTAAAATAAGTTAACAAAAAAAACATGTTAATACATGAGTAGTACAATTACACCAAACTGCATCAAGTTACAAATTTTTTAATATAATATTATGTACAAACAAAAAATCATCATCAAATATCTATGTTATAAACTAATATATTATACTCTATATGTAAATTACAAAACATAAAAATACACATGAATTTTTTTCATAAAACCAACTATTTATGAATTTATGTTGAACACAAGTTAAAACAAACATCCGCACAGGAGTGTGGGTCAAATTCTAGTTTATATTAATAACCAAACTGCAAGGCGCATACTAATGACATAAAATCAAGTCGCTGTAAGTATAATATTACTTATTTAATTTCACATAACTTGTGTTCCAAAATATTATTAAAACTTACCTTTAAATTGAAGACATAATCAAGCTTTCCTTTTATATACAAAATAAAATAAAATCAATGAAAAAAGATTATTATTTGATTTCTAAAAATTGAATTCATATTCTAGTTTCCTTATAAGGGGTGCAATGATTACTTAGAAGAACAAACATCTTTTAAAGGCAAATTTGTTTAAAATATATAAAATAAAACATAATAGAAAGGAAATTGATGGTCTTATGCATATATTCTGTGATAAGTGTATTGCTACTAATTAAAATTAATATGTTGCTCCTCATCCAAAAGTTAAAAGATATAATCTAAATTAGAAATATGTATTGCTATAAAATAAAACATAATAGAAAGGAAATTGATGCTCTTATGCATATATGAAATAAAACTTTTAATATATAAAATAAAACATAATCAAAAGGAAATTGATGCTCTTATGCATATATTCTGTGATAAATGTATTGCTACTAATTAAAATCAATATGTTGCTCCTCATCCAAAAGTTAAACGAATGTAACCTTGAAAATGATTTATCATACATACATATAGAGAAAACAACCATTAAAACCCTCAACTTTCAAATTAAAGCCCAAAAAAGCTTCAACTCATGTTTGAGCCAAAAAATCTTCAACTTTCAAATATTTGCCGTTTCAACTCTCATATTTTGTTGACTCGACCATTTAAGAAATCCAAATAGTAAACTCTTAAACGAGATTATAAAATAGATGTATGTTAGCTTTGTAAACGAGGTCGTTTTAAAAATTAGTCAAACAACGTTATTTTGCTTCTTTAAACACTTAAACCATATCTTTCGTGAAACTAGAGTCCAAAATCGACTTCATCTTCCTGAATCGAGATGAGGAAGATGAAGTCGATTTAAGGTTATGGTTTCACGAATAAGATGCTTTAAGTGTTTAAAAAAGCAAAAATATGTTGTTTGATTAACGTTTAATCAGTTTTTAAAACAACATCGTTTAAAGAATGACTAAATGAGTTTCTTAAATAGCCAGCTCAACAAAATATGAGAGTTAAAACGGGAGTTATTCTTGGGTTGACCCCCTAGGGTGAATCTCTAAATTCACCATCCAATAGGATTGCATCATTTCATATTTGATATATTTTTAAAAAGGAAACAAAATCTTGTTAAGTTATATTATGTTTTTAAAAATAAAAATACAAAATAAATAAATAATAATAATAATTAATAAAAACGAAAATAATTCTTAAAAAAAAACATTTTAACACTAAACCCTAAACTCTAATCCTAAACCCTAAACCCCTTGGTAAATCATAAATCTTTGGTAAATTTTATAAAAAAATCTTTAAAAAAATTCTTTTCACTAAAACACTAAACCCTAAACTCTAATCCTAAACCCTAAACCCTAAACCCTTGGGTAAATCATAAACATTAAACCCTAAATTCTAATCCTAAACCCTAAACCCTTGGATAAATCATAAACACTAAACCCTAAACTCTAATCCTAAACCCTAAACCCTTGGGTAAATTATAAACACTAAATTTTTATAAATTTATCCAAAGGTTTGTGATTTATCTAAGATTAGACTTTAGAGTTTAATTTTAAAATATTTTTTTTTAAATGATTATTTTCGTTTTCCTTAATTATTATTATTTTTTATTATTTTTTGTATTTTTATATTTAAAACACACAATATAACTTAATAAGATTTTGTTTCCTTTTTAAGAAGATATCAAATATAAAATGATGCAATTCTATTGGATGGTGAACCTAGAGGTTCACCCTAGGGGGTGAACCCAAGAATAAGTCTTAAAACGGCCAATATTTAAAAGTTAATGGTCTTTTTAGCTCAAACATGAGTTGGAGATTTTTTTGGCTTTAATATGAAAGTTGGTGATTTTAATGGCCATTTTCTCCATACACATATAAGGAAAACTTTTAATTTACCTCTTGACCAAGTTAGATCCCCTCACTAAGTTTCGCAAATGACCGAAATTATGGTTTAAACGGAAAACTAATATATGGCATATTTATATTGTTCGAGATATATTATTCAAAAACATTTCACCATGAAGTAAAACGTAATATAAGAAACCATACAAATATCAGTGTATACCAATAATTTTTTTTTTAAGAAAAAAATGAACCAAATAAATGACACAGTATAGATATTATGTTAGTTAACCTTGAAATGAAAAAAAAAACAGACAGACTATTTAAAGAGTGCTATTTCACAACAACAAAAAAGAAGTGCTATCAGATTAAGTATATTAAAAATACTTGTTGAGACAGAAGACAGTACGTATCATCTATATATATACTAGGTAATAACCCGTCCCATGGGCGGGTAAGCACGTTGTTATAAGTAATTGAAAAAAAAATCAAATTCTAATAAACATTTGAAATTTTCATTTATTTTTTGAGTCTATTTTGCGCTAAGATTTTAGCAAAATTGTGAGAGATAGGGCTATTAAAAAAGCAATAATATATTTAAAGAATACAATCGTATTGTGAGAATAGTTTAATATATATAAATTCTCCGGAAATCATTTATTCTTAAAAGACAACATGTTTAGGACCACACAAATTCATAAGTTTCAACCTAATCGAATTAAATACAAAAAAAAAATACTTATTTACTTAATTTGTATAATGATAATGTTCATGTTTTATTGGAAAAGGTAAGAAAAGAGTGCTAATTTGAATTGAAACCCAAGTGGCATGTTTTGTTATTTTTTTCTTATTTTCAGGGTTTTTAAAGTTTTACCAAAAATTAACAAAATACGATAAACTAAGTTTGTTTTTGTCACTGAGATTTTTCTAAACGTTTACATACAGTAGTACTTTTTCCATCTCACAATAGCTTAAAATAAAATCATTAATATTAAGAAAATTGTAATTTTTTAGAACATAGTATTTAATTAATAAAATTTACTAAGTATAAAAAATGTCATTATTTGATTGGTTATATTATATCTAGTACATGTAAAAGTTACCTAGATGTAAGAAAATTACCTATACTTTGAAACAAAAGAATTGCTTATACTATTTACAATAAGAAACCAATGGAGTAGTATATAGTTTTAATGAAAATATATTATTTAATTTGTTTTTGTTAATAAATACAAAACTTAAGAAAAAAATATAGTGTGCAAAACAAATGAATGATTATTAATGAAATAGATCTAGCTATAAAGCCCGCAATTGTTACTTTGTATTTGTAACTTTAAGAATTATTATTTTTTAGTAACATAACTTTAAGATATATTACTCTAAGTAATCATGAACCAATAATTGTTGATTTTTAGTATTTCTTTGAATTGAGTTTTAATTTAAATGTTAGTATTAAATAAATATACACAATAAAGTTAACAAAATATCTGATCAGACAGCGCCCTAAAAACCTCTCGGGCACAAAGATCAAGACAGCGCCGCCAAATTCCGTTCTTGACGCCGGTGGTGCCTTTGGCCGCTGGCGTCGAGGCCTTCATCTCTACACTGTTATGATCTCTCCGTTCTTCTTGTCTTTTAGCTCAGGTTCGAGTTTCAGTCTCTGCTTTTCAATCTCAACCATAGCCTTCGTCCTCGCCGCCGGATCTACTCGGAGACAGACCGTCCCTGTGAGTCGAAACGCGTGGCTGCTTCCCTACGGTTTTGGGTTTACCAGACGGAAATTTTATTGGGGGTTTCCCCAATCCATCGTTACTTTCTTCACCTGCAACTGCAGTGCTCCATTTACACGTTTCAGCCACTCCACTGAATCTCCACCTTTCCCTCACCTCTCCAGATCTGTTCTAAACAAACCAGATCCACCACTATCTCCGACGGACTCCAGATTATCCCGACGCTACGCCAACCGCCGCGCTCTCTCCGTTGTACTTGCCGTTCACCGGTTTGGTAACGATGCGTTCCTTCTCGATTTGGGCCATCATTATGTTGTTTTGGGCTTTGTGAACCCAATAGTGCTAAAAGATTATGTTAGCAGTCCAATAGGTTTCATAGCCCACTATTTGTGGGGAAGTTTGGTTTCTTTAACCAATTTTCTGAAGATTATCGGTGGGTTCACTGGTTACTTTACCGAAACAGATTTATGCACCAAGATTTATCTCTCTTACTCGAAGAGTAGTACATTCTCTCATTTACCGGTGGGTTCCCCGGGACCATCACTATCATCCCTTGCTTCTCATTTAAGAAGTGTTTTCCTTCCAATCTTTTGGAGGTGTTTGTCCATATCTATAACCGTCTTGCTATCTTGTGGAGTGGTCTGTTTGGGGCCTGAAGATGCAGCGGAATTTGTTTCGACGAGTTTCCGAGGTGCGGATTGGATGTCAACGTCACAATATAAGGTGACTCTCTTTCTACTGTGCAACCATGTCGTGAATGCTACATCGACGCAATCAAACACCGTCTTGATTTCGCTGTCATCTTCATTTGAAGACCTATCCTTTTTATCTTATGTTGTTGTAGTTTATCTTTTCAATCAAAGAGGATGAATAATTCCCTCTACCACTTGTAGTCAAGCAAATTGAAATTAATTGAAAAAATTTGTGTTTAAAAAAAAAGAAAGACCATTGTAAAGCCCTTTATACATTTCTTTATATTCGATCGATGGGTTATGTCAATTATTCGCGGTGGCTGTCCTCCTGTCAGGAATCCTAGGAATCGTTTCGGTTTCTTCATACATACAACTGAGTTGGCGGTGATCGTGGCCACAATACGATTTCTTTATCTAACCTTCAATTGCGATTCACTTTGTTCATCATTAGTTGATGCCAAAGGCGTTTTGGTTAATCAAAAGTATATGAGGTATATTTTAAGAAACCTCGGTGAAATAATTAACGCTAGATGTAGAAATTTCTCAGATACTTTTAATTAACCAAAACGCTATATATAATATTTTCTAAGGACACATATTGCAGTAAAAATTGCAGTAAATAGATAGAAAAAGTGGGATTTATTAAATGATGCCATAAAAATCTATAATTAAAGATGAACCGACAAACAAACGAAAAGTCAAAAGATTAACCAAGAATCATGACACATGTCATATGGGGAAGAGATGAATTAGTGACATAAGACTCTCGTACGAGAGAAAAACCTACTTTATATAATAAGATATATATTCCAGAGCACATAACTTTATTTTTTGGTTAGGCGAATTATGTAGTACAAAATTCTTAAAATAGTTACATTTACTATTCTATTTTTATATAATATATGCATATCGTGTGAATTTTATAGAACCTCCTATATGATGAATACAATATTGTTTTCTTAATAATAAATACAAAAATTTATCATAGGTCAATATTTTTGATGAATATAGGGAACTAATAATGAATACGCATTAACTTATTTGGCTAATGTATGCATCTGTGACACCATGCATTAAACCTTTAGGTGGTCTTTTGTTTTATTAGTCAATAATGAAGAAGTTTATAGTATATTATATGTCAAGTTACAGTATAATGATCAATGACAATTTTTGTAATCAATCTAATAAACAAATGGTTTTTGAATATATGGGTATGAGAGAGCTTATGGTGCTACCACGTAAGAAATGACAATATTGATGATAACATGTTAGCTTAAGATTAGTTCTCTATAATGCGTCTCAAATAATAATAAAAGATAGCACTAGACTAAGGAAACTTTCTAATAAAAACATGGCCAAAATATATTAATAAATAAATCAGTTAGAACCGTGTGTTTCTTTGGCTTGGCCCAAGCATCAACTCAACCAACCTTTAGAAGATTAGCTAATATATACAAATTTAAGTTAAGACAATAAAATAGGTGTTTAGAATTTTTTTTTTTTGCTTTATGAATTAGATTTTAAGATCGCTAAAAAACATATAGAATCCTTATTTAGGTTGTGAAAATATGCATGTTTCGTTTGTTTTTCGTATCTGTTTTAATTGGTGTATAGTTTTGTTATTGAAAATAAAAGAGTTACAGATTTTTTATATCTTATTAAAACTCTAATTTAATAAATATCAAACGGGTTAACGCGTGTCCAATTTATCCACCCTGTACTGAATTCATTTTTTTTGTCGGTCCAATGCAGATTTCTGTTTGTATATACAGTGAAACATCTTTAAATTAATAATGTTAGGATTACACTAAAATTATATTTTTTAATTAATTTCTTTCGATTATTAATTTATCGATATACTAATTAAACTAAAAACTCAATTTGAGATTATAAAATTATATTATTTTACAGAAATTTTTAGTGTATATTAATTTATAGACTATTAATTTAAACAGGTTATACTGTACATGTTTAGACCCCTTGATTTAATGCTATATCTAATCTAATTGTAAAACACTATTTCATTATAACTTTTACACTTAAAAATTTCTAACTTAACTCTTACAAACTACACTATTGTGGTGTAAACATACAATACAACACCAAATTAGGTGCACTATTATTCACAGCGTTAAAAATTGTCCACTTATTTATTTGAATAAAATGTTGTCTAAGTAAATATCATTGACAAGACAAATACATATAAAATAGGAAATAAATATAGAAAATAAGCATATTACATATATTAACGTAGTTAATTTTAATTTATTATTTATAATTATTATATGTTAAAATAGTAAATATTTTAGTGTGATATATTTTGGCGACATAATAAATTTATTTATTATCTATTAAGTAATGAGAAAATTTTGACGTTAATGATGTAAAAATAAAATAAAATTTGGTTGGTGTTGTAGTTTGAAAAAGAAAATAAATTAATGCTAAAACTATATTAAAATAATGTATTCTATATTATTAAAACTGAAGTACATATTAAATTTGTTTGGAAACAAGAATAGTAGACTAAATAAAAATTGTTTGGAAACATGAATACTTGCCTAATTTAAGTGATTTTTTATAGATGTTTTTCTATTTTAATCAATTCTAACCATTTCATTTATTATCTTTACTAAATAATTTGACATCATTTATTACAGAATTACAAAACAAATTTTTATTTTTTTCAAATTTTTATTTTTTATTTTACATTCATTTCACCATTTTAACTACTTCTTTAATTATATGTACTATAGTATTTTGACAGCATTTATTTTATATATTAACTATAATAATTTGACATATTTGAATGAAATGGCTCTATATGTGACAAGAATTAAAAATGGTTGACAAAATTTTTTATTTGCTTACATAATCAGTTAGACATAGACATTCAAATACCTGTTCAACTACGAGTTATTTATTTTGGATATAAGGTTTTTTTGAGTTTTGAAACTAGGCTTCATTCGGGTATTATAATTTTTCATGTGGATATTTCAAACCGGGTCTTCACAAGTCGAGACAAATTCAATTTTTGATATATAGAAATCTATAAATATTCAAAAACTAATGAATCTGAGGCATTTCCGAATATTTGTACCAAACGTAACAATATTAACCGATTTAGTTTGAATATTTTGAATTTAAACTAAACTTAACCTAAAAATAACAAATAACTAAACTAACCATATTACCATATTTGATTCAGGTTCGATTTTAATGTATAGAAACCTAAAAATATTTAAATATTTAGACAATTAATTATATTATGATACATATAAGATATTTAATACTCATCATGAAAGAAAAAAATTAATTTATAAAAAAATAACAATTAAAATCCACATGCCCGTGCGGGTCAATCGGACCAATCGCTAGTTTTATATTAAATGATGTTACAGATGGGAGATACCATTTTGTCATCTCTGACCAAGCATACATTATATTTTTTAAACTGTCTTTTTTCTCTCTTTTAGAAAAAAAAGAAAAACTACACACAATAAATTATGTTTGTCGTAATTTAAATTAGTAGATACCAAAGGATATCTTTCCCCATCTCACCGGTCTTCACTAATATGGACTATTTGTTTGGAGATTACCAAAGGATCATGACACCAGTTCTTTTCCTTGGATATTGTAGTATATCTTGAAGAATAGGAATAATCAAGTTTACAGAGGTAAGAGTGGTAATCCTCAGAAAAATTCTTCGGATGGCGGAAGCAGAAGGAGTAGTATGTGCAGATGCCCAACTCACGACTTCTGATTGGCATCCGACCACTCTCCCCTCAGTCGAGTGGCTTTCAACCCCACAAACACGAGTTTGTTTTGTTTAGGCCTGGGCATTCGGGTAGTCGGGTCGGGTTCGGGTCGGGTCCTTTCGGGTCCGGGTCTTTCGGGTCTAGGAGTTTAGGACCCGATAGGGTAATTTCAAATTTTCGATTTCGGTTCGGTTCGTACCGGGTCCGGGTCCGGGTCCGGGTCGGGTCGGGTAATTAGAATTTATCGGTTCGGATTCGGTTCGGTTTCGGGTCGGGTTCGGTTCGGGTTCGACCTAAAAAATACCTAAATATATAAAAAAAAAATCTGAAAATACTTATATATCCGAAAATATTCAAAATTTATTCAAAATTTGTGTTTTTACTATATTAAAATGTGTATATATATTAAACTATGCGAGATACAACAACAATTCGTTGTCTCCTAGTGATTGATCCCCTTACTCTCTATAGAAACAACCCGTCTTCGACTCCCCCTCAATGCATTTTATTTAATTTACACTATTAATTCGGGTACCCATCGGGTTTCGGGTTCGGTCCGGGTCGGGTCCAAGACCCGCGGGTCCTCCACAACAAGACCCGATAGGGTAATTTGCTCGGGTCGGTTCCTACCCGGACCCGGTTTTTTCGGATCGGTTTCGGGTCGGGTCTTCGGGTCCGGGTAAAATGCCCAGGCCTAGTTTTGTTGATGGGGCGTGGAGGGCACAAGATAAGTTCTCATGATAACGATGGTTCTATAGAATTATTGGTTCTGATGAGAAGATAATGGGGGTAATAAATCTCCGAAGAAGCTTATCCGCTTTACATGCAGAATGTGAGGCTTTGATTTGGACTATGGAATGTATTAGGACCCACAATTTTTCAGACATAGTTTTTGCAACAGACTATTTCCAACTGATGAAGATGATGTCATCGTCTGAAGAATGGCCAGCTTTTGTTACATATATGGAGGAGTTTCAACACAGTAAGACTTTGTTTCTTACCTTCCAAATTCGACATATTTCAAGGACACATAATTCAGTAGCGGACAAGCTTGCACGTGGTGTTAGATATTTTTCGCCAGCTATGTTTTATATCGGTTCTATGCCTCTGGTTTAGTTTTCCTTTTCGGAAGAGTGTACATTATAGTTTGGTTTTTTCGCTGTTGTCAAAAGAAAAAATTAGTAAATAACATCTATATATTATTAAATTAATTATACCCTAATTAAACAATTATGATCACACTTTAGTCTTTAGCATATTGGTAGGGAATATTCGGAAGTGTAATTTCATTACCTACTTTGAGAAACTTATCCGAACATTATCTGACACTCTGACATTCCGAGACTCTTTAGGAACACAGTCCAAAATACCTCAACAGATGGCATCATCGTATGACTTAACCAGAGACGACATCGCCGGAATCTCGATCAATCCTCCTGCGAGTAGCCGTGTGCCTTCTGTATACAGTGAAGTCCAAGTGAGTCGTATCGATCACGCGCTTCCTCTTCCTTCCGTTTTTAAAAGTCCCTTTAAGATCGTCGATGGTCCTCCGAGCTCCGCCGCCGGAAATTCAGGTCAATTGATCAACCTACTGTCTTAATTACTCTTACTAAACCGGATCCGCTAGAGTAAACCGGATTATGTCTTTTCCAATTTTGATTTTGATGATTGGTTTGTTACAGAGGAGATTGCGAAATTATTCCCAAATTTGTATGGACAACCATCGGCGTTATTGGTTCCTGACCAATCTAATAACACAATTGCATCGGACCAAAAGCTTAAAGTTGGAGTGGTTTTGTCTGGTGGTCAAGCACCTGGAGGACACAATGTTATTTGCGGAATTTTCGGTTACAACATTGTCTTTCTTTTTTTTTTTTTCATCGAACCAAAAGGTTAAAACTGGTGTGGTCTTGAAGTGTTTGTGTTGTTGTTGGTTTGGTTTGGTTTGGTTAGATTACTTGGAGGAACATGCAAAAGGAAGTAGACTGTTTGGTTTTCGTGGTGGTCCAGCTGGAATCATGAAGGGAAAATACGTTGACCTCACTTCTGATTTTGTCTATCCTTATAGAAACCAGGTATGAGAGGAAACTGAGTGGAAACGACCATCATTCAGTTTAATCTGTTTATGTTATTAGTTTCAAGGGTTTTCCATGCAACTTAAGTTTTTATCAGTTTATTGTTTTCTTTTTTATTTCGATTTTCTTTTGGTTTATTCGTACATATGGGAAAAAAACACAAGATCAATTTTTATTTTCTCTTCCTTTCGGTTATATATCTAGGTTCGGATTGCTTAAACCAAAATGGATACTATTAATTGATGTAAACAGTAGTTATAGAACCCACCAGGAAGCTTGTTATTTAAGATCTTTTTATGAATGGTTAATTTGGACTAATCAAAATTGGTCATGAAGAGTTGGAACTAAAACCTTGTATGAACTAATAGGAGCCTTTGTATTTTTTTTTCTTTTTAATGGCCTTTGTATTTTTTTTATTGATAATATATGTTGTGCCATTTCACAGGGTGGATTTGATATGATATGCAGTGGAAGAGACAAGATCGAAACTCCAGAGCAGGTAAACAGTTGTTTTTTTCTCTCTATCTTTGAACCTTCTCAATATCTACAATGTTTGTGACTTTCATCTATGCCATTTCACGATGGGTGTAATTAGCATCAGTTTGCTACGCATTGCAGTTTAAGCAAGCGGAAGAGACTGTAACAAAGATGGACTTAGATGGACTTGTGGTTATTGGTGGCGATGACTCCAATACTAATGCTTGTCTCCTCGCTGAACACTTCAGGTACATTTTTTTTCCAAGAGTGACCATTAGATAAGTGAAACGAGCTTTCTCACTAGTTGATTGGTAACTTTCTGTTTCTTATTCGGTTTCCAGAGGTAAAAACATGAAAACTAGGGTTATTGGGTGTCCCAAAACAATCGATGGTGATTTGAAGAGCAAAGAAGTCCCCACCAGTTTCGGGTTTGATACTGCTTGCAAGGTAAGTAACTTCAACATGGATCTTAAAAACATCACTCCATAGTTATGTCTCCTCCTAGTAAAACCTTATTAATGGCTTTGTGACATTATATTCGTGCAGATATACTCAGAAATGATTGGAAATGTTATGATCGATGCACGTTCCACGGGAAAATACTACCACTGTAACTCTATTTTCCCCTTTGCAAAATGGAATATCTTTGTTACAAGCTACAATTTCATTTCATCTGCTAATTTATCTACTGTATATAGTCGTGCGTCTTATGGGCCGTGCTGCTTCTCATATTACACTTGAATGCGCTTTGCAAACCCATCCAAACATTACCATAATTGGAGAAGAGGTAACTTCCGTTTTACTCAAGCTTTTTTTCTTTTATTCTTATTCTTCGGTTTGTTATAAAGCACCAAACATTTTTTTGTAGGTTTCTGAGAAACAACTAACGTTGAAAAATGTTACGGATTATATTGTTGATGTGATCTGTAAACGTGCTGAAAATGGTTATAACTACGGTGTCATTCTTGTTCCTGAAGGTCTTATTGATTTCATCCCTGAGGTATGATTATTCTCAGAGACTCACTTTTTCTCCCCATCTTAGTGTTCTTCAACTTCCATGTATGTTCCTTTTTTGCAGGTCCAAGAGCTTATTTCAGAACTGAACGAAATCTTAGCCCAAGGAAACGTTGATGAAGAAGGACAATGGAAGAAGAATCTTAAAGAAGAGACTCTGAAGCTTTTTGAGTTTCTTCCTCAAACAATTCAAGAACAACTGATGCTTGAGAGAGATCCACATGGAAATGTCCAGGTCTATTTCTTGGGACCATCTTATTTAATCAAAAACCGATAAAATTGCAAACTCAAAACCGGTTTATCTTGCATCTGTGTTAACCAGGTGGCTAAAATAGAGACAGAGAAAATGCTGATTCAAATGGTTGAAACCGAGTTAGAGAAAAAGAAGAAGGATGGTTCATATAAACGCGAGTTCATGGGGAAATCACACTTCTTTGGGTAATATTAAAGCCTAAAACATAAATATATATATATATATCATCTATATATAAATTACTAATTAGCCTCAACTTATGACAATCTGATGTGTATTTAGGTATGAGGGAAGATGTGGATTACCTACAAATTTCGATGCAACTTATTGTTATGCATTAGGTTACGGTGCTGGATCACTTCTCCAGAGTGGAAGGACCGGTTTAATTTCATCGGTTAAAGAAACTTTTCATCATTTCTTGAAAAATATCACAGAATGTTTCATTATTTCAAGACTACTTATGATTCTCACTTGTGTTTTTTGCAGGTTGGGAATTTGGCTGCTCCTGTTGAGAAATGGACAGTTGGTGGTACACCGCTAACTTCATTGATGGATGTTGAGAGAAGACATGGTAATGCAACCATTGTTATATCCTCTTAGTCTTAGCTATCAAAAACAAAAATTGTGACAAAAATAGCCCACAAGCGAAAAATCTCCAAAATAGCTAGTAAAATGACTAGATTACTCTAAACTTTAGACTTTAAATCTTACCCTAAGCTTCAATCTCTAAATACTAAATCCTAAAATCTAATCATTATTAAACTCTAATCACTAATTATTTTTCGTTTTTTTAATAAATGCTATTTTGGGAATTTTTCATATTGTGCGCTATTTTTGGAACAAAAATATATTTTAGTGCTATTCTATGCTATTTCTTTTTAATTTGTTCTAACATTTTTTTTTTATGTTGCAGGTAAATTCAAGCCTGTTATCAAGAAAGCTATGGTTGAACTTGAAGGTGAAGTCTTTTAGCTCAAAAATTTACCTTACTCGTTTGTTCTGTCTCACTCATGGCTTCTGATCAATTTTTAGGCGCACCGTTTAAGAAATTCGCTTCACAGCGTGAAGAATGGGCTTTGAAGAATAGATACATTTTTTTTTTTTGAAGAAATGTTAAATTCATTCAAAAAGAAAAAAGACTGTTTCTACAACTTTGCAATAACATTTTTACATAGAAGCAAAATATAAATTTCTATCTTTTCTCTAAACTCTTGTGCCAAGCCATCTTTGATAGCTACCTGCATACTTCCTATCTCCTTGCATCTTGATAACAGAAATCTTGTTTCTAACCNATTTTTACATAGAAGCAAAATATAAATTTCTATCTTTTCTCTAAACTCTTGTGCCAAGCCATCTTTGATAGCTACCTGCATACTTCCTATCTCCTTGCATCTTGATAACAGAAATCTTGTTTCTAACCTCCTTATCAATCCATTTCACCATATGGTGAACTTGTTTGGGGTTTTCACCATACCTTCTGCCATTCCTTTCTCTCCATAAACTCCAAATTGTAACTTGGAAAACATACCGAATAAGGAAACTATCTATTCTACCTCGCCCTCTATCAGCAAGTAGAATATTTAGCTCCTCCCAATTCGCAGTATATCCATTCCGCAGCAACTTCCCAACACTCGCTTTCCAGACCCCATAGGAGTAAGCACACTGGAAAAACAAATGGTCTCGAGTCTCAACCTCCTCCTCACATAGCACACAACATTGATTTGCTCCAGGATCCNAAGAGCCTTTTCTTGCGTCCTCCTTGATTGACCAGAAACTAGAGTCCCCAATCAGGTAATTTTGAATCCATTTTACCCACAGCGAAGGTGTAGAGGCAAGGATCCTCCATATCAACTTCAAACAACCAATTTGGTTTACTATGCGCAAAGATCTTACCCCTAGACCTCCTTCAGATTTCGGCTTGCATATAGTACTCCAAGCTACCTTAGCTTTCCTCGGGTTGAGACTAGGCCCGGACCACAGGAAAGCACCACATATCTTCTCCACCTCTTTTATGCATTCTTGTGGGAGCCTAAAAGCTTGGAGCCAGAAATTTATCATGCTTACAATAACAGACTGTATCAAAACCAGTCTCCCCGCCATAGATAAATGTCTTGCTGTCCAAGAGCTCACTCTACGACGAATCTGATCCAGCAGAGGCTTATAGTCTGTAGCCGACATTCTCTTGGTAAGCAAAGGCAAACCCAAATACTTCACAGGTAGCTCTCCAAATTGAATAGTGTACCTCTGCTCCATCTCTCTTCTTCTAATATCAGAAATCCCAGCAAGATAAATAGTGGACTTCTCCATACTGATTCTTAGCCCCGAAATTCTTGCAAAGCGATCAAAAACCTCAGTAATACCTTCCAAAGATCGGACTTTCCCATCTGTAAAAACTAAAATGTCATCAGCAAAACTCAAGTGAGTTAAGTTCATGCTTTGACACTTAGGATGGTACCCCATTCTTATATCCAAAGCAGCCTTGTCAAGGAGTTTAGAAAGGACATTCATACTTATTACGAACAGGTATGGAGATAAAGCGCATCCTTGCCTTAGCCCCCGACTGCTTCTGAAATATCCAGCTAATTCCCCGTTCACTTGCACCGAGAACGAAGCAGTTGTCACACACAAAGACACCCAGTGAATAAACTCAGCAGGAAACTTCATAGCCTTCAAATTATTCAGGAGAAAAGACCATTGAACAGTGTCGAAGGCCTTCGAAATGTCATATTTGATTGCACATCTTTCTGAAACAGTCTCTTTATGATACTCCTTAACTATTTCCGTAGCCAAGAGCAAATTCTCAATCAAGAGCCTCCCCTTAACGAAAGCTGACTGATTCAAAGCAATAAACTCAGGGAGAGTAGTCTTTAACCTGTTAGCCAATATCTTTGAGACAACTTTGTATATCACATTACAGCATGATATGGGTCGGAAGTCCTTCATCTCTCTAGCTCCCAATCTCTTCGGTATCAAAGCTAGAATAGTAGTATTGACACCCTTTGGTAGAAAACCCTTCTCAAAAAATGACTTGACCGCTATAATGAACTCTGCACCCACAATCTCCCAAGCAGATTTAAAAAACTCAGCCGTATACCCATCAGGACCAGGTGCTTTATCATTTGGCATAGAGAACAGCACTCTTTGAATCTCCTCTGCCGTGACTTCTTGAATCAACTGCGCACTCTTCTCTGTTGAGCATCTGTAAGGTAAAATCTGTTCAAGCTCTTCCACACTAATCCCATCAAAACCATGGGGATCCTGTTGCAGAAATTCCCTGAAAAATTTCTCTGCCTCAACCTTAACATCCTCTGCAGTATTAACAACAGTTCCATCACTTCTTTGAATCTCATGGATTGCATTTCTTGTAGCTCTGACAGTAGCCGCTCTGTGATAGACTTTATTATTTCCATCGCCAACCTTTAGCCAATGGAGCTTTGATTTTTGTTTAAGAACCTTTTCTTCTATCCGAGACAGTCTGTCCCAACTAAGAGCAGCATCTCTCTCCTCAGCCATAGCATCTTCAGTTGGGTTCATCATACTAATCTCTTGCTTTCTGCACAAATCATCGAAAGCTTCTTTGGTACGTTTAGATAGTTTCCCAAATCTTTCTTTACTAAGCTCCCGTAGACTTGGTTTCAAAGCCTTCAACTTCTTTGAGAAACGATGCATAGAGGAAGTGGAAGAGAAAATTGATTCAGTAGTCCTCCAGAACTGCTTCACCATTGGCTTAAAATCTTCCATATCAGTGAGGGCATTAATAAACTTGAAGGGTCTCCGCGGCTGGTTTTGTGGAGTCTTTAGGTGCACTCTGCATCTTAAGTGATCAGAACAGCCTCCACTCTCAAAAACACTATAAGCATTAGCATATCTTCTAGCCCAGGATTCATTAATCAATACTCTGTCAAGCTTCTTTGATATCAAACCCTGCTCTCTCCTATTTGTCCAAGTATAAACAGGACCATGTGCAGTAGCATCAAACAGACCACAATACTGAACCGTGCTTCGAAAGTCCACCATACCAGAAGTAATGACATCACTATTCGAATGCTCCTCCACAGCTATAATCTCATTAAAATCACCTACAACCATCCAAGACTTTGTACGGATAATAGGAGAATCATAATGACACTTCAAATCCTCCCATAAACTTCTTCTTTCTTCCTCACTATTCGAGGCGTAAACCACCGAGTAAAAAAACTCCTCCCTCTCCCCTTCCATCAAAACAGAGACAGTTATCAGCTGCCCACTCTTGAAAAAAGGAGTAACTCGAACCCCTTGCTTCCACACTAACCAAATACGCCCCAAAACATTATACTCATAATTGTCAATCACTGACCAGCCATTAAAAACCTTTGACGTTATTCTCATTCTCTTTCCTTCCTTAACTCTCGTCTCAATGATACCTCCAAAGTCAAAATTTCTTTCATCAACCCATTTCTTCACTACTACATGTTTATTTTCTTGGTTAAAACCCCTCAAATTCCAAAAGAAACTAGCCATCTATTTCTTTTTGGATGCCTTCCTTCTTCCCACTGCAGCTCTTGGTGGAACCTTCTTCGTTAAAGAGGATTCATCAACAGCCACTACAGGTTTCGTCACGCGATTCAAAAAACCTCTTTCATGTTTCCCACCAGATTTCCCTGACTTGTGCTTTGAATCAACTCGTTCCTCAAGAATCTCAGCAAGAATTTCACCATCCTCTCTATCTGAATCCTCTTTTACACTTCCCTCCGTTTCCACTTCAAGCATCTTATCCTCCACATTCTCTTCTTTGTCCACAGCCAAGATTGCATATCTAGATGAAGTACTTATAGCAACACTGTCACTTATTAGCTTCACTCCCGATCTTCTTTGCACAGGGGTTGCTTCTTGCCATCCCTTTTCCCCTTCTTCAGTAGTGTCTCCCTTCCATTTACTATCCTTCCCTTCCACTCTCCTCTCCCCAGTCATCGCCTTCGTCTCTACATTCAATCCAACAATACTAACCTCCGACTTCTTTGTCTCAACTATATCTCTCTCACTACTTTTTATTGGGGATACCAATCTTACCTTCTCTCCCTTTGATTGACTTGTCTCTCCCTCCTCACGAACTATCTTCCTCTGTAACAGTTTAACTGTTCCATTAGCACAACAATCCTTAGGGTTATGGCCCCACTTTGAACAAATGTTGCATCTACTCGGAAGCCATGGGTAAACAAACTCAACTTCAGCATCTATCCCCAATTTTGAGGTAAACCTGTGAGACTTCGGGAACCCCTTTTTCACCTCTGCTTCAACAAAAATCTTAGCCTCCTCAAAACTTTTACATAACAGAGTGTCAGGGTGCAACCTCTTTGGTTTCCCTACTGCACTTGCTATAAATCCCAACCCCTTCCAACTGAACATTCTGTGAGGCACATTCTTGATCGTTATCCACATTGGTATTGTTTTGATCTCTGGCTCTGGCTCATCCTCAGCAATCGGAGCCCACTTCGTAACCACCATTGGAATATTTGCTACACTCCACATTCCTCTCTTTAGAACCCTTTCCTTTGTTGCTTTATCCTTGATCCTAAACTTCACCATAGTCTCGTTCATAACATAAGCATCAATCTTAATATTCTTATCTCCCAGAGACCATATCTTGTTCACTATTATGTGAACCCGTCCTATATGAGGAGCCGGTGCCAAGAACCTCCCCACAATCAGATCGTCCCACAAAGGTATCGCATCTTCAATCACCTGATCTGGTACAACCACCTGCTCTCTTCCTTCTATCACACCTACTTCTACGTCGTGCTCTGAAAGCACCGGTAGGTTTTGCACAGCTCGAGCATACGATCGCTTTACCTCTCCCTCTTTCGCTAAATCTTCCTTCTCAGCCCCAATCCCCAAAATTGATTTCACCACTTTCTCAACGTGATTCAGATCCTCCGATACTTGGTTCTCTCCCGTACGTGTACCTTCAAGTTCCTCCATCGGCGTCGTAACGACGACGATGACGAGATTCCGATGAAAAAAGTCGCCAAAATAATCGCCCTCAAAATCGCCTTTTTTGNTTTCGCTAAATCTTCCTTCTCAGCCCCAATCCCCAAAATTGATTTCACCACTTTCTCAACGTGATTCAGATCCTCCGATACTTGGTTCTCTCCCGTACGTGTACCTTCAAGTTCCTCCATCGGCGTCGTAACGACGACGATGACGAGATTCCGATGAAAAAAGTCGCCAAAATAATCGCCCTCAAAATCGCCTTTTTTGAAAGAATAGATACATTAGTCCTGGTTTGTTTACATACTCAATGCCTCTGCTTAAGTATTCATTGTTTTCTTTCTTTTGTGTTGTTTTATTGTTAAATTATCATGATTTCTCTTGTTGTCCAGGTCCGATTCAGTTCAAGGGACCGGGATCTGATGCGATAAATCACACTTTATTGCTCGAACTCGGTGCTCAAGCCTGAAGAATTTTGTTACTGTCAGATTCACTCACTTTCTTGTAAAACCTTTGTAGTAAGAACGTTCAATATTGTGCCTTGTGAGTCAAGTAAACAAGCATGTGATCAATGTGTTGTAACTTGTAAGCTGTGTTGTGATGGTATCTCGAATAGGCATATGATGGACTCATGTGTTACTAAATAAAAGTTTGGTAAGTTCAGATAAACTTGAACCGGTTTAATTTTGATTGCTTGGATTCACCAGAACGTCATCAAAGACGTCACTTTCTTGGAACTTTGGATTTTGAAATACCATGTGGCTCTCAAAACATGTTTAATGGAGGTTGCTTAGATAGATGCTTAAGAGAAGAGGGGTGCTTAATTTAAAGAGAGAGAGTGTGAAAAGTGTTTAATTAAATATGCTATTAATGGATATAAGTTTCAATGATGACTTTCGACGTGTCAGTAAATTGTTTGGCAGTTTCATATTTGATTATTTCTTCTTTTGTTTTTTTTATTTAATATTTCAATCATTTAATTTGTCTTTATTCGCCACTTTTTATCTTTTCTAAATTAGTGCAATTGAGCACTATACTAGTCAGGATCAGCCCAAACTATTTTAAAGGCTTATTCAAAATAAAATTTTGGACCCTTTTTTTAGGTAAATTTTTTTTAAAAAATTTAGACCCTTTTCTTAAGCAAAAAAATCTCAAAATCATTATGGACCCTAAACAGTTGGTTATTCTGTCTCCTCTATGGGCCAGGCCTGATACTAGTCTATCTAAGATAGCTTCAACTCTTTTTTTTTTTAAGCAGCTTCAACCTTTTAATGGATGCAAATTCTACATATAATTTACTTTTTCAATAATGTAAATACACACTTCCATGACCATGTCACAACTCGAGTAACCTAATCGCCAAGTCATCTCACGTTATCAAGACTGCTTCCTTTGACATCCATTATCTATATATATCCCATCTGAATTTGTCTATCTTTCACGTATACGAAAAACTTCTCTAAACGATTTCAATAACTTTCTTATCTTTCAAAGCGATAATGCTAGTTATCCAAACTGCCAAAAGGGCTTTTCTAGGGCTACAATATTCAAGATCGGTCATGGCTAGACAGTATCATGAGAATGTAGTAGACCATTATGAGAACCCTCGGAACGTTGGATCGTTCTATAAAAATGATCCCAAAGTTGGTACACGATTAGTGGGAGCTCCAGCTGCATGTGGAGACGTGATGAAGCTCCATATCATCGATGCTCGATTCAAGACTTTTGGTTGTGGCTCAGCTATTGCCTCTTCTTCCCTCGGTATGTTGGATCGCATCTTGTGTTTTCTTTTATCAAAGAGGGGACAAGGGATAGAATCTTATATGAGATTTGATTGTTTGTGTGTTTTACTACTCCTGTTTTACAAAAAAAGAAAAACAAAATCATTTTAACACATTTCACATGAATGTTTAAAAGTTACAAAATATACTACTATATTTTTATTTAATATACATATAATTAAATTAATTAATTTAACAAAAATTTATTGATTATTCAAAATGAAAAAATATTAAATATATAAGTTACCATATTGGAAATGTAGAAAAATCATTCTTTTGAAATAAAAATAGTTATAAAATGACTTTTTTTTTTTGAAAAAGGAAATGACATTTTGTGAAATGGAAAACATATATGTTCATGAAAACTTATTAAAAACTTAGTTTGCATTCCAAAATCACAAATAGCTAATAGCATCAAGTTTCAACTTGCATTTTAAAATCACATAGTAACCAATGGTTTCACTTAAAATTTTTGGTCAAATAAGGTTATATTTTGAAATTTTTATTTGACTATAACTAAATCAATAAAATGCATATCAACCTTCGTATTAGAAAAAAAAATGTCACTAACTCCATGATGCGATTGATTTGATTTTTTCAGCTATGAAATGGGTTAAAGGCAAAACGATGGGCCAAGTCTTCACCATCGAGAATACGTAAGCTACATACGGTTTAACTTATGTTATCTCTCACTGATCACATCAACGGTGAGATTTCTATAAATAGAAAAATGTTAATATTTTTGACCAAAAAAAAAGAAAAAGAAAAATGTTAATATTTTGATGCGGTAATTACTTTGGCAGCGAAACAGCAAAGCATCTATCGTTGCCACCTGTAAAACTTCATTGCAGTATGCTTGCAGAAGATGCTATCAAAGTAGCAGTTAAAGACTACATGGTTAAGCGTGCGAATATGCATGCACAAACCTAAAAGAGGTACGAAGGTTAATGTATATTAGATTTGTGGTTCAAGTAAAAAACAACAATGGTTGACAATTTGATATCTGTAAAATATTTGTATTCCTTCTCTCATTTTTTTATGAGAATACAAGAGGGCACTATTCAATAGATGATTCTGAAAAAAAAAAAGATGATTTTGAAGGAATTGATAATATCTACACTACAAGAAAAATCTAACGAAGGAATGACCAAAAATTACAAAATATTATGACGAATGATCATACTATTATTTAGCAGATTGTTTTTTATTCGGTAAACCACACTTGTATCCAGAGCCTGTCCTAACTATACGTTTATTAAGTGGATCTCCAGGCAGGATATGAATCATATGATAAGATTATTTTTAGGGGGCAAAACTACCAGAAACTATTACACATATCCCCTTATTATTATTTATTATTATTTGAGGAACACTTTTATTTTATAACCTTACAGTGACAGATAGGGGCAAAGGCAGAAAAGTTATTCTATGGGTGCATTGATTAATAAAAAAAATATGAAGGAATCGAACTTGTTCACTATGGGTGCACAATATGTTTTTGACCAATTTACCTAACAAGTTGTAATGATTTTAGGCTTAAAATTTTAATCTTTATAAATTTTATGGGTGCACTTGCACCCCTTGTTGATAACGTGCCTTCGCCCCTGGTGACAGAGGCATGATGATCACTCATAGGGGTCAAACTAATGTTTTTATAGAAAACTGTATAAAATTAATAGATTGTATTTGAATGAAATTGTGATAGGGGTCAAAAATATTATTTGATTGGGGTCAATATTAAGGAAATGGTAATATTTCAATATATTTTTAAAATATCATGTGGGTCAATTGACCTCCTTCCCCAACCTACCTCCGCCACTGAATTCATGTGTGATTAAAAAGTTTGCCATTTCCTAGATATCAACACTACAATGCACCTCACATCATTTAGTGAATAACCATCTTTTGTTTAGACTAATTACATGTTATGTCATTACCAAATAAACTTATTAATTGACTATAGTATATCTGTCATCCTAAATGCATGTAGAAGAGCTTATTTTATTTCTATATTTCGTTCTTAAACAACATACATTTCTTTAATATATTTCGAAAATTTAGTGTACTTAAAAAATAAGGACAATGTACTTCAAAAATTTAATGTACTTATTGGGCGCATACTTTTCATTTTAAATATACTTTGAAAATTTTGTGTACTTCGAAAATTTAGTGACATATATATATACTTCAAAAACTTAGTCACATATATAGTAAAAATGTTAGGCCGATATTTAAAAAAAAATTAGATCAACCTATATGTTATATTTTTGATCACCTTATATATGTATTTTCAAAAATTGTGTTATTTTTTTGACATTTAAAAATTGTTTTATATAAGTAGACATATATATATATTATTTTGTCTATTTTTATGAAGTGTCTTTACTAAAATGAAGGAACACATCTATATCTTATGATATTTACGATTATATAGCACCTTATAAACCATACTGGTCAAACTTTTAATTTTTATAAAATTTGATATGAAATAATAAATAGTGCATTTCTAAGGAATAAAATGTTAATAGGCCAACTTAGGAGTAACAATGTGAATTTTTAATATTTGTAGATTAAAAAACATTAAACACTAATTATGAGCTATCGCCAAAATTTTAATAGACCAACCTAGGAGTAACAATGTGTCAATTTGTAATATTTGTAGATTAAAAAATATTAAATACTAATTATGAGTTTTTGCCAATTAAGGGGATCTCTTAATTTAACAAAATGAGTAAATTTTGGCATAAATATTCATTAAAATTTATGCGAACATTACATAAGTAATTAGCATGGCCAAATTGATACCATTTTCTGTTTTGGAAATTCGTAAACAATTACAATATACATTCCTACATTTATTACATGTTTCCTAAATGTAAATATTTAAGAACTAACATAAAATACAAATTATTAGCAAGGTTGACGATTTCGGATATTTGTAAATTTATTAACACTAAACACAAATCAAATTATTATCACCAGTTAAATGGATCTCTGAATATTAAAAAAAAAGCGAAAATTTCGGCCTAAATATTCATAGTTCACTTTTTCAATATAGGAAACTTTCATTAGTTCAATAATACCTAATGAGAAGGTAATTATAAACTTTACAGTACATCCCAAGTTTTTTTTAGCTCATGAATCAAATTGATGAGCTTGGGAACCAAGTTTGGTTCTGATTATTAACTTTCTTTATACTGTGAAAAACTCGAATCCTCCTTAATTCATTTCATTTAGACGTGATAATTAGGGAATGTTAACAAGATTTGTGGCGCATAATCAAAATTGGACATATATATTACATTTTTTTTATGAAGTGTCTTTATTAATATGAAGGAACAAATCTCTCTATTGTATATGAAAAGTTAGCTGAAATGTGCATGTTTTATTAAAATTAAGTTTAAACATATATATACTTCGAAAATTTAGTGACACATATATACTTCGAAAATTTAGTCACATATATAGTAAAAATGTTAGGCCGATATTTTTTAATAAATTAGATCAACCTATATGTTATATTTTTGATCACCTTATGTATTTTTAAAAATTGTGTTATATAAGTAGACATATATATATATATATATATATATATATATGTTGTCTATTTTTATGAAGTGTCTTTATTAAAATGAAGGAACACATCTTATATCTTATGATATTTACGATTAAATACAAATTATTAGCAAGGTTGTCGATTTCAGATATTTTGTAAATTTATTAACACTAAACACAAATCAAATTATTATCACCAGTTAAATGGATCTCTGAAAATTAAAAAAAAAAGATTTTTAACATAAAAACCCCTCAACTAAGTTTGTTTTGGGTAAAAACCCCTAAACTAAGTATTTAATGAAAAAACCTCCAAACTAACTATATTTAGTGAATTAAACCCTCGCCGTTCATAATTACCAGTGCTACCGGTATATTTTTAGTTTAGAGGTTTTATCATTAAACATAAAAAATAAAAAAATCAAAATATAATAACATTATCTAAAAATTCATAAATTTTAATTTTCAAAACTAGCATTTTAAAAATTTCTGTAAATATATGCGTGATTTCTTATCCTTGTAAAATGGATTTTTAACTCTAAAATACCTTAACTAAGTTTTTTTGGATAAAACCCCCCAAACTAACAAGTAAACCCCCATATTAAAGATAGAAGGGTTTTTATCGTTAAAAATCTAAAAAAAAAATTATAACATTATCTAAAGATTAGTAACTTAAATTTTTAAAATTAGTATTTTTCAAACTTTCTGTAAATATATGAGTTTGATTTGTTTTAACATCAACATTATATATATATAGAGAGATTAAAATTTTAAAACACCAAAATATAATAAAAATCATCTAAATATTTATTATTACATTTTTTATTAAATATAATATAATTTTTATTCTGTTTTCTTGTTTTTATATTTATAACTTTTGATAATTTTTATTACAAGTAAATCTTTAGATAATTTTTGTTATATTTTCTTGGTTTTTACATTTTAAATTTATACATATATAATTTTGATTTTAAAAGGATAACAAATCAGACTCATATAGTTACATAATGTTTTTTTAAAAATGTAAGTTTTTAAAATTAAAATTACAAATTTTTAGATAATGTTATTATATTTTGAATTTTATTGATTTTTATGTTTAATGATAAAACCTCTAAACTGAAGATTTACCGGTAGTACAAGTAATTATGACCGGCAAGGGTTTTTAATTCACTAAATAAAGTTAGTTTAGGGATTTTTTTCATTAAATACTTAGTTTAGGGGTTTTTACCCAAAACAAACTTAGTTGAGGGGTTTTTATGTTAAAAATCCAAAAAAAAGCAAACATTTCAGCCTAAATATTCATATTCACTTCGACAATATAGGAAACTTTCATTAATTCAATAATATTTAATGAGGAGGTAATTATAAACTTTACAGTACATCCCAAATTTGTTTTAGCTCCTGATTATTATCTTTCCTTATACTGTGAAAAAATCGAATCCCCTTTAATGCATTTCATTGTTAGAGGGAATGTTAACAAGATTTGTTACGCATAATCATAATTTCCTAGAGTTAAGGGATTTCGTATACACTCTATATTCGAACACTATATATATATACCATACTAATTCCATTGGAGGAAGGTTGCTGCTATGAAATTAAAAATTTCATACTAACTCCTTCATCAGAGCATATTCGGTTGACATAGAACCGACACCATATCAGCCTCGATAACTCCTCTAACATTTCGAAGATCGATCCATTTTCCATGGCCACCTTTTATTGTTTTCCAGACTTTGACGATGTCTATCGTGGGTTAGTTCATCCTAAATTTTCTATTGGTATGTTTTCTATTCTATCTAATATATTCGTTATGGTAAAGTACGAAAGTATGCAGATTATATTAATATATATTGATGACTATATTAAGATTTGACACGTTTTGTTTGAAAAATATCTAGCAGATATTTATGGAGCTATAGTAGGAGTAAGATTTCTTGAAGAATATATAACATAACCTACTCTAGGGAACAATGGTTTTATCGACCACAAAATACATTTCTTTGTACTAAACATGGAGTAAGTATTCCACCTTTGGAAAACAAACTACTAATGAACTTAGTTTCATATTTGCTCATTTTGTTATGTTTTGCACTGAATATAGGAACATTGTTACTGAGTGTGTTGATTACGGAGTATTTGTTCGTGTTTTCCAAGCGTTATGGAATTCTACAGATGCAACTGTTGTACTCTGTGTGTTACAGTTCTGGAAAATTAATTAGGGAGTAAATAATGAATTATACTAGTTTTAAATAAAAATTGTGTTGGATATGAATCTTCTTAATACTGTGATGTCATTGTTCTTTTATTATGATAAGGAAAATTGAAGAACGTGACTAACATTAAAGGGTTTTCAAAAATTATTTTTGAACCCAAAGATGTTCCAGAAATCGATGCTTTCAGAAAGAGGTATATCATTTCAATATATAGAAAATAGTAAATAAGTTTGTTTTGTTTCGTAAACTTTTCATTGTTATTTCTCTCTATAGGATTGCACATTAGGAGTTTTGAAGACAATTTTCACATGATTTGGTGTTTTATTTTTATGACATCTTAGTTTCTTTAATTATTATATCTTTAGCTTTTTATTATGAATGCAATAATTCTATTTCTTATGTTTTTTTAAATTCATAATAAATTTATAGAAGTCTTTTCTTACTCTTATAGTCTTTTTTCCATGCAATATAATTCAGTGGATCTATCTAATTATATTTTTTCTTTAAAAAAACGAAATTAGCGTACATTATATAAACCTGAACATTATAGTACGATATTTTATTATATCTAATATTTGGGACTTTCAAATTTCTAATATCTATAGATAATTGGTAATAATCTTTTTAAGTCACTCACCTCGCGCAAGACGCGAATTATTATCTAGTAGCTTATTATAGTACCAAAATATAGTATACAAGGAGATTGGTTTTAATTATGAAGCTGTGAACCTTTTCGCCTTTTCCTTTGGAATAATAGACCATTTTTAGTTCTGGACATGTAATTTTCTTGAGAAAGTTCTGGACATGTAATTATTAAGACGGTATTTGTTTGTATGTAAACTTTGTTAGTATTTAATACATCTTTCGAGTACTAGAACTTTCAATTGATTTTCTTGTATTTCATTGCATTTTCCTTTAATGTTTTATCGAACGTGTAAATTATTATTTTTCTTTTTCGAATGCGTAATTTTTGTAAATCCACCTTCATTATGTATTATTTCTTTTTTTACAAAAGTGAATTTTCCACCAAATGTTTTTTTTGTTCCAAATATATTTCTAAAGAACTCCTTCAAAAGTTAAAAGGGAGAATTTCAGTTATACCACTTTGGTGGTACCACTTTTTATGTTTACCATCAACAAAGGAACATTTTCAAAAATACACATTTTATTAAAGGATAAAAGACTCTTATATCTTTGTTCTTTATATATATACATAAAATAAATATTATATTAAATATTAACCATAAACCCTAAAACATCAATTCTAAACTCTAGGCCCTAAAAAGTAAACCCTAAACCCCAAAAGTCAACCCTAAACCCTAAAATATCAATTCTAAACCTTAAACCCTAAAACTCTAAACCCTAAAAAGTAAACCCTAAACCCTAAACCCTAAAATATCAACATTAAACCCTAAACTATCAATCCTAAACCTAAAACCCTAAATTCTAATAGTATTTTGACTATTAAAGTTTTAATGGTAAAGTTGGTTAGTGTAAAATTGAAAAGTGGTATCTTAAAAGTGTTATTTCTGGCAATTTCCCAAGTTAAAAGTACTTTTTAACCACCGTGTAATGTTATTTCAACCGAACATCCCCATATATATTTTGACCATTTAACCTAATCCTATAGAGAAACCCCTCGAATTTCAAAAAAAGCTCAACAGAGAGATTAAACAGTAACGATGTTAAGGCAAACAGCGAGGTCTCTTTTAGGGCTTTCTTCACGAAAATCTACACAGTTTGCTATCACCTCTCGACTGTACCATCCGAGGGTAATCGGCCATTATGAACATCCCCGTAACGTTGGATCGTTTGATATAAATGATCCTAACGTTGGCACGGGATCTGTTGGAGCTCCTGCATGTGGAGATCTAATGAAGCTTCAGGTTAAGTTTGATGGTTCCAGTAAAATAGTTGATGCTTGATTCAAGACCTTTGGTTGTGGCTCCCCCATCGCCGCTTCCTCCTTTGGTATGTTTAATTTTTATGAGAAATTGTGAATCGATTTTTTTCTTCTAATTGCGTAATTAGGAATATAATTCATATAATAATCGATGTATTGTTTCATTTATAGTGAGATATCTTGTACAGTACAGTTTGTCAGTTATCATAATTTTTGGTGCAACAACAACATTGAGCTTTCAATGCTAAAGCTCATAAGTTTGGTGATGTTTGTTAATTATGTTTGTAAAGCTCTCAATCGTTATATTATTCATAGGTCAAAACACGTACATATATATATGAGATGGTCTCAGATGGAATAACTTCCATCCCAAGTAATGACATATTCTATATCCTAAACTATAGGAAACTTAACATTATCGTATGAATGAGAGATATATGGAATATATCTAATACTCCCCCTCAAGATGGAGAGTGTAGATCGCGAACTCCCATCTTGCAGAGAAGGTAATGAAACTGACGACGTCCGAGAGCTTTGGTTAAAAAATCTGCAATCTGATCATGAGTACCGACATGGAGTGTAGAAATGATCTTGTCTTGAACAGCATCACGAATAATATGGCAGTCGGACTCAATGTGTTTCGTGCGTTCATGAAACACGGGATTTCGAGCTATATGTAGTGCAGATTTGTTGTCGCAGTACATAGGTATTGGCTCTGTTGGTTTAACTCCAAAAGCAACAAGAAGTTCTAACAGCCATTGTAACTCGGAATAAGTATAAGCCATTGATCGATACTCAGCCTCGGCGGAAGATCTTGAGACAGTAGGCTGTTTCTTTGTTTTCCAAGATATTGGTGTATCACCAAGAAAAATCACAAAACCTGTCAGAGATCGTCTTGTTTTGGGACACGCCGACCAGTCTGCGTCGCAGTAAACTTCAAGTTTTAAAGGTGATTGTGAGTCCAAAAACAGACCCTGACCTGGACAACCCTTCAAGTAACGCACTACTCGAACTGCTGCATCCCAATGTTTCTTGCGGGGTTTAGCCATAAATTGTGCGAGAAGATGAACTGCATAGCTAAGCTCTGGACGAGTGATAACTAAGTATACAAGACGACCCACCAGCCTGCGATACTGAGAAGGATTTGTATGAAATTCTCCAACTTCTTGTCCAAGCGTATGATTTTGCTCTACAAGTGTGTCAAACGGTTTAGAACCTGACAAACCACATTCTGAGATAATGTCCAGTGCGTATTTTCTCTGTGAGAGATAAATGCCACTGTTTGCACGCGAAACCTCTATGCCCAAGAAATATTTTAGAACACCTAGATCTTTCATGCGGAAACACTTACTCAAGTAAGCCTTGAATTGTGCAGTAAACTCCTCATTGTTACCACCAATTACGAGATCATCCACGTACACGAGAACATAGAGCTTCGTATCACCATTGACATAGGAGAACAGAGAATAGTCTTTACGATTCTGGATGAAACCGAATTTAAGGAGAGCCTGAGAAAGCTTGGCAAACCATCTCATATATATATGTACGTGTTTTGACCTATGAATAATATAACGATTGAGAGCTTTACATGGTATCAGAGCCCACGATCCACACAGTCCAACCCGATCCTTATCGATCCAGCCCAAAGTCGGCCCATCGATCCTTGCCCGAACATTCCGAGATTGATGCCAGAGAGCCATCATCTCGAGGGGGCGTATTAGACACAAAGTGTCCCACATCGGAAGTTGGAAGAGATCATTAGTGGTATATAAGATAGATGAGCCACTCCACTAATCACCAATTGGTTTTAAGTTGGAAGTCCATCTAGCTTAACAATGTTTTATAGCGACTGAATGGGTCAAGGAAAAATCCATGGAGGAAGTCTTAACCATAAAGAACTTGTAAGTGTTTTTTCATTTTTGGTTTCAGTTATTGGATCATTGCATGCAATTATTGATGGTTTTGTTTGGGAAAATTCTCAATGTGGTTGAATTTTGCAGGCAAATCGCAAAGCATCTATTTTTGGCACCGGTAAAGCTACATTGCAGTATGCTTGCAGAAGACGCCATCAAAGCAGCAGTAAAGGACTATCAGAAGAAGCAAGCCGAGGTTAAGGGAGAAACCTTTGAAGCCTGATTACACCTATTTGTATTTTGGAACATGAGATGAAACTGAGGGATGTAATCGAAGAAGCGTTTTCAAGTAATTGTTATGTTTGGTTGTTCTAGTTTTGAGTTGTACTTGTTAAGTGGCTCTGATCAGTGCCGGTCCGGAGTTATCCGGCGCCTAAAGCAAACCAAAATAATTTTGCCCCTTAATTATAACTAAATTTTATTATATTTTAAAATAGACAATCAAAATAGTACCAAATATTATTAAAAGTTAAGTTGTTTCCAAAGAAATAAAAATACCAAAAATAACAAAACATTATTTGCAGTTCATTTTGTCAGATTTTTAAATTTTATTTAAAGTCATTTCGTTGTTTTTAATTTATTTTATAGTATTTCTTACAAATCCCAAGAAATACGAAGAACAAAATAGATAATTTATAGATAGAGCAAAACATATAATAAAGTCACATTAAGATCAGTTTCACGACTTTTATTGTGTTTGTGGAGTTTCAAATAATATTAAAACCCTATTATAGTTAAAGATTTTGAATCTCAAAATTTTCTAAAAGAACAAAAAAAAAAAAGAAAAAAAAAAGAAGCTATTTCAACAAAGATCAATCACAACAAAACAGTAGATTTTGAGCAATTAATCATTCAAGATAAAAAGGATTGTTGAAAGAAAAAAAAGGTTTTGTTTAATTACATTATGTATCGATCTAGTAACATATCATTTTAATATAATATGTTGATTAAAAATTATAGGGTTGGTGAAAAAAGTAACGAAATCCTCTGTGTATTACAATGAATAAATCATTTGTTATACTAGGTTCATAGCTCCGCGCAAGCGCGGAGCCGGAGACAGTGATGATGCATTATGATATTTTATAGATGGGATTTTGTCATTTTTTTGGACATTTTTTTGTTTGGGGTTTAACCGAAAACCCGATTGAGTTTCGCTGGTATATGAATGAGTGAAAATTCATATGCTTTGAAATATTCATATATTATTTTAGTAATGATTTTTCTCGAATATTTGTGTTATTAATGCTTTTATGTCTAGGATGGGTGATTTATTATGTTGTTATTGTCTAATTTGTAGGTTGGTAGTATATTATTGTTAAATAGTGAATAAGCATTTAAAAAAAAAATTAAAATTTTATTAAATTATACAAAGAAATATAGTTTAATGGATTGAAGAGAAAAAGATGAAACATGTTTGTTAAGGGGTTGTGTGGAATGTTTAGAGATCAATATTTATTAGTGAGTAAAGACATGTTTTTATTTACAGATAAGAGTGTTTGACGAATTTATATATGTTCGTATTTCTACATTTTTTACGATTTTATTGGATCTTAATGTTATTAGTGAGTTAATAACCATATGTAACCAAATATAGGTATTTGTTACTATACAACTATAATATGGGAACGAAGAAGAAATAATTTTGTTATTCGAAAAGAAATATAGTTGTTGTTTACAATGTGCCATGACATGTTTTGAAAATATATAACTGTAGTTTAATAAATGCTAAGGCTTATTATAATTATATACATGTATGACTAAGATAGCTATTTTTTTATATTTGTCAAAAACATTTTGTGGTAGATTAAAAATGGGAATGGTAGATTAAAAATTTTAGTCGTATAGGATTATATTTGAACACAATGAAAATGTAGTAGCTGGGTTTTAAATGATTGGACTTGAAATTTGATGAGCCTTGAGTCTCAGTTTAGATCTGAAACTGGATTGTTTACTCGCCCTTTTTGTTTCTCCTCGTCATCTTCAGTAGTGTGACAAGCTCTTGTGATTCTTGGTCTGATTGTGTTTTTAGTGTGTCATTTTGTGAAATTATGGTTTTTCTATAGCAACATGGAAGAGAGATTAGCTTACCTTAGTTAAGGCTGTCTCCATCGCATTCCTTACTTAGTGAACCTCTGTTGATTCGATGTTCTCGGAACCTGCAATAAGAAGGTTTGAATTTATTGTATGACTTTATTTCTATTATTATTAGTTTCGTTTACTAAAACTCATATTGAATGATTTTGAGGTACTATATGTTAATTTTGTTGGTATGGCTTATGTTTACTTTAACATGACAGAGAGACTTGAAGGCTGCATGACCGATGCCGGTGATGCTAGTTTTAGGAACTGGAGAAGGAGAGAGAGACATTTTCTAGAAGATGGTTAAAGTTAAGAGGAATAGAGAATCATATATATGATTTACAGAGGGGCTACAAATCAGGAACATTTATGATCAAGCGATGTAAGATAGGGAGATGAAAAGTTCACCGGTGAAAAAAATAGATTACGAACAGACACACGACGCAGCTCTATAACTCAGACCTGTATGAGACGATGGTGAAAGGAATCTTAACTCATTTTAAACATTAACGGTTTACAATATGAGAAAACTGTAACTGTTGTAAACTTGAGGATTTTCTTCATATAATATGATGAAGCCCAATTAAAAATGAAACTCATAATACACTTCCAAGCCCGAATTTTAAAGGAGGCCATAAATGCAAAGGCTTCCGGCTAAATATATATTAGTTTCGGCCATCAATGTACAAGTTATCTTATAGTTTAGTGGTATGAATGTTAAGTGTTTGTTTCTTAATAACCCGGGTTCGAATCATATGTTTGATATTTTTTCACATTTTTAAAGTGGGATCCACCTAATGCTGATGTGGCGCGTTGAGGAGTCTTGAAACTCAACTATTATAATATAGATTCCCAGAGGAAGAAAACAATGTTATGAGTATATCACAAACAATAAAAACGGAAGCGGTTTTCGAACCCTATAATTCAAGGATCAAAACGAAGAGCCACATACCTACAACCACTGCCTACAATAAAGTATGCAAACTTAGGCGCCCCAAAATTATTTATAGTTTGTGGCACCTAAAGCTCTTGCTTTATGGGCTTTAGCCTAGGGCCGACCCTGGCTCTGATTGAAACATATGAGGATAAACTGAGTGGTTCTGATCTAAACTCAATTTAAAAGTGTTCATCTCCTTCCCCTATGGTTTCACCGAATATATTTGCTGCTCTAAATGGTTAGGTAGCCAATGACTCACATATAAATTCTTATTTCAAAATCACTTGCTGACTGGTCTTCTTATTTTTGTTACATTATTCCCAAGAGAAGTGCAAAGTGAAAACTAAAAGTTAGGATATGCATTCGCGTCTTTGAGTCATCTCCATTCCCAAAGTATTGGAAGTACCTAATTAAAGGAAAATCGAAAGTCATTTTGAGTCTTTGACCATCGTTTCTGTTTTCTCTTTATAACTCATATCGAAGTCAAGTTACAAATTATCATATTCCTATGAAAGATAAGACCAGCCTAGGTATTTTATCTGGTGGATTTGCAAATATCTTGGAAAGAACATTGGCAAGTGTGTGTACGGCTCAAGGCAAATAATTTTCAAGTATTTCACCAAATGCTTGGATTTTTGAGCTAATTAGAACAAAAAAAATATCTTTTATTAAAACTTGTTATGAACTTAACTCTGAACAAATATTCATAGATAGAGAAGAAGATAAGTGGTATGTTCTGCAAGTCAGAAAAGGCAAATTTAAGCACAACTAAAAATTAGAAACATATACATCGGAAAAATAGAGAGAGTGTGTCTACCAAGCCACTATGAAAACCATGAACCAGAGGCTTTAAAAAATAAGTTCATGCGGAATCGCCATCTACAAACAATAGACGAATGTAAGAGATAATAAGTTACAAGCATAGAGACATAACCAAAGTCACAATCTAAGGATAAACGGGTAACAAGTAGCATAGAGAAAGTTTAACAAGTAATAACTCCATAACCACCTAACCATCATCTACCTATGTCTAATCAGAAGTTATTACTAAACTACTACTACAAAGCTATCAGCTCTAGTGTGTGTTGGATCATTAAATTTAAGTACGGACCTATCAGCTCTAGTCATTACTACACTACAACTACCAAAGCTAAAAGGTACAGAAGGAACTACAATACAAGCAAAGAACACAACTTCGTACAAGTAACTTCAAAACAAAACACAATTTCGTTAAAGCAAAAACTACACAAGTAGCTCTAGTCATTACTACACATTACAACTACCAAAGCTAAAAGCTACACAATAAGTTTTCTTACTTCACTAAATTTTTTTTTCAAGTTCTCAGCTTTCCTTCATGCCGTTTACAGTGTGATCAGAAGCTACAAGAATACGCAATAAGCTACAAGACTAGGCAATAAGTTTTCTTACTTCAATACAGAGCAAAAAGCTATCAAATTTCGTTCAAAAAAATAAAAAACATCAATCACAGAACTAAATGCTATCAACTTTCAGTCAAAAAATCAAAAACAACAATCACAACAAAGAATCACACGAAACTAACATGCAGAGGAAATAGATCTACAAACTGAACTTAATCAACCGAACATATCATCAGCAAAAAAAATCTACGAAACCCGACTCGGAGGAATTATATCGAGGAAGTGAATCTAATCTACCAAACAAAACATCACAAGAAATCAGCATGCAGAGGAAGTAGATCGATTTAGACATGCTAAGGATTTGACATCGAAAAAGGAACATATACCTTTTAGATTGAAATCAGCGGAGGATAAGGATGGAGACAGACTCGTGAGGGAATGTAGAGAGATTCTGGAGAGATTTCGAAGGTCTTCGGGAGAGATTCGGGATGAAATCGTCGGTGAAATCGTCGGGATGAAATCGTCGCCGTCTAGAGAGAACCAGAGAAGAAATCAATTTGGGAAAGGGAAAGGGAAAGTCGACTTTCCCCTACACGACTTCACCGCTTCATCTCCACTCGACAGGTGGCAAGAAGGACCAGCCCAAAATCGACCTTAGTTAAGACCTGTCCCAAATTAATATGTCCATTTTCGATTTATTTTTGGGCCCAAAAAATGCTAAGGACCAACATGACGACCGATAATCTTGGTCTAAGATACTCGTTAATTGCATGCATTAGTAATTGTTGGACTTTGAAATTTCGCTTACCAACATTAATTTATTAGTCATGCACACGAGAAATATATATTCTTGGAAGTTACATTTTTATAAAACCAAAGCATAAGTTAAACCTAAAACATCAATCTTTTATACACAAAGAAAAAAACTAAAAAATCTTATATTCAAATATGGAGGGAGTATACAATTGTAGGTATTTGGGGCTCGTTAAACTGGTTTTTGGCTTGTTTTTGTTTTCGATGCTCTGTTTTATTTATTCTTCTTTTAACAAAAGAAAATATTTTCCAGACAGTTAGTTGATCAACATTTATAAACTACACCCAATGCCATTCAGAATACTCATGCATGTCGTACATGTGGAGTATAGACTTTGAATTTATTAAATTTATTTTCGACTACTGTTCGGTTTTAAGTCTTAAAGGCATTTCCAATCCAATTATAATTTTATTCTAAAATAGAGTAAAAGAGAATATGGAGTAGAAAACACTATAACCCAACTCCATTTTCCACTCCATAATAGAGTTACTCCATAAATGGAGTAATCTATTTTTTGTTTGTTCATTATTCCATTATGAAGTGGGATATGAAGTAGGGATGAAGCATTCTACTCCATATTCACTTTTACTTCATTTTGGAAGAAAAAAATGAAGTATTACATTTTGATGTTTCCTTTGACAAATATCATCCATGACTCTTTTAGTCGTATATATTTTCATTTAAAAGAACAAAAAGCACAATAATATATATATATATATATACATATATATATATATATATATATGTATATATATATATATATATATTTCACCTAAGACTGATCCTGAAATTTAGAGAGTTTATTGGATATTTCAACTAATTTTTTTTTTTATAAATTTGGAGGTCAATATTTCACTTAGAGCATTTTCAAAAGACTATAATTTCAAATATAGAGTTTTTTTGCTCTAAAAAAAAACTTCAAAACTTTAAATTTGGAGTTTTGGGGAGTGAAACTTCATATTTGAAGTTTCACTTCTCAAAACTTCAAATTTGAAGTTTCCTCTTTTTACTTTCAATTTGGTCCTTATATTTACATATCTTATTTATGATTCTTAGTATTTTTTATTTATCATTTTAATCTTTAAAAAAATTATATCTCACAAATCTTCAAATTAATTTCTATAAATTAAAATTTACACAAAAAATTAAATAAAAAAGTTTAAAATAAGATTTATATTATTTTAAAACTAGAATTAGAAAACAAGAATATGACAAAATGAACTTAATTAAAATTATATTCTAGAAAGGTACATGAAAACATAATTATTATAGAAATTTAAATATTACAACAACACTAACAATTTGCTAAGTTTTTAGGAATATTTTATTTTCCTCTTTTACTTCTTTTAAAGCTTTTTTTTTTTCATTTTTTTCATTCATAATTCAATCATCTCATGATATTTATCCTTGCTTGTTGCACTTTATTTTAAAAAATTAAGGATTTGTTCGTTGGAATAGTGTGATATTTTTCTTGTACTTTAATATTTAATTATAGATTTCTATTTGTAATTTTATATTTTAATGTAAACTTTTATTAATTAATATTGTTGTAATGTAATATTTTTATATATTTATTAGTTATTTATCAAAGTTTTTGAATTTTATTAATTGTGACAAATATAAGGATCATAATGTAATATACAAATAATTTTGAAGTTTGTATTTTGGGGAATAATACTTTAAAACCTCAAATTTAAAGTTTGTGAAACTTCAAAATAGAATTCTTTTTTAGAGATGCTCTTAGTATACCACATGGTCCTCTAAACTCACCTCACTGAATTTTTAGGGAAATATTTACACCACATGACAGTTTTATGTTTTTTTATATCATAATAGGGTAGTCAGTGGCGGAGCCAGCCCAATATGTTAGGAGGGTCAAGTTCATAATTAATGTGAGTTACATGGGTCAATACGTCACAAATTTGTAGCATTTTCTTAATTTATAAAAAAACTACATGTAAAAGTTTTTAATAAGAAAAATCACATGGGTCATTTGACCACTCTCCTCTCCACCTGCCTCCGCCACTGAGGGTAGTTTATGCTACCTAGACAGTTTTTTTTTTAACTTTTTCAACTTTATCTTCTAGTCCTAACGATATAATTAGCTAACTAAATAAACTAATTAAATATTTTTCTTTTAAGTTTATCTGCCAAAATATCTATATTTTCTTTCTCATTTTGATCTCTTTGTTTCTAGGAGAAACAAATGTCTACAATTACTACATAACTTGACTTTTTCGAAATTGAAAAGAATCAAACCAACAACTCCAAAGAAAAGTTTTATCTTTCTCATATTTTTGTTCTTATTTTCTGTTATTTTGAAACCATTTGGTTTTAAATTTCATTACAGATCCAATTTATGTTCTAAATTGCGGCTTCAGTGGCTGTCGACGGGCGATTACACGATTTAACGGTGATGAATTGTGCGGATATTACCTAAATAGAGAAGAACACAGAAAAGGAAAACAAAATCTCAGATTGTTGTTATTGGGTCAAAAAAACGTGTATATAATATAATTTAAAGTTCTATAGAAACTCAAGTAAACTTTGAAAAGAAATCAGTTGGCAATGTGAAAAAATCAGTGAAAACTTCTGGGTAACAATGGTGGCTGCACAGAAGAAGAAAAATTAGGTTAAGGAAGAAGAGATCTCAACATTACAATTATACTCTTATTTAATAAAAAAATTAAATAATAATAAAAAGTGTACATATGTGAAGATGTACACATATGCAATGCAATATATGTGTACACAGTAAATATATTTGATGAGTATATTTGTAACAAATTTATCAGATATATAGGACCATTGCACATATATATGGTACATTGTTTTAATAGTAAAGAGTGTACATATGTGACGATGTACACATGCAGACATATAATTGTACACATGTAAATTTTGTTTTTTGCTTAAATAATAAAAAGTGTACACATAAAGATGAACACATGTACATATATAATATTACATATTTGATTTTTTTATTTGAATGAGTAGCAATTTTTTAATTAAATCATCTTCTTCCTATTAGGGTATCATGCGTTTCTGCAACTAAATCTCAAAACCGACATTGATTTTCTTCATGCAATCTTCATTTCTTTTTGTTTTTGTCTCTAGAACTTAAAAATATTGTAGTAATTAATCAATTAGATTCAAAAACAAATAAACATGTGAATTTTTTTCATGAACTCAAGATAAAATTAACACAATGTACATGTCAATTTTTTTTCCCATGTACACACAGGGTCGGGACATCCTTGATTAGTGTGTAAAAATGTTGCTTCTATTTTTCTCCCATACTTCAAGCCTTTGGTTTATTATGTTAAGATTATCAACATTACAAACAGAGAAAAAAAAGACTAGCATATGAAGGTTGACTAAGAAGATGTTTCAGCAGTGTACAACGAATCCGTGTATAAGTATTTTTTTTATAAAACATTGTACATGTGAACACTGAAATATATATGTACACGATAATGATATATACCGTCCAAATGTGATATATGTCTTTGTGAATTACCTAGATCGTTGATTGGTTGGAATGTGATATGTAAATAAAAAGTATCCATGAAAATGTTTGTCGAAAATATCCAAGTAGATGTTTTGTAATCAGTGTACACATATATATGGTACATTATTTTAATAATAAAGAGTGTACATATGTGACAATGTACACATGCAGACATATAATTGTACACATGTACACGAAGAACGAATTGTACATTCTTGTGCCCATGTGTACATATTATTGGAAACCAATTGGGACAGCTAGTGAGTTTTGGGGAATTAATGGAAGTCTGTACATGTGTACGTAGTTTTTATAGTGTACATTGACTTGTTGATATGCATTTTGATAGTGTACGTTGTGCAACTGCGTATGTGTTGTGTATAGTGTTTATAGTGTATGTTGTGCAATTGTGTATGTGTTGGATATAGTGTACATGTGTACGCCAAGGAAGTATTTCCAGACGATCCTAATTGGTTGTTCAACTTTGTACATATAATCTATGTACACACCTTTTTCATTAATAGCAAAATCGTAACTAACCCATCTTCTACCTATCAACTTTTTAGGATTTCTGTAAAATTTTGACGGCCATAAACCATGAATCTTCCTAAATCATCTGAAATTGGTGTGTTTTCATGTTATTTTGGCAGCAAAATCATAGATCTACTTGCAAATAATCAAAATGATAATTTGATGAATCCATTTTCTTAAATATGCCAAATCACCCGGTGGTTCACAACTAAAACCTTTTGTTCTCCCATTATCAGCTTCATCTTTCCTGTAGTAGCTCCGTCCGTGTCGAAGTTCCTCCTCCCTCGAGATGTTTTTTTTGGCATCAGTTTCATTCAATTCCATAAAAAACTCAACAAAATCTATTGAACCCACTCATTAATTTTCAATTTAAAAAACGTAACTAGAAATTTAAAAACCTCTTTCCAGTTTTACCCCACCAATTACACTTTTTTAGGGCCAAGTTAAGAAATTTCACTAAAAAACTATCTTAGTAACAATAACAGTCTTGTTGTGACATTAAAACTCATAAACTACCCTGCAGTGTTAAAAACTCTTTTTTAGGTGGGTGGATTCAAACTAACTCTCAAATTCTGGAATGCCCAAACACCAAGATGTCTTATGGTATATACAATCGTAGGTATTTGGGGCTCGTTAAACTGGTTTTTGGCTTGTTTATGTGTTTTGATGTTCTGTTTTATTTATTTTTCTTTTTAATTTTCTCAGACAGTTAGTTGATCAACATTTATAACCTACACCCAGCGCTATTCAGAGTACTTATGCATGTCGGACATGTGGAGTATAGACTTTGAATTTATTTTCTGACTACTGTTCGGCTTTACGTCCTAAGGCGTAAGAGCAAGTGCATCAGTGAAACCCCCTTTGAGGTTTACGATTTTATTTTTTTATATCTTATACAATAAAACTGACTTTTCTCCCTTCTCATGCAGCCACATCAGCAGAGAGCATGGGGCAAAAAAAGACACCTCAGCAATTAACCAAACCCCTTCTCCGTATCGTCAAATAATTATCTTCTCAGACTGGGCCGTATTTTTGGAATGGCAAAGTCCAATTTTTTTCTAATTCCAAACTAACACAATACTCCGAAGCCCACTTAAAAGTGCATCGTTCATCGTCACCTTTCATCTGCTCACTTTCCCTGAGTTCCATAGACATCATAACCGCTGTGTAACGCTTAACTCCATCATTGAAATCTTGACTTCATTTCTCGCCATTTACTCTGTCTTTCAAGCTCCTCCACTACCATGAATCTAATCACCATCCTCCCAAACCTCCTCATCGAAACCCTAATTTGTGACACTATATATAGGGTTCAAGAGTTAACCGAAAATCATTCTTTTTTTTCCCTAGATTTGAACCACTTAATAACTCAATACACTGCCTGCAACAATGGTGGCATACAAAATCTCTCTCTGATGTTAAGACATTGTTCCCTACCGTTTCCATGCGTCCTATACGAGCCTGAGAATCCCGTAACATGAAGAAAGGAGGGGAACTGATGAAAGTGAACATGCTCCTTCTGGATGAAAAGGTTTGTCTCCTTAGGTTTCTTGACTGTCGCTAGCAATTTTATGCTGACAACTTCTCGTATACTCCAATACCTCTTATTGTATTTACCTCTTCCCAGGCAACGCTTATCCAAGGGTCTATCAGTGTACATCGGCTTAACACTTTCCGCCATCTTCTCAGAGACGGTGGAACATACGAGATCAGTGGATTCACCCATATCGATTCACTTTACAAACTCTACTAATTCTCTTGAAAGATCCCAGTCAGCTGATTCAATATGAAGAGTGGATGTCTTTGGACCTTTGGCAAATACAGATACTGAGTTACCAGGTGAGTCCCATTTCTTTCGTTAATCCATTTTTTTCAAGTGTTTCCAGATCAAGCTAGACTTAAACTTTGTAGACATCATATGGTATCTTTACATCAGTCGCTCCACCAAATTTCAGTTTATTTTGTTGTTTATGATGTAACGATGGAATGAGATCAAGCAAAGACGCTATGCAATCTGATTCTTGGTTATGTTTTGGAAAGTAAAGATGTGGATTTTGGAAGCTCTGGATTCCGTCTCTTTCCATTGCATATGCCTCTTGGCTCTTAGGTATTTTATCGTAGATCTATGTCTCTTCGAGATTGTGATTTAGATTATCAATTTTGTCTTGTCTTTCTTTGTCAGATTTGTTTGATTCTGAATTGATGAGATTCTAATGTAAGTTTAGTCCACTGTTACCTTTTCTTTGATTGGTTATGTTGATTTTGTGTGGATTGATTTCGATTCATTTTAGTGTAGATCCTTGGATTGGTTTCATTGCTTCAGGTTCTATCAGTCATACTATTGAATAGATGTTTTTTCTGAGATATGGAGCAAGTTTATGTCTGGCCAACCTTTTACCATTATCGGCTTCACTCATTCCAAGAAGCAATCCATTGGGTGTAGCGTAACGTTTGTTTTCTCTTATGGTGCATGTAGATATGAAAAGAGAAGGACTTCCTTTGCTCGAGATTGTATCTGAAATTCATATGGATAACGGGCTCGATGCAATGAATTGTGAGGTATTTGGGAGTGAGTAATGTGAATATGCAAGCAGACCCTCTTTGTTGCGATGTTAATATCTCAATCCATCCCGTTAGTTAAGCTAAGTTTGAGCCCAAGGTCAGCATGTTTCTTTTTTTCTTTGTCATTTGTATATTCTGAGTTTAATCAGTGAAGGGATATATGATCAACTCAATGATTCAAGCTTTTGTTGTTTTCACAGGTGGAAATTAAGAATTTGTGTGCATCTTCAGCGATTAGAAGAAAAGTTGACTATGAGATTATCAAGATAGTCACTTCTCTACAACCAGGGCCAAGCAAAATAGATTGTGTGAAGATTGTGTGAACAACTATCCGGCGCTATTTGTATCAGATATCGGCGTTGTTACGGCGCATCGCTCATCTCTGTCTCATCTCTGCCGAGCCACCAAACCTACTTTTCTTAAATTCTGCCTTGTATATATCCTTGTCAATGGATCCAGGCTTGGAAGTAAAGAGAGTTTCTCCACCGTCTATATATGCCCAAGAATCTCCATGGTCTCTCCGCTACAGGCAACACCGGTGTTGGTCCACCTCCGACCTCAGTCTCTGACCTTGTCTCAGATCTCGTCAGTAAGAGCATGAGCTGAGCCTATCATATTCTACCCTCCATCTGGTTCTGGTTGAAATCTGCCTGGCTTATCTTCTCTATAAGGAGCTGTGGCCGTCGTCTTCTTAGTTTGTTTGTCTCTCTGTCTGAAAGGAAGATGATCTCACAAAACAAATCTATAAAAACCAAGGCCACTCACTGGAGGTCATATCAACGCTTCCTCAAGGAGCCTATCATGATCAAAACTGTAAGTCTTGGCCAAGCCGGGAGAAAGAGATATCCTGACTCATCTTCTATGGAGCTGTCTTATGTCCGGATGGAAATATGATCTCTCCTGTTTCCACAAAATCTGTATAGAAACAAAGGTAATCATAGAATTTTTATACATGCTCACTTAGGGGATCAGTACCAGCTAGAAGAATTATACTACATGTAACATGTGCACATTTAAGCTATTACATGTATAACAACTAGGTTTTGTTTGTTGTTGTGTTTATATTACGAGAGCACATGAAAAAAAGAGAGTTTAGAGATATATTTATATATAATATAAATTAGTAAATCTTTCTTTATACCAGTAATTAAGTATGGGTTTCAAAGGTATAAAACTTGTATGTCTTTCTCTTCTTTTTCTTTACTAGGATCACTCAACGAATATTTTAGATGAGTTAAGCGGTCTAACTTTGGTGAATTTTCTTTAAGAAAAAATATAAATGGCAATACATTTGTATTGAGTAAGTGTTTTTTATTAATTGTGAACATATTATAGGAATAGAAAGCAATTTTATACATGTATTAAGTAAGTGTTATTATTAATCGTGACCAGATCACTAGAGTATCGGAATAGAAAGAAAATTTAAAATGTGAATAATCATCTTAAAATAAGACAACAAAACATAAAGTAAAGAGCACATGAAATGTTTTAAAGGAAGTAGTGAAGAGCACAAAATTCATAAAAATTGTCCTTTTATTTGGTTTATTACACAAAGCAACTCAATAATACATATGTTAATATGAATTGGGCTTTATTTTGTATTGAATCCAGTCTAGTGAAAGCCCAGCGTCGAAGGGGTAGTAGAGGTGACACAGCCGCGGGAGCAGACTAGTGGAAAGAACTAGAAACCCTAAATCTGGACAGGATAGCGAGTGTCTGGACAGCAGGAGAGAGAGAGTCAAAATGATAATCATCTTAAACTACAACATGATAACACAAGTCAAAATCAACCTGTCATAACAAGCTTTTAAAACCAGAATAAACATGTAATCAACCGGTACCATTCTATAGAACCTCGAACCTAACAATATCCTTAACCTCCTACGAAGAACATTAACACACAACCACTAAACATAAAAACAATGGACATCTAATAACACATACGTTTTTAGGCCCAAACTGTTTTTCATACGCAATTTGATAAGATCCCACCCTAAATTAATATATCATCAAATTAGTTTTCATAACTTTGAGCATGCTAGCTACCCTGTTGGTTTCAGATTTCTATTCCAAGTATCATTTTTTAGAAAAAACTATTTCAAGTATCATAATAAAATAAATTAAACTGATTATTACTCTTATTCCGACAAATATGAATTGCAGAATAGAAGCTACATACAACTTGAGAAATTTGTCAGTCCTCCATTATGGCCAAAATATTCAAATAACATCAAACATTAAAAGATTTACATATAGTTCAACATACGCAACACAACTTCTAAAATCCAGAATTAAATCATACNAAACTGATTATTACTCTTATTCCGACAAATATGAATTGCAGAATAGAAGCTACATACAACTTGAGAAATTTGTCAGTCCTCCATTATGGCCAAAATATTCAAATAACATCAAACATTAAAAGATTTACATATAGTTCAACATACGCAACACAACTTCTAAAATCCAGAATTAAATCATACTGATCCGCTCCCAAACAAACATGAAATTAACCCCAAACACTAAAACTCACAAATAGTATGATCAAGTATATATTATCTTCATTCCACCAAGATCATAAAAACCAAAAATATGTACTGACAAGTTTCATTTTCTAGGGTAGATGATCTATTTACCCATGAGAACTATCTTATAGCATCAGATTACGACCGAACTATGACCTCATGCTAGATTTCCACGAATTGAAAATTACAAGCCTATTTCTCCCCGAATCAATACTTCAAAACTTAATTACCCACATACGATGGTTTTTATTGTTTTTAATTAGTTTTAATTGGTTTATTCTTAACCAAACATCTTAAAATCAAGTAAACTAAACCAAAATTCAATTTTGTATAATTGTTTTTATCAGTATCCATATGTGACATATTTTTATTTTCTAATGAACAGAAAAACAAATCTCTTCCATTGTAAAATAAATCCATTAAATCCCCACCTGAATCACAGTAAACATTCTCATGTAAATATTTAATGGGTTTATTTTAAAAAGAAGAAGATTCTATTTTATTTATTTGAAAACAAAAATACATCACCAATGGAAAATGATAAAAAAGATACACAAAAATTGAATTTTGGTTTGGTTTACTTGATTTTAAGATGTTTGGTTAGGAATAAACCAATTTATATCATTGTATGTGTGTAATTAAGTTCTGAAGTATTAATTCAGAGAGAAATAGATTTATAATTTTCAATTCGTGGGAATCTAGCATGAGAACATAGTTCGGTGGAGATCTGATACTATATGGTAGTTCTCATGGATAAATAGATCGTCTACTCCATTTTCTAACCTAAACTTTACTATCAACTATTTATTCTATGTTTACTCATCCAGTCCGTCAAAACCCGTTTTACTATCCAGCCAAATACCAAAATGAAACAAGTCAACACCCTAACATCCAGAGAACACATAAGAAGCTACAATAAAACAAATAATTAATCAATTATTGTGAATGTCAATTTCAAAGATAATCTCATACATAAAAGCCATTGAGAAATTAAATCTTATTTAGACATATATATTTCCTACACCAAAAACTTGTTCAAAAAAATATAAATCATAGAAAAAGATTCAAGAAAGCAAAGTGAAAAAATAATATTGCAACTATTAACACTAACAAAGAAAAACATAGTTTAACACTAATGACACTTACCGATAATATCAAATGTATCAAATACTTTAAAATTTGAAATCCCATGATCTTCAAATCAAAATACAAATGTTCACTGTACAAATATAAAAAAATCCGCACGGAGCGCGGACACACCACTAGTATATATATATTTTTTTTTGGTTTGAATTTTTCTAAAAAAAAACAGATCAATAGCGGGCCCGCCACGTGGCATGGGGCCGGCAAAAAAGTCATGAACCGGATTCACGCGGAAGAGGCGTTGCGAGCCAAGTTCACCGAAGCTGATTATTATAACATTTTTTTTATGGGGAAACGTGTGAACCTTGTGTTGATATCTTGATGTGGCTGCTCTAATAATACACTTCGTGGGGTGACTCTTGTACCATCTAAAAGAATGAAAACAGAAAAAACAACAAAATGGAAAAAAAACAACGAATATGTTTTCTCTCTCCTCCGACCAACAACTATCCGGCGTTATTTGTATCAGATATCGGCGTTGTTCCGGTGCGTCGCTCATCTCTGTCTCATCTCTGCCAAGCCACCAAACCTACTTTTCTTAAATTCTGCCTTGTATATATCCTTGTCAATGGATCCAGGCTTGGAAGTAAAGAGAGTTTCTCCGCCGTCTATATATGCCCAAGAATCTCCATGGTCTCTCCGCTACAGGCAACACCGGTGTTGGTCCACCTCCGACCTCAGTCTCTGACCTTGTCTCAGATCTCGTCAGTAAGAGCATGAGCTGAGCCTATCCATATTCTACCCTCCATCTGGTTCTGGTTGAGATCTGCCTGGCTTATCTTCTCTATAAGGAGCTGTGGCCGTCGTCTTCTTAGTTTGTTTGTCTCTCTGTCTGAAAGGAAGATGATCTCACAAAACAAATCTATACAAAACCAAGGTCACTCACTGGAGGTCATATCAACGCTTCCTCAAGGAGCCTATCATGATCAAAACTGTAAGTCTTGGCCAAGCCGGGAGAAAGAGATATCCTGACTCATCTACTATGGAGCTGTCTTATGTCCGGATGGAAATATGATCTCTCCTGTTTCCATAAAATCTGTATAGAAACAAAGGTAATCATAGAATTTTTTATACATGCTCACTTAGGGGATCAGTACCAGCTAGAAGAATTATACTACAAGTAACATGTGCACATTTAAGCAATTACATGTATAACAACTAGGTTTTGTTTGTTGTTGTGTTTATATTATGAGAGCACAGGAAAAAAAATAGAGAGTTTAGAGATATATTTATATATAATATAAATTAGTAAATCTTTCTTTATACCAGTAATTAAGTATGGGTTTCAAAGGTATAAAACTTGTATGTCTTTCTTCTTCTTTTTCGTTACTAGGATCACTCCACGAATATTTTAGATGAGTTAAGCGGTCTAACTTTGGTGAATTTTCTTTAAGAAAAAATATAAATGGCAATACATTTGTATTGAGTAAGTGTTTTTTATTAATTGTGAACATATTATAGGAATAGAAAGCAATTTTATACATGTATTAAGTAAGTGTTATTATTAATCGTGAACAGATCACCAGAGTATAGGAATAGAAAGAAAATTTAAAATGTGAATAATCATCTTAAAATAAGACAACAAAACATAAAGTAAAGAGCACATGAAATTTTTTAAAGGAAGTAGTGAAGAGCACAAAATTCATAAAAATTGTCCTTTTATTTGGTTTATTACACAAAGCAACTCAATAATACAAATGTTAATATGAAGTGGGCTTTATTTTGTATTGAATCCAGTCTAGTGAAAGCCCAGCGTCGAAGGGGGTAGTAGATGTGACACAGCTGCGGGAGCAGATTAGTGGAAAGAACTAGAAACCCTAAATCAGGACAGGATAGCGAGTGTCTGGACAGCAGGAGAGAGAGTCAAAATGATAATCATCTTAAACTACAACATGATAACACAAGTCAAAATCAACCTGTCATAACAAGCTTTTAAAACCAGAATAAACATGTAATCAACCGGTACCATTCTATAGAACCTCGAACCAAACACTATCCTTAACCTCCTACGAAGAACATTAACACGCAACCACTACACATAAAAACAATGGACATATAATAACACATACGTTCTTAGGCCCAAACTGTTTTTCATACGCAATTTGATAAGATCCCACCCTAAATTAATATATCACCAAATTAGTTTTCATAACTTTGAGCATGCTAGCTACCCTGTGGGTTTCAGATTTCTATTCCAAGTATCATTTTTTAGAAAAAACTATTTTAATTATCATAATAAAATAAATTAAACTGATTATTACTCTTATTCCGACAAATATGAATTGCAGAATAGAAGCTACATACAACTTGAGAAATTTGTCAGTCCTCCATTATGGCCAAAATATTCAAATAACATCAAACATTAAAAGATTTACATATAGTTCAACATACGCAACACAACTTCTAAAATCCAGAATTAAATCATACNAAACTGATTATTACTCTTATTCCGACAAATATGAATTGCAGAATAGAAGCTACATACAACTTGAGAAATTTGTCAGTCCTCCATTATGGCCAAAATATTCAAATAACATCAAACATTAAAAGATTTACATATAGTTCAACATACGCAACACAACTTCTAAAATCCAGAATTAAATCATACTGATCCGCTCCCAAACAAAAATTAACCCAAAACACTAAAACTCACAAATAGTATGATCAAGTATATATTATCTTCATTCCACCAAGATCATAAAAACCAAAAATATGCACTGACACGTTTCATTTTCTAGGGTAGATGAGCTATTTACCCATGAGAACTATCTTATAGCATCAGATTCCCACCGAACTATGACCTCATGCTAGATTTCCACGAACTGAAAATAACAAGCCTATTTCACCCCGAATCAATACTTCAAAACTTAATTACCCACATACGATGGTTTTTATTGTTTTTAATTAGTTTTAATTGGTTTATTCTTAACCAAACATCTTAAAATCAAGTAAACTAAACCAAAATTCAATTTTGTGTAATTGTTTTTATCAGTATCCATATGTGACGTATTTTTATTTTCTAATGAACAAAAAAAATCTTTTCCATTGTAAAATAAATCCATTAAATCCTCACCTGAATCACCGTAAACATTCTCATGTAAATATTTTAATGGGTTTATTTTACAAACGAAGAATATTCTATTTTATTTATTTGAAAACAAAAATACATCACCAATGGAATATGATAAAAAAAGATATGCAAAAATTGAATTTTGGTTTGGTTTACTTGATTTTAAGATGTTTGGTTAGGAATAAACCAATTAATACCATTATATGTGGGTAATTAAGTTGTGAAGTATTAATTCAGGGAGAAATAGATTTATAATTTTCAATTCGTGGGAATCTAGCATGAGAACATACTTCGGTGGGGATCTGATACTTTATGGTAGTTCTCATGGATAAATAGATCGTCTACTCCATTTTCTAACATCAACTTTACTATCAACTACTTATTCTATGTTTACTCATTCAGTCCGTCAAAACCCCTTTTACTATCCAGCCAAATACCAAAATGAAACAAGTCAACACCCTAACATCCAGAGAACACAAAAGAAGCTACAATAAAACAAATAATTAATCAATTATGGTGAATGTCAATTTTAAAGATTATCTCATACACAAAAGCCATTGACAAATTAAATCTTATTTAGAAATATATATTTCCTACACCAAAAACTTGTTCAAAAAAATATAAATCATAGAAAAAGATTCAAGAAAGCAAAGTGAAAAAATAATATTGCAACTATTAACACTAACAAAGCAAAACATAGTTTAACACTAATGACACTTAACGATAATATCAAATGTATCAAATACTTTAAAATTTGAAATCCCATGATCTTAAAATCAAAATACAAACGTTCACTGTACAAATATAAAAGAATCCGCGCGTAGCGCGGACACACCACTAGTATATATATATATATATATATATTTTTTTGGTTTTAATTTTTCTAAAAAAAAAACAGATCAATAGTAGGCCCGCCACGTGGCATTGGGCCGGCAAAAAAGTCATGAACCGGATTCACGCGGAAGAGGCGTTGCGAGCCGAGTTCACCGAAGCTGATTATTATAACATTTTTTTATGGGGAAACGTGTTAACCTTGTGTTGATATCTTGATGTGGCTGCTCTAATAATACACTTCGTGGGGTGACTCTTGGAGCATCTAAAGAAAGAAAACAAAAAAAACAACAAAATGGAAAAAAAACAACTAATATGTTTTCTCTCTACTCCGACCAACAACTATCCGGCGCTATTTGTGTCAGATATCGGCGTTGTTCCGGCGCGTCGCTCATCTCTGTCTCATCTCTGCCGAGCCACCAAACCTACTTTTCTTAAATTCTGCCTTGTATATATCCTTGTCAATGGATCCAGGCTTGGAAGTAAAGAGAGTTTCTCCACCGTCTATATATGCCCAAGAATCTCCATGGTCTCTCCGCTACAGGCAACACCGGTGTTGGTCCACCTCCGACCTCAGTCTCTGACCTTGTCTCAGATCTCGTCAGTAAGAGCATGAGCTGGGCCTATCATATTCTACCATCCAACTGGTTCTGGTTGTGATCTGCCTGGCTTTTCTTCTCTGTAAGGAGCTGTGGCCGTCGACTTCTTAGTTTGTTTGTCTCTCTGTCTGAAAGGAAGATGATCTCACAAAATATATCTATACAAAACCAAGGTCACTCACTGGAGGTCATATCAACGCTTCCTCAAGGAGCCTATCATGATCAAAACTGTAAGTCTTGGCCAAGCCGGGAGAAAGAGATATCCTGACCCATCTTCTATGGAGCTGTCTTATGTCCGGATGGGAAGATGATCTCTCCTGTTTCCACAAAATCTGTATAGAAACAAAGGTAATCATAGAAATTTTTATACATGCTCACCTAGGGGATCGGTACCAGCTAGAAGAATTATACTACAAGTAACATGTGCACATTTAAGCTATTACATGTATAACAACTAGGTTTTGTTTGTTGTTGTGTTTATATTCTTAGAGCACGGGAAAAAAATAGAGAGTTTAGAGATATATTTATATATAATATAAATTAGTAAATCTTTCTTTATACCAGTAATTAAGTATGGGTTTCAAAGGTATAAAACTTGTATGTCTTTCTTCTTCTTTTTCTTTACTAGGATCACTCAACGAATATTTTAGATGAGTTAAGCGGTCTAACTTTGGTTAATTTTCTTTAAGAAAAAAAATAAATGGCAATACATTTGTATTTAGTAAGTGTTTTTTATTAATTGTGAACATATTATAGGAATAGAAAGCAATTTTATACATGTATTAAGTAAGTGTTATTATTAATCGTGACCAGATCACCAGAGTGAAGGAATAGAAAGAAAATTTAAAATGTGAATAAATATCTTAAAATAAGACAACAAAACATAATGTAAAGAGCACATGAAATGTTTTAAAGGAAGTAGTGAAGAGCACAAAATTCATAAAAATTGTCCTTTTATTTGGTTTATTACACAAAGCAACTCAATAGTACAAATGTTAATATGAATTGGGCTTTATTTTGTATTGAATCCAGTCTAGTGAAAGCCCAGCGTCGAAGCGGTAGTAGAGGTGACACAGCCGCGGGAGCAGATTAGTGGAAAGAACTAGAAACCCTATATCTGGACAGGATAGCGAGTGTCTGGACAGCCGGAGAGAAAATCAAGTAAACTAAACCAGAATTCAATTTTGTATAATTGTTTTTTTCAGTATCAATATGTGACGTATTTTTGTTTTCTAATGAACAAAAAAATCTCTTCCATTGTAAATTAAATTCATTAAATCCCCACCTGAATCACCGTAAACTTTCATATGTAAATATTTTAATGGGTTTATTTTAGAAAATAAGAAGATTCTATTTTATTTATTTGAAAACAAAAATAAATCACAAATGGAAATGATAAAAAAATATATACAAAAATTGAATTTTTGTTTGGTTTACTTGATTTTAAGATGTTTGGTTAGGATTAAACCAATTAATATCATTGTATGTGGGTAATTAAGTTCTGAAGTATTAATTGAGGGAGAAATAGATTTATAATTTTCAATTCGTGGGAATCTAGCATGAGAACATAGTTCAGTGGGGATCTGATATTATATGGTAGTTCTCAAGGGTAAATAGACCGCCTACTCCATTTTCTAACATCAACTTTACTACCAACTATTTATTCTATGTTTACTCATTCAGTCCGTCAAAACCCCTTTTACTATCCAGCCAAATACCAAAATGAAACAAGTCAACACCCTAACATCCAGAGAACACATAAGAAGCTACAATAAAACAAATAATTCATCAATTATGGTGAATGTCAATTTCAAAGATAATCTCATACACAAAAGCCATTCAAAAATTAAATCTTATTTAGACATATATATTTCCTACACCAAAAAATTGTTCAAAAAAATATAAATCATAGAAAAGATTCAAGAAAGAAAAGTGAAAAAATAATATTGCAACTATTAACACTAACAAGGCAAAACATAGTTTAACACTAATGACACTTACCGATAATATCAAATGTATCAAATACTTTAAAATTTGAAATCCCATGATCTTCAAATCAAAATACAAATGTTCACTGTACAAATATAAAACAATCCGCGCGTAGCGCGGACACACCACTAGTATATATATATATATATATTGGTTTGACTTTTTCTGGAAAAAAAAAACAGATCAATAGCGGGCCTGCCACGTGGCATGGGGCCGACAAAAATGTCATGGACCGGATTCACGCGGAAGATGCGTTGCGAGCCGAGTTCATCGAAGCTGATTATTATAACATTTTTTATGGGGAAACGTGTGAACCTTGTGTTGATATATTGATGTGGCTGCTCTAATAATACACTTCGTGGGGTGACTCTTGGAGCATCTAAAAGAATGAAAACAGAAAAACAACAAAATGGAAAAAAAAACAACGAATATGTTTTCTCTCTCCTCCGACCAACAACTATCCGTCGCTATTTGTGTCAGATAGCGGCGTTGTTCCGGCACGTGCTCATCTCTGTCTCATCTCTGCCGAGCCACCAAACCTACTTTTCTTAAATTCTGCCTTGTATATATCCTTGTCAATGGATCCAGGCTTGGAAGTAACTAGAGTTTCTCCACCGTCTATATATGCCCAAGAATCTCCATGGTCTCTCCGCAACAGGCAACACCGGTGTTGGTCCACCTCCGACCTCAGTCTCTGACCTTGTCTCAGATCTCGTCAGTAAGAGCATGAGCTGAGCCTATCATATTCTACCCTCCATCTGGTTATGGTTGAGATCTGCCTGGCTTATCTTCTCTATAAGGAGCTGTGGCCGTCGTCTTCTTAGTTTGTTTGTCTCTCTGTCGGAAAGGAAGATGATCTCACAAAACAAATCTATACAAAACCAAGGTCACTCACTGGAGGTCATATCAACGCTTCCTCAAGGAGCCTATCATGATCAAAACTGTAAGTCTTGGCCAAGCCGGGAGAAAGATATATCCTGACTCATCTTCTATGGAGCTGTCTTATGTCCCGATGGGAAGATGATCTCTCCTGTTTCAACAAAATCTGTATAGAAACAAAGGTAATCATAGAAATTTTTATACATGCTCACCTAGGGGATCGGTACCAGCTAGAAGAATTATACTACATGTAACATGTGCACATTTAAGCTATTACATGTATAACAACTAGGTTTTGTTTGTTGTTGTGTTTATATTCTGAGAGCACGGGAAAAAAATAGAGATTTTAGAGATATATTTATATATAATATAAATTAGTAAATCTTTCTTTATACCAGTAATTAAGTATGGGTTTCAAAGGTATAAAACTTGTATGTCTTTCTTCTTCTTTGTCTTTACTTGGATCACTCAACCAATATTTTAGATGAGTTAAGCGGTCTAACTTTGGTGAATTTTCTTTAAGAAAAAATATAAATGGCAATACATTTGTATTGAGTAAGTGTTTTTTTATTAATTGTGAACATATTATAGGAATAGAAAGCAATTTTATACATGTATTAAGTAAGTGTTTTTATTAATCGTGACCAGATCACCAGAGTATAGGAATAGAAAGAAAATTTAAAACGTGAATAATCATCTTAAAGTAAGACAACAAAACATAATGTAAAGAGCACATGAAATGTTTTAAAGGACGCAGTGAAGAGCACAAAATTCATAAAAATTGTCCTTTTATTTTGTTTATTACACAAAGCAACTCAATAATACTAATGTTAATATGAATTGGGCTTTATTTTGTATTGAATCCAGTCTAGTGAAAGCCCAGCGTCGAATGGGTAGTAGAGGTGACACAGCCGCAGGAGCAGATTAGTGGAAAGAACTAGAAACCCTAAATCTGGACAAGATAGCGAGTGTCTGGACAGCAGAATAGAGAGTCAAAATGATAATCATCTTAAACTACAACATGATAACACAAGTAAAAATCAACCTGTCATAACAAGCTTTTAAAACCAGAATAAACATGTAATCAACCGGTACCATTCTATAGAACCTCGAACCTAACACTATCCTTAACCTCCTACGAAGAACATTAAAACGCAACCACTAAACATAAAAACAATGGACATCTAATAACACATACGTTCTTAGGCCCAAACTGTTTTTCATACGCAATTTGATAAGATCCCTCCCTAAATTAATATATCATCAAATTAGTTTTCATAACTTTGAGCATGCTAGCTACCCTGTTGGTTTCAGATTGCTATTCCAAGTATCATTTTTTAGGAAAAAACTATTTCAAGTATCATAATAAAATAAATTAAACTGATTATCACTCTTATTCCGACAAATATAAATTCCAGAATAGAAGCTACATACAACTTGAAAAATTTGTCAGTCCTCCATTATGGCCAAAATAGTCAAATAACATCAAACATTAAAAGATTTACATATAGTTCAACATACGCAACACAACTTCTAAAATCCAGAATTAAATCATACTGATCCGCTCCCAAACAAACATGAAATTAACCCAAAACACTAAAACTCACAAATAGTATGATCAAGTATATATTATCTTCATTCTACCAAGATCATAAAAACCAAAAATATGCACTGACACGTTTCATTTTTCTAGGGTAGATGATCTATTTACCCATGAGAACTATCTTATAGCATCAGATTCCCACCGAACTATGACCTCATGCTAGATTTCCACAAATTGAAAATTACAAGCCTATTTCTCCCCGAATCAATACTTCAAAACTTAATTACCCACATACGATGGTTTTTATTGTTTTTAATTAGTTTTAATTGGTTTATTCTTAACCAAACATCTTAAAATCAACTAAACTAAACCAAAATTCAATTTTGTATAATTGATTTTATCGGTATCCATATGTGACGTATTTTTATTTTCTAATGAACAAAAAAAAAATCTTCCACTGTAAAATAAATCCATTAAATCCCCACCTGAATCACCGTAAACATTCTTATGTAAATATTTTAATGGGTTTATTTTACAAAAGAATAAGATTCTATTTTATTTATTTGAAAACAAAAATACATCACCAATGGAAAATGATAAAAAAAGATATACAAAAATTGAATTTTGGTTTGGTTTACTTGATTTTAAGATGTTTGGTTAGGAATAAATCAATTAATATCATTGTATGTGGGTAATTAAGTTCTGAAGTATTAATTCAGGGAGAAATATATTTATAATTTTCAATTCGTGGGAATCTAGCATGAGAACATAGTTCGGTGGGGATCTGATACTATATGGTAGTTCTCATGGATAAATAGATCGTCTACTCCATTTTCTAACATCAACTTTACTATCAACTATTTATTCTATGTTTACTCATTCAGTCCGTCAAAACCCCTTTTACTATCCAGCCAAATACCAAGATGAAACAAGTCAACACCCTAACATCAGAGAACACATAAGAAGCTACAATAAAACAAATAATTCATCAATTATGGTGAATGTCAATTTCAAAGATAATCTCATACACAAAAGCCATTGAATCTTATTTAGAAATATATATTTCCTACACCAAAAATTTGTTCAAAGAAAATATAAATCATAGAAAAAGATTCAAGAAAGCAAAGTGAAAAAATAATATTGCAACTATTAACACTAACAAAGCAAAACATAGTTTAACACTAATGACACTTACCGATAATATCAAATGTATCAAATACTTTAAAATTTGAAATTCCATGATCTTCAAATCAAAATACAAATGTTCACCGTACAAATATAAAACAATCCGCGCGTAGCGCGGACACACCACTAGTATATATATATTTTTTTTGGTTTGACATTTTCTAAAAAAAAAACAGATCAATAGCGGGCCTGCCACGTGGCATGGGGCCGGCAAAAAAGTCATGAACCGGATTCACGCGGAAGAGGCGTTGCGAGCCGAGTTCACCGAAGCTGATTATTATAACATTTTTTTATGGGGAAACGTGCGAACCTTGTGTTGATATCTTGATGTGGCTGCTCTAATAATACACTTCGTGGGGTGACTCTTGGAGCATCTAAAAGAATGAAAATAGAAAAACAACAAAATGAAAAAAAAACAACGAATATGTTTTCTCTCTCCTCCGACCAACAACTATCTGGCGCTATTTGTGTCAGATATCGGCGTTGTTCCAGCGCGTCGCTCATCTCTGCCAAGCCACCAAACCTACTTTTCTTAAATTCTGCCTTGTATATATCCTTGTCAATGGATCCAGGCTCTGAAGTAAAGAGAGTTTCTCCACCGTCTATATATGCCCAAGAATCTCCATGGTCTCTCCGCAACAGGCAACACCGGTGTTGGTCCACCTCCGACCTCAGTCTCTGACCTTGTCTCAGATCTCGTCAGTAAGAGCATGAGCTGAGCCTATCATATTCTACCCTCCATATGGTTCTGGTTAAGATCTGCCTGGCTTATCTTCTCTATAAGGAGCTGTGGCCGTCGTCTTCTTAGTTTGTTTGTCTCTCTGTCTGAAAGGAAGATGATCTCACAAAACAAATCTATACAAAACCAAGGTCAATCACTGGAGGTCATATCAACGCTTCCTCAAGGAGCCTATCATGATCAAAACTGTAAATCTTGGCCAAGCCAGGAGAAAGAGATATCCTGACTCATCTTCTATGGAGCTGTCTTATGTCCGGATGGGAAGATGATCTCTCCTGTTTCCACAAGATCTGTATAGATATAAAGGTAATCATGGAAATTTTTATACATGCTCACCTAGGGGATCGGTACCAGCTAGAAGAATTATACTACAAGTAACATGTGCACATTTAAGCTATTACATGTATAACAACTATGTTTTGTTTGTTGTTATGTTTATATTCTGAGAGCACGGGAAAAAATTAGAGAGTTTAGAGATATATTTATATATAATATAAATTAGTAAATCTTTCTTTATACCAGTAATTAAGTATGGGTTTCAAAGGTATAAAACTTTTATGTCTTTCTTCTTCTTTTTCTTTACTAGGATCACTCAACGAATATTTTAGATGAGTTAAGCGGTCTAACTTTGGTGTATTTTCTTTAAGAAAAAATATAAATGGCAATACATTTGTATTGAGTAAGTGTTTTTCATTAATTGTGAACATATTATAGGAATAGAAAGCAATTTTATACATGTATTAAGTAAGTGTTTTTATTAATCGTGACCAGATCACCAGAGTATATGAATAGAAAGAAAATTAAAAACGTGAATAATCATGTTAAAATAAGACAAGAAAACATAATGTAAAGAGCACATGAAATGTTTTAAAGGATGTAGTGAAGAGCACAAAATTCATAAATATTGTCCTTTTATTTGGTTTATTACACAAAGCAACTCAATAATACAAATGTTAATATGAATTGAGCTTTATTTTGTATTGAATCCAGTCTAGTGAAAGCCCAGCGTCGAATGGGTAGTAGAGGTGACACAGCCGCGGGAGCAGATTAGTGGAAAGAACTAGAAACCCTAAATCCGGACAGGATAGCGAGTGTCTGGACAGCAGGAGAGAGAGAGAGAGAGATGTCGGAGGAGAAATTTAGGCATGGAACATAGTTTAAGATGTACAACAAACTATCTCTGGAAACCTCTAAAAATCGTAAGTTTTGGGCTCAAAAAATTAATGGTTTGGGGTTATAATTTGATTAAGGAATCATTAAGTGTTTAAGAGGATTTATTAGGGCTATGAGCTTTGTTTATAACATATTTTCTGGTTAGGGATTAGAAGATCTTACGTTTATAATTTGATTAAGGAATCATTAAGTGTTTAAAGGGGCTTTAGTAGGGCTATGGGATTTGTTTATAACTTATTTTCTGGTTAGGGATTAGAAGATCTTACGTTCCTTGATTCTATGGGTTATGCCTTGAAACAGGTTACAAGTCGACTCCTTTTGCGGATGATAAGTCTGAAGAGAGGATCAAGAAGAAGCGCAATGTCACCACAGGGCATGTCTTCACTGGGTCAGCATCAGGAAAGCTGCAAGCATGATCCTCCTCTGGCCAACAAGCTATGGATGCAGAGAACCTGTAAGAGATAAGTTGCCTCCATGGTTCAGATCTGCTCGAGTGATGAGATTCTCAGACTACCCTTTGTCTAACTTACTCTCTGGATCTAAAAAGTGTAAATGGAGTAAGTCTGTTTTTTTTTTCAGTTACATTATTGCTTTTACACAAGAGTACAAAGCTGCATCAAAAGCAATAATGTAATTCAAAAAAAAAAAAACAGACTTACTCCATTTACACTTTTTAGATCCGGAGAGTAGGTTAGTCAAAGGGTAGTCTGAGAATCTCATCATTCGAGCAGATTTGAACCATGGAGGCAACTTATCTCTTACAGGTTCTGCATCCATAGCTTGTTGGCCAGAGGAGGATCCTGCTTGCAGTTTTCCTGATCCTGACCCAGTGAAGACATGCCCCGTGGTAACATTGCGCTTCTTCTTGATCCTCTCTTCAGAATTGTCATCCGCAAAAGGAGTCGACTTGTAACCTGTTTCAAGGCATAACCCTCAGAATCAAGGAACGTAAGATCTTCTAATCCTTAACCAAGATCTTCTAATCCCTAACCAGAAAATATGTTATAAACAAAGCCCATAGCCCTAATCAAGGAACGTAAGATCTTCTAATCCTTAACCAAGATCTTCTAATCCCTAACCAGAAAATATGTTATAAACAAAGCCCATAGCCCTAATAAAGCCCCTTTAAACACTTAATGATTCCTTAATCGAATTATAAACGTAAGATCTTCTAATCCCTAACCAGAAAATATGTTATAAACATAGCCCTAATAAAGTCCCTTAAACACTTAATGATTCCTTAATCAAATTATAACCCCAAACGATTATTTTTTTGAGCCCAAAACTTACGATTTTTAGAGATTTCCAGAGATTGTTTGTTGTACATCTTAAACTGTGTTCCGTGCCTAAATTTCTTCTCCGACATCTCTCTCTCTCTCTCTCTCTCATGCTGTCCAGCATCTCCAATGTATTATTCTATATTTTACTTCAAAATGGTGCAACTTCAAAATGGAGTAAGGTTTTACTCTAATTTTTTACTCAAAAATAATTAATAATTGTTAATAATACCTTATATTTATAAAAGTTTACCAATTAACCCAACTATTTTATGTTTATAAAAATACCTTAAAATATAATTTATTTAAATTAAACATTATTATTAAAAGTACAAGAAATCAGAAAAAGAAAATAGAACACAATATAAGCTGATTCAATAATGAGTATTAGAATATTTTTCCAACAAATTATCAACTAATGCATTCGTAATGAAAAATGAGCTTTGGATAATATTTCACCACTCTTAACGGATCCAGAAGCGATTTGTTTAAATCTCTTATTTTATGTTATTTTTATTTAATATTATTTATGTTCTTAATTATGCTATGTATTTTTGTGCTAAAGTATTAAATAATGAAATATCATGTTATTCATGTTATTGTATTTTAAGAAAAAATATTATTTAAGTAAGAAATAAAAATATTAGAGAGTTAAAGGACTATTTCATAAGTAAAAAAAGTTCAACTTCAAAATGGGTGGGGTTGGAGAGGATTTTATTCCAAAATGATGTTTGGAGTAGAAAATAGAGTAGAGTTGGAGATGTCCTTAGTGGGTATAATTGGTCCAGATGATTTGACTCCAGTTCTTGCTATCTGTTCTTTAACGAACTTGGAGCTGCACAACCTGTTGTAAGTGTTCTCCTTTGGTTTCTTATACAATGAAATAGGAAAAACATTTAGTCACTTTGTTTCATTTGCCTATGAACGAAAGGTTCACAATTGGCCATTCGGGTTATAGCTGCGTGCGCTTCAGTGGACACAGATACGTTCCACAGGGACAGCCAGGGCCACCTCCATCAGAACTGCGTGTAGCAGTACCAGAAAAACGAAGTTCAAGAAATCCACGTCAATGGACTCTTCCCTTGGAGTTAACAGCCAAGGTTATATC
>CAKOAT010771820.1:161676-218370 GCA_932364175.1 Eruca vesicaria subsp. sativa | reverse complement strand
ATTAGGTAACTCGCGGAAAAACCGTAGGTTATTCGCGGCAAAACCCTAGGTTGTTCGCGGAAAAACCCTAGGTTACTCGCGTAGAAAACCTTAGGTGACTCGCGGAAAAACCGTAGGTTATTCGCGGAAAACCCTAGGTTGTTCGCGGAAAAACCCTAGGTTACTCACGGAGAAAGCCCTAGCTTACTCGCGGAGAAAGCCCTAGGTTACTCGCGGAAAAACCCTAGGTTATTCGCAACGAAACCCTAGGTTGCTCGCGGAAGAACCTTAGGCTACTCGCAGAATCGGGCGATACTATCCAGCCGAAAAAGACGGCGAGTTGGCCAAGCAACCTAGCTTGCCATCTTGGTGAGCTGACCGGCTTTCCACCTCATCCTAAAGACACTGACTTGTCCCCGAGGGTCCGCACAATCCGACTCATAGCTATGGTGAGCCAGACCGTACTCTAAACAATAATTGCACTGCTTTTCGTTTCGTCTCAATCGGACTTTCCTTTGAGATTCTACGACGAAAACAACTCAACTCGATGAATCGAAATCACCTGCGCCAAGCATCTTAGCTCGCCGAACGTAGAGCTAAACCACGCGTCTTAGCTTGCTGAACGTAGAGCTGAACCAAGCGCCTAGCTCGCCCAAGAGACGCTGACTTCGCCCCAAGGGTTCTTACCACCCAGATCTCCACACGGCGAGCTGAAAGGGTTCGCCCGACTTGCCCTACGTCGAGCTGAACCAATCCTCGAGTTTCTCTCTCGAGTCTTGATCGCGCTGATTCTCGTTTCGTCTCAATCGGAATTTCCATCGGGATTTTACAACAAAACCGCAAAGACATGTATCTTCGTATAAGTACGAATCAATCGTCTAAAAATGGCAACGGTTGACTTAACACCAAAGTTGCCTAAACTATACGAGAAATCTGAACCCTCTAAACCCAATCCGGTTTTACGAATCTCTGCCACGCTAAGTCGAAAATATCCAACCATAAACACGTGATTGATTTTTTTCGATATACAAAGCGCACCTAGTCGGTCAAATAAAACCAGCAGTACGAAGAACCAAGAACATAAGCTCCGATGGTTAAGTCTTCTCCCCGCTCCGATACTCTTGCCGGTAATTCGTCGAAAACCGATTAGTCAAAAGACGAAGAACGAAGAATAGACGATCCCAAATCATCGATGAAACTAAGGTATGACCGATTTGAAAATTTATTAGACTTCTAATTTCTCGTAGGTAAGAAACAAAAACGTCTTGTAAACTGCCAAGAAACCTAGAGAACTTAGAATTTAGAAGATAGTCTAGCATGCTAAGTCGTAAGCAATATTTGTCTATCTCGATTTGTTGTTCTCTAATCATTCAGGCATAACTCGCAAACCGATCCAATCTCTCGTACAACCGAGAAACGATCGCCACGCATTCAAACGTACTAATTTCCTAAAAAGAAAGAAGGAGCTAGAGACACTGACGTCGTCTTAAAACCGACTCGCCCCTAGAGGTTCTCGTAAATCAGACATACTCCAAGTCATCTCCGATCCACCATGGTCTTTAATCGACCCGGATTGTCGATCATCCAAATCCTTCAAACGAAACTCGTCTTTCTTCTTTCGCCGAACATTTTTCCTCGCATCAAGAAAACACTTTCTAAAATAAGCGGAAAAATATTCGGACAATGCAACGCCTCGTCGAAATCATCCCAAAAGCAAACGACAATATAAAAACCGTCTAAGTGCTAAAGACTGATACAAACTGTCTGGGAAATAATCTCGAGGAATATACAGCATCTCTCGTCGCAATCATGCGGTTAGAATCTCTGCGAAACTTCAGAGCGAAACTCGATTATTTGCCGAAGTCATAAAGATCTTCTCAAACTTGATAAAACAAGTATAAGAGTCGAAATCTTTAGGCATCAAAGCATTGATCTCATTTTCCGTCAAACCAAGTGAGTCATGGAATAATGTCAAGAACATTTGCGGCAAAAGAAAGATCGAGAACACAAAGCAGCAATAGAAAACACGTCCTCCCTTCTCGCTGACTGATTCTATTGCTGATCATGTGATTCATTCTGCCCGAGAAACCCGCTAAAACATTTTGGGACTAGATCTCGGTGAAATAACTTTTGGTAAACTCCACGAGTGACTCCGAAAAAACTATCACCGAAGAATCAAAAACTAAGCGGAAAGGTTTCTCGAAAAATCTGCGGAAGCATTGTTAACCCAATGCGTCGCGTCGATTTACTAAATTCATCGCCCGTTGCTTACGCGAGAAATCCTTCGTATAGTCAGGATCATATCATAACGAAGTAACTCTCGAAAGTAAACGTAACAGGTTTTGCGAAAAGTACTTTCCTTATAGCAAAAACCAAGCTATACGATCCGGCACTGGGCGGCCAATCTAAACTTTGCCTCCTCGCGAAACGATCTGAAAGATCTCACTCTTTAGCCCATCGGTTCACGAGCATCCGCTCTCATTCCTCTCGTTTACATCCGAGAATGAGATCGCCCCGCAAACGACTCCGCATGGGCTTTGCATCGAGCTTCTTAGGATCTGTCTCCCTCGAGTAAAAAAAGAAACAACTTCCATACAAAGGAAAGTTTATACGAAACTTTCATCGTATAAATCAAACCTACAACGGAAAAACGTTTTCTATAAACACGGGCATACTTGGCATATCAAGCTCGACAAACGATATTTGGCTATTGTTCGATCACGCTTCACTTCAATGCCAAGTTTACAAATCGACTCGACCTTTTCGATAGCACGAAAGTGTCGTGGTCTAATCCTCTACAAATACGACCTTGGCTGTGCGGCTGAACACAACCTACACACTAAGCCAATACATTCAACGGATAATGCAAACTTGTCGAAAATCGGCTAAGTTCTGTATTCTCGCGATTCACTCTATGACTGAAGCAAGTTTCCTACAAAATCCGACGTATAAGAAAACACTCGTACCAGAGCTCCTAAAGCCGTACTAATCTCGGAAGGTCAATACTTCACAAAGAACTGTAACGAAAAACGCTTTGTTTCGGGGTAACAACTTACGCGACCTCTCGGTCCTAATTGCTCTAGCACAAATCGTAAAACTACCTAACATCGAAACAGGAATGTAAGTTTCAATTGCGAATATCCGCAAACGAACCAAAGTGTTCCTGCAAAGCAGGGTTAAGACAAAACCCTCGCAGCACCGCGCAACATCTTCGAGCCCGCAAACGTTCCGAACAAGAAACGCGGCATATAAAAAAAAAAAAACCAACTTTCGGCACTGCGAGACGTCGCAGACGCCCGGAGATTAGTTTTTCGACACAAATACCTTCCTCGATAAAGTCATTTTCTTGGAAGACCTAACAGTCCGTCCGCGACTATAAAATTACGCAAAACTTCTTAACGTACGTATCCTTCGCGAAGGCCAAAACAACGTAAACATCTATCACGTAAAAAGTTTGTTGCTGATCACAACAAACTCGCAACAGTCCTAAACAAACCTAAGTTATGTCGCAGAGATAGCTCTCGAACACCCGACACAAGGGTAATAGCGCTATAAAAGAAATCCAAACTTTTGGTCAGCACTTCCGGGCAACTTAGAAATTGTTCCCGGTGAGATGCTCGGTTCCAACCAGACGAATAGTATAAGCCGAGAACCTATCGCGGATTCTAAATCGGTATGGAATCAGGTTAAAATCGCAACAGGCAAAACGAAAGCCGACTAGTCATCGAATAGCCTCAATCCGAAAGTAAACCGAGGTCTTTCCCTAAACCCAGCACACTGGTCGCTAACGTCTCAAGGCATGAATCGAGATCCTAAAGGCATGTCTCTTCGTCTATATCTATACACTCACTCGATTTACTAAACATGCGAAAACGAGTAAACGAACAAGGCGATACACTAAGGGAAAAAGGAATGCGAGACGAAAACTCACGGACCTCCCTCAATATCAACTCATAATCTTCCCGCTACATTCATACGAATAAAAACACGCTCTTAATAACGTAAACTGATTTTTAAAAAAAAAAGCCGCAAGAGCGGCAGGGACTCAGAACCGCACACGGGCAGTCCGAAAACTATAACGGCCACGCTCGGCCAGACCAAACGGCCTACGAGGCTAGTCTCAAAGCCGGCAAAGGTCCATATGCCATCGACATCAATATGCTCGATAATTCCTACACAACATATAACTAGACCGTAAAGGTCTTGCTAGGAAACAGGTCATACGAACCTTAACTCCGAAACGAACTACGAAAGGCTTGATCCCCTCAAAAGGGTACGTAGGCAGCCTTCACAAGGCGCAGCCCTAATTTTAAACGCTTTCCGCTCCCTGGAAAGTGGAAAGATCACTTTCAACGGACCTTTCCGACCATTAATTCCGCCTAACTTTACTAAAACTGGTTAACCACTCGCAAGAACCTTACGCTAAAGGCTCAAGATTCTTACGAGCTGGGGGGCTAACTGTTGGGGTCAAAATTGGTACGACGGAATCAACGGCCGAAACTCCCCGCAGAAATATAAAGAGAATCGTTTTATAAAACTCGAAGAATCGTTTTATAAAACTCGAGAATCATTTTATAAAACTCGAGAATAATTTTATAAAACTCGAAGAATCGTTTTATAAAACTCGAGAATCGTTTTATAAAACTCGAGAATCGTTTTATAAAACTCGAGAATCATTTTCTAAAACTCGAAGAATCGTTTTATAAAACTCGAGAATCGTTTTATAAAACTCGAAGAAATGTTTTATAAAACTCGAATAATCGTTTTACGAAACCGCAAAAAACCGAAACAGTCGTAAAACGTGAACTAATCACGACTAGTTCGCCGATGGGCGAACTAGGAGACACTCCACTAGTTCGCCCATCGGCGAACTAAGCCGGCCCGGCTTAGTTCGCCGATGGGCGAACTAAAAGTCACTCAACTAGTTTGCCCATCGGCGAACTAACAGACACTCAACTAGTTCGCCCATCGGCGAACTAAGCCAGCCCGGCTTAGTTCGCCGATGGGCGAACTAAAGACTTCTCGGATATCCCGCGCCTCGTCCTCCCACATCCTTGATTCAAAGCATACGTCCCTCAATACGATCTTATTCCGAATCACGGTCGAAACGTCTCCCGTTTCGTCTCGATCCGCCCTATTGTTCGAGTTTTACGATAAAAACCGTAAAACTTTGTTTTCTCGAAAAGAACTCGAGGAAATCGTATAAAACGGCAACGGTTAAACGAAACACCGAATATTTCCTAAACTATACGATTTATTCGAGATTTTTCGTAAAAATCGTACAAAACGCGTTTTTAATAAAACCCCGAGTAAATCGTAGAAAACGGCAACGATTAATCGAAACATCAAACATTGCTTAGCTTTACGATTAACTTGAGAAACTTATCTAAAAACGGCATCGTATCAGGAAATGATCTCATCTAAAGTCGTAAAACGGATTTATCGCAAAGCGGCCCGGAAAGTCATAAAACGCGATAAAAGCCACTCGCGACTTTAAACGAAGTCCAACCCGAAGATACGACGACGTTTTGGCGATTTACTCGCAGAAATAAGATAAATGTCAAACTTGAAGACAAAAGTCAAGTTTGAGGATAAATAGAAGATTTCCGCGGGAAAAAAAGGAAAGATCGAGATAAATAGAAGATTCTCATTAAATCTGGGCGAAACGGAAAGACTAAACCGCCTAGGAAGGGAGTATATAAGCAAGAGGCATAGGGCAGAAGCAAGGGGACGAAATCTAGAGCTCTCATCTGAGACTCTTACAACTTTTCTACACTTAGAATTTTCCGCACTTAGAAACTTAGGCTTTTTCTCGACAAGTTCGGTTTCTATGACTGGCGCTCAATTACCAGACGAACTCGCCCAGGCAGTTCGATCTCTGGTCCAGATCTATCAACTGAACTACGTTCGACTTGATCCCTGAAAGGGGTACGTAGGCAGCCTTTCATAAGGTTCAGTCCGAAATCAATCAAACCTTTTTTCCTATCTTTTTCCGTCTTTCGTTATCGAGCTGCGACTCGACTAGATCTGGGGTTTTATGTTTGTAACTCGCTGATGGCCCCTGCGGCCAAAGCCTTTGTAATTCCTTGTAATGATCGCAACGCTCTTACGCGAATCGAAAATAAGATCGACTTTCTTTATAAATTCGTTTTATTGTGTTTTTTATATTTTTCCGCATTTATTTGGTTACTTGTCGTTGGCTTTCGCAGAGATCCGGTTCCTCTGGGAAATTAGGGTTTTTCTAAGTTTCCTTATTTAACGGAAATCGACAAGTGTGAATCTCGGTTCCCACAGAAACTTGCTTATAATTATGTGGAGTAAGCTTTCAGATTCTTTACTCACTTATTTCCACATAAAATTTCCTAAGGCAAAGAAAGTTTCTCTCTCTCTTTAAATCATTCCATACTTGTTTGATAAGCATGTCTTCTGGACGAGGAATTTCAAAAAATGCCCATCCGTCGATTTTTGATCCAAGTGATCTTGATTGTACCGGTGGTAATGTAATTCCTGCTCCAGTATTCTTAAGATATACCGCACATAAGGAGGAGATCAAGACGTATTTAGAAGCTGTGCATATTGTCGAGGCCCCCAAGGCTAACTTCTGGGTTCCTTCGAGGCGTACATCAATGACGAGACAAAATGGTTCGAGCCAGTGTACCGCTCGTTCCCTCGACGTTATGCGGAGATGTCGCATGATCTCAGATTCGGTGCAGTTTCAGCTTCCCGAATATGGTCAAGACGCCAAGCATCCGCCTCCGGGTTACTTTACGTTCTACTATCCCGCTGGCCATAGTTGAACTCATGGATTGACTCGGGCTGTCAATCAGCCAACTTTGTGTGTTCGCACTACAGCATCTCGTCGAGGTTTTGGTACTAGGCTACGAGCGTGGTATGGCCGTTAGCACAGATTATCTCGAAGCAATGCTGTCGTTCAAGCGTGCGAAGGGTGGTTATTATTATTCATCTCCGCGGGCGATTATGTCGATCATCAAGAAATTTTCCTCGAATGGTCACGATTGGGAGGAGTATTTCTTCTATGTTCGAATTGATAGTGCCTCGGTTGAGGAGAGATGCATCCCCATGTTCAAGAGTGAATGGGGAATAAAAGGTATTTAGGTTGTACATTTTTTGAGTACACTTTTTCCAAATTATAACTTTGTCTTGGGTTTGCGTTTTGCAGCATCCGGTCTTGTTACTCCGAAACCTGAGAATCTCGAACTGGTCAAGAGCCTTCTCCTTGGAGGTCCGTTTTATTGCGGACACTTTTCTCCGAAGAGAGTCCGTCGCGCCTCTGCCTTCCACCTTTCTCGTTTTCAGCAGAGCGAGCATGTTGAAGTTGAGTTGGAGCCAGAAACGGACAATGTTCCGAGGGAGAGGTCAAGATCTCCGCAGGATAAAGATGCTTCGATCAACATAGGACAGTTGTTTGACGGCTTCCAAGAAGGTCAAACCAGCGATGATGCAGAAATCGATATCCTGAACTACATTGATTTCTCGGTTCCTTCGTCCGATGCTGGACCATCTGAGACGCAGTTTGCGAACGCATCGAGACTTGTTAATAAGGTTTATTACCCTTTGTCGATTCCTGTGATTACTCTGCGTATGGTCAGATTATAACTGGAATGTTTCCTTCGTTTGTAGGGTCTTCATTTTATGAACGAGGCTGTGAGCGCTAGTAACGCGTAGATTCGCAGGGCCGAATCTAGAGCTGAGGCGATGTAAAAAGAGGCTGCTCGTCTCAAATCAGAGATCGATGCTAACTCCTTTCGTCCTCAAGAGTGGTCTGAAAGGGAGATTTCCCGCGTGAGGGAGAAGCACGAGGCTAATTCTCGCCGTGTTATGGAGCTTTCCGAGAAAGAAGTTCGTCGTGCTCGCAGAGAGGGAAAGAGAGCGATTGCTGAGGAGATGAAAGTTCGCCGTGAACAATTTGCGACCCAATACTTGGGAATTAAGGATGCGCAAAGGAGCCATGGCGACTATCGTGAGTGTCGAGGTGTTGTTGGCGGGTTACACCTTACCCAATCTGTGGACTACTCGTACGAGGGGGAGTATGCCAAGAAAAATGCGCGCTTGGAAAGGAAAGAGGGGAAGCAAACCAAGCTTCTTGACCTCGAGGCGCAAATGTGGGCGCAGTGGGATCCTATTGTGGTGTCGCCGGATTCGGTTGAGGTTAGCGCGGGACTCCCAGACGAGTATGGAGAGGTCGATCAGACGGGGGCTGAGGCGAATGCTGGCCAATCGTTGGCGTTTTAATTTTATAACTTTGATGATTGATGTTTTTATCGGGACTGGCCGCTGGTGGCTTTGAATCCCTACCACTAGGCGGCGTGTATTGAACGATGTTTATATTAATGAAAATTTTTCAAAGTATGGAATCTGTTTTTTTGTTTAATTGTAGAGGGAAGAATTTGAGTTGTCGTCTCGTATCTAACTCTTTGCGTAGATCGTCATGTTCGTTTGCTCGTACCGGAATGTTTCAATTTTTTCGTGAGTGCTTAGATAGGGACGAAGAGACATGCCTTTAGGATCTCAATTCATGCCTTTAGAAGTTAGAGACCAATGTGCAGACGTTAGAGACCAGTGTGCTGGGTTTAGGGAAAGACCTAGGTTTACTTTTGGTTTTAAGGCTATGCGATGACTAGTTGGATTTCATTTTTCCTGTTGCAATTTTAACCTGATTTCGTTCCGATTTAAAGTCCGCGATAGGTTCTCGGCATATACGACTTGTATGGTCGAAATCGAGCATCCCCGAAGGTGCTGACCAAAATTTTTGATTTCTTTTATAGCGCGCTATTTTATCCTAGTCGGACGTATAACGACCAGTGGGTCGTATGCGTTTGTTTAAGACGGTAGATGTGCTCAGTGTGGCCAATCGAAGAGCGTTTTTGATTTTATAGTCGCGGATGGACTTGTGAATATGTCTCTAAGACTTTCGGCGACGTCTCGCCGGTTCTTTTTGAAACATTCATATTGATATGATGTATACGGTTTTGGTCGAAATTGACCAAATGTTTTTTTATAACTTACTGTGGAAATAATTTTCGAAAGTGTTTGGAATTCGAGTTTTTTTCGGATTATGTTTTTCGATAAAGGAGAGATTTTTCGATATTCTAACTTTTTCTTTATTGAAATGTTTCAAAAATCTCGACTACAAAGCGAATATAATTTTTTTTTTAAAAATATGGGAGTATACGAATACTCGTATACACACCCACTCCCCCCCCCCCACGTTTTAGAGAGGGGGATAGGTGAACTCATCTTTAGGTGAGCTGCCTACGTATCCCTTTTGGGAATCAAGCCATCTCGTAGTTCCCTTTGTTAGTGCGAGTGTGTTTACTCGGCTAAAGCGGACGCGTCGATCGCTTTAATCGCTGGATCGATGTCTTTTTCCAGGTTTTTCTCCTCCGGTTGGGTAGAAGTGATGGGTTCGGAAGCTTATTGCTTTTCGGCCGTTGCTGATTCTGGGTTGTTTTCCGCGCTAAGTGGAGTTGATTTCACCCGTTTTGGTTTTACGATGGTGATAGCCTTTTGCCTTAGTTTATGTACCACTAAAAAGCAGGATCGCGACTGTCTTTGGTATCCTCAAATTGCTGCGACTTTCGTAGGGGTCGGGAATTTGATGCTTAAGTGGTATGTCGACAGAACTCCTTCATAGCGTTTATCCAAGGCGTGCCCATGATTACGTTGTAGATGGCCAATCGATCGACGACTGCGAAAGTAATGATTTTGGTTAATTATTTTGCGACCACCGGGAGTCGGATCGATCCTTGAGTCATAGCCGTTTCGCCGGAGAAACTGGTCAACAGCTTTGGAATCGGTTCGATTTCGGTTAGCCCGATTTCCATTCGCGTCAAAGTGTCGCGGAAGATCACATTGACTGTGCTTCCGGTATCAACGAGTATTCGAGCAACCTCTAAATCGCTTATGACTAGGTCGATGACAAGAGGGTCAGCGTGCGGGTGGTCGATGCCGGAAGTTTCGGCTTCCTCGAAGGCGACTACTCCTCTCAGAGTATTATCCGATGGTGTCAGAAAGTTCGAGCCTGTCTCAGCTTTTCGTCGATAGTACTTGATGGACGTGATTGTGTCTCAGTAGTATTGTGATTCGCTGATGTTCATGTTGACCCTTTGGCGGTTAGCATTGTTCCCTTTCTCGTCTTGTCTTCGTCCGTGTTTCTCGTCTGTTTGGTTCCCTTGAGGTGAATTATCTGCCTTCAAGTTACTATCGGTTTTTTTGGGGGGGGGGGGGCAATCTGAATCGCAGATGAAGTCCTTTACGCTGGATACTTCGGAGAGTTCTCCCACGAGCATTTTTGCGGCCAACCTCGCATCGAGAAATTTACAGTTTACGGTTGAATGGCCGCGTTTCTGGTGGAAATCGCAGAAGACGTTCTCGTCGTAACTCGAGTTCCTGGTCCATGTGTTCCCCGTAGTTCGCCCTTGCTCTGATCCAGAGTTAATGGCGTAATTATGCGCCCCCTAAAGATCCAGTCCCTCGTGATGGACGTAGTTGTCGTTACGAGGGTTTTTCTTTTTCGGCTTTTTCTCAGACGCGAGCGTCCTTTGCAGACGTCTTTGTCGGTTTAAGCTGTTCCACCAGGATCTTAGTCTCCTCTTCGATGAGAATGAAATTGGTAGTTTGTGGAGCGCGTCCTGGATCCTACGCGGCTTCTCGAGAGTTATCCACTTTCTGAATTTTGACTTAAACCAGCGGGACTTTCTCAGCGCGTCGATGGCTGCTCAGTCACTTATTCCGCTAATCCTAGCCATGATGAGTTTGAACTTACTCCATAGGTCGGCGTCGAAAATTTCTCGGTTTATGAACATCGCGTACGCTTTAGGAATTCCGAGTCAAGCTGGCGGACACTCCCGATCGAATTCCTCTTAAGTCGAGAAAACCATTCGAGTGCTTCTCCTTCTAGGATTTCGATGAAGAAACGGCAGTAACTCTGTTATTTTCGCTTTCCTTGAGCTTGGCTCGACCCATAGTGATCTGGAAGGCATGCAGGTGCACTTTGGGATCGGACGTCCCATCGTAAGTTGGCACTTTGAGCTTTTTCGGGATCGTCCAGCTTAATCTCGGTGATATGAGTCATAAAAGGCATTTTCCGAGATTCGTACAGCAACAATTACACGAAACCCAAAGTGCACCTGCATGCCTTCCAGATCACTATGGGTCGAGCCAAGCTCAAGGAAAGCGAAAATAACAGAGTTACTGCCGTTTCTTCATCGAAATCCTAGAACTCAAAGAAATTGTATAAAACGGCAACAATTACACGAAACCCCAAACATTGCCTAAACTATACGATTTACTCAAGATTTTTCGTGAGAAATCGAAAAAAACACGTTTTTAATAAAACCTCGAGTAAATCATAGAAAACGGCAACGATTAACCGAAACATCGATCATTGCCAAACTTTACGATCAACTCGAGAAACTTATTTAAAAACGACATCGCATCAGGAAACGACCTCGTCTAAAGTCGTAAAACGATTTTATCGCAGAACGGCTCGGAAAGTCTTAAAACGCGATAAAAGCCAACTTGCAACTTTAAAAAAGTCCAGCCCAAAGATACGACGACGATTTAACGATTTACTCGCAGAAAGAAGATAGATGTCAAGTTTGAAGATAAATGTCAAGTCTGAGGATAAATAGAAGATTTCCGCGGGAAAAAAAAGAAAGATCGAGATAATTGGAAGATTCTCGATAAACTCGAATCTTGGCGAAATGGAAGGATTAAACCTTCTAGGAAGGGATTATATAAGCAATAGGCAGAGGACAGAAGCAAAGGACGAGTTTTCAGAGCATTAACCACCAAACTTAGCATTTAGAAATATTTTCGTTTTTTTTATCGAGCTGCGTCTCAACTAGGGTTTTAGTCTTAGATTGCTAGGCTTAGGAATCTCGCCGACGGGTCACGAAGCCAAGGTTACTCTTGTTGTACCATTCTTACGCAAATTCGGAATAACATCCTTCTTGCTCTCAATCTCGTTTTTCGTTTACATCTTTTTCATACTTGTCGTGTTCTTGATTATTCTTGTGCGGTTCCGCAGATAACCGGGTCCTCTAGGAAATTAGGGTTTACTCTAGATTCCCTTTTTTTTGATATCTTGACAGTAGGTGAATTTCGGTTCCCACAGTTTGGCGCTAGAGAGGGGGGGGGGGTCGGATCTATCTTTCACTCAAGCCGCAGGACGCTCGATCAAGAAACGATGACTTCTGACAACCAAACTCGCGACGAAAGCGACAATGTTGACAAAACACCACCACCACAAGATGAGTCCGCGGCCGACGCTACAAACGCTAACGCCAAGACCATCGAAAAGATGCTTTTGGATTTTAACAAAAAATCGGAAGAGCAGGAAAATCTCATTGGTTCGCTTGCAAAACAGGTCGAAACCCTAACTGCGAAAACAAGAGCGATTCGCCCCCGTAGAACCTCTAAGATCCACGGAAGGAGGCTCATTTTCGCGACTCATATGGATCGCCCCAGAACCGAGCAGGGAAATCAGACGTAGAAAGACTCCTAAAAAGATAATCCTGACGCGACGCTGAACGAAACGGACAAATCTCTTACTCGCGAACAGGAAACCGAGGGAGACGGCGTCAAAAAGGGTTAACTTGGAAACAAACTACCAAGCCGACTCGTCAGACGAGGACGCAGACGTCCATTCTAGGAGAAGGAAAACTCGCAGCCCTTTGCCGGAGTCTTCTCCCGAGCATTCTGTTACTAGAGAAGAGGAGAAGCTCTATTTTGCGCGACTCACAGAAACAGCCGAGGAACGGTCTCTAGTTACTCACAGAAAACGCAGACGAGGTCGGAAAACTGCTGGCATCTTAACTGAGATCTGCAATCTCCGCGAGTATATTGCTAAAACGGCCGCAGCGGTGAAAGTGGTGAAGTCTCAAATTCACCACGCTACCAGCGCCGCGCCTTAAATCGATGGGCTGCTATATGAATCTCGGAAAACGCCTTTACGGCCCGCATCACCAAGGTCAAGCTACCCGATCCAGGAAAGCTCAAGGTGCCGAGTTACGACGGGATGGGTGATCCCAAAGCGCACCTACAGGCTTTCCAGATTACCATGTGACGAGCCAAGCTCAAGGATCATGAAAAAGACACAGGATACTGATGTCTTTTTGTCAAAAACCTGGAAAGAGCAGCGCTAGAGTGGTTCGCCAAATTTAGGTGGAATTCAATCGGGAGTTTCCAAAAATTCGCTTCCGATTTCCTGAAGCAGCACTCGATGTTTATAAATCGGGAAACCTCCGACGCTGATCTCTGGAGCTTGTCGCAGAAGGAAGACGAATCTCTTCGCGACTTCATGAGTAGATTCAAACTAGTCATGGCTAGGGTTAGCGGAATAAGCGACAAAGCCACCATCGACGCGCTCAGAAAATCGCTCTGGTTCAAGTCGAAGTTTTGAAAGTGGATAACTCTTGAAAAACCGCGGACGATCCAGGACGCGCTCCACAAAGCTACCGATTACATAACCATCGAGGAGGAGACCAAAATCATGTCTAAAAAGCATAAGCCGACGAAAGCTTCCGCAAAGGATATCGCGTCCGAGCAAAAGCCAAAAAAGAAAAACTCCCGTAACGATAAATTCATTCATCACGAGGGGCAGTGTGATAACCCGCCCATTAGGATAAATGGCCGAGAGCAATTGGTCGAGAAGATTGGTCGAGGATCCACTTGGTGGTCGAGTCGCAGACGATAAGGGTCGATCGAGAGTTTCAAGTTCGAGATGGTCGAAGAATGGATCGTGATTGAACAATGAGGCGATATAAGCTGCTCTACCGTGTTATACAAAGTGTTAGATTGATCAGATGGCTGTTTTGGAAGCATAACATTTTTGAAGCACGACGGGTTCGAAGCACGACGGTTCCAAACCTCGATGTTTCTTAGTCACGAAGTTATCTGCAAAACTTCGTAACTATCAGTATTATATTATTCTGGAGACATCACAAGTTGGAAGCAGGACGGGAATTAAGCACGACAGGAAGTAAGCACGACGGGATCAAAGCACGACGGAAAAGACCGAAGTTAGGCAAAAACCCAAATTTCGATATCACGGGATTTTTTGAGGAAGCCGAAGGCTCGGGAAATATTTTTCATCAAGGTCAATAATTATTTGGAGTTCATCAAGATTATTTAGAGCATCAGAACGGAAGCGGAAAAAATATTCAAGAATGATCGCGGGTCGAGAATTCACCGGAAAGGTCGAAATCGGACGAATGGACCGAGAAGCTCGAGGTGTCTCTATGTATGGTACCAGGACGTGGTGTCCATCATACAACAATCTAAGTGTCTACACAAGCACGAGGTGTCTTCGCGCAGGGAAGCCACACATGCAGCTTTACATGTGGAGCACGAGGTGTCGCCGTGCATGCAGTCGAAGCATGCTGATCGACATGTAGCGGGCGGTGTGTCGCGATGCATGCAATCCAGCCATGCTGAGAGCCATCTGGACGTGGATCTGTCACTTTGCATGAGCCTAAGCCATGTACCAGGACATGTGTGTGCCCGTGTGTCACCATGCATGCAACCGGAGGCATGCGGGCTGACACACAGTCGCCGGTGTGGCTCGATATTACTGGTCGGTGGTTTCTATATATACCCAGCCACCCCCTTCACTTTCAGACATCCATCACACACCAAAACACTTGAAAAACGTGGCTAGAGAGAGAGAGTGAAAGAAAGAAGTGATTTTAAGAGTACGGTCAGTTCTAAAGACCGATACTCCATCGAGAAGGCCGATGCTATCCAATCGAGGATTCTCTACGATTGTTATGCCGAAGCTCTGCCCAAATCAATCTGTCCACTCTATTATTATTCTATGATGATGAAGTAGAGATGCTGTCCAAGATCAGTCGAAGTTCTGAAGCCCGATCTACCAAGAAGGCAAGTTTTGTCCAATCGACGGTGCTCTATAGTTGTAACGCGGAAGCGCTGCCCATATCAATCCATCCAAGGCAGTAATTTTCTTCTACAATCAGGGGGAGGTTCTGTCCGAGTCAAGATCAGTCCAGTCCATTCCATTCAAGTCGTCCATTGAGTTTTGGCCATGCCCTCTCCGATCAACCAGCTGCTTATCGGCATAGAACACTGTTAGTTGGTTTTTGTGTTAGGATTGTTATTGATTGAGTTCCACTTGGAACTTAGGTTAGTTTTGTGAGTTGGTATTGTTTGAATTCCGTTTGGAATTTAGGATAGATCGAGTCTGCATATAGATTAGAATGATCAGATTATTTATGGTATAGTCCTTAGGGTTATTTTGCTAATTGAAACCGGACTCAGCTTAGCACGGGCTAAGCCGAGATTAAATGGAATTAAGACTGAGTTAATAACCTAACTAGGACTACGGCTAGGATGCATCATGTTTTCTATTCTTGCATGTTGATACGGTTGAGTGTAGGTTCCCGTTATTTTTAAAGATAGTTTCATAGCAGGAGGCTGAACTATCTGGGTAACGGTTTGATTGAATTGATTGATGCTTGCTTGTTTATATAATGATTGTTGATTGAGGTTAGTCAGCTCTTGGTAAGGGAGTGACTAACCGGTTGAGTTGTTACTTGTTAAGTATTGTTGTTTACTTGTTTAGATGTTAGTAGTAAGTGTCTTAGGCCATATAGGCCGGATTACTGGTACTATTGATATGTGTTGAGTCTAGATAATATCGCTAGGTTGTGGATAGTTAGGTTCTGGAATCTATGTCCTTAGGCTAGGTTTTGGAATAAGGTTGTGTTTAGGTTGTTAGGTGTGTGTTGCCGACAGCATGTGTGTAACCCACCCATGCTAGGCATGTGTAGGGGTGATTAGTGTTTCCTCAGCCTCGTACCCAGCGGGTTCAAGGAAACCCCTTATTCGTTGGATCGGGAAGACTCAGATAGACGGAGTCATGGCCTATGGCTGAGTATTACATGACGGTGTAATGTGGCAGTGACCCGATGGACTGTGGGCTGTCGCGCGGTGACCCGAATGACTGTGGGCCGCGGTCGGTTGAAAGTTCCTTCTTCCGGCCTTTGTGGTAGGGAGTTAGGATGTTGCTGATGTTGAGGGGGGAACACGAAGTCACCAGGGCCCAGGTTAGAGTGTCGATTTTTAGTGTTCTGTCGAGTATAGGGTTATGGAACCCTAGAGTAAGTGTAACACTGATATACGGTGTTACGAGTTAGATCGAGTTGTAGTTAGTTATTATCTTATTATTGTGATATTGGTGATTGATTTCTTTGCAGGTTTCTAACATTGAGTCCTAATTCTGGGTTAGGTACCGGATTAGGCTTGGTGTCTATTTGTTGTGTTGACCTGAAGTTAGCTGTTATATTTTTTGGCGGATTCCTTGTGAAGGGTGGTGGATATTAAAGCTATGCGGTATCATTGGTTGGCCGATCATGTTCTTGTCTGATTGATGGTCGACCGATTAATGATGCTTGTATAGTCTAGGTGTCTAAGACTACATGAGTATTGAACTCAGACGTATACATGGTTAACTAGGGATTGGTTGTTGACTTGTCTTTATGCAGGTTCCAGTTATTTTGAAATTGGATCATGGCAGGAGGCCGGGTCTAACTGAGTAACGGTTTGAGTGGATAGTATTATTGTTATTTGTTGTGTAGCTTTAGTTTTGATTGCATGCTTAGGATAGATTGAGTGTTATTTTTGGATTGTCTGGGTTAGTTATTAGGTTGCGGGTAGAGGCCGCCAACTCTCTGAGTAACATTAGGTTACTCATCCAACTCCGTTGTCCTTTTTGTAAGTATCTTTAGATATGTATGACCGTGATTGCATGGAGCTGGATGTTAAGACCACCGGGGTAGATTTTTCATGCCTTTTGTATACGGTATTGTGTTATGTGTTTAGTTGACTCGATTTGGCATTACGCCGGGCCCAGTCTTAAATTATTTAGTGTATGAATATTTCTTTAATCAATAAAGTATTCGTTTTATATGCGCATCATGAGTACTCTGATATTTGACTAGTCCGGTCTAACAAAACGTTAGGTCGTGGTACGGGTTGAAAAGCCTTAGGCCCTGATCTAACGGAACCGTTAACCCCGGGTATGGGTTGCAAAGCCTGAAGTTAACGGGACATGTTAGTGGGCGAACTGGTCTAGGTTGTGGATTAAGTTCTGCGACTTTTAACCAGATTGTCCCTAGCCCGTCATGTAATACTTCCGGACCATGGTGTTGGGTTGGACGGTCAGTCATGTTCTTGTTTGATTGTTGGCTGGCCGGTTGGCCTTTCATCTCCAACCCTTGGTGTGGGTTGGTCCGTCGGTCATGTTCTTGTTTGATTGTTGGCCGGTGGTTCGACCTATGTCTAGGACGGTTCGGGAGTGTTACATGCAGGATCTCCAAGGGGCGCATAACTACGCCATTAACTTTGGATCGGAACAAGGGCGAACTACGGGGAACACGTGGTCAAGGAATCCGAACTTCGATGAGAATTCCTTCTGCGATCTCCACCAAACCCGTGGGCACTCTACCGTGAACTGCAAAGTCCTCGGCGCCAGACTCGCCGAAAAACTGATCGCAGGAGAACTGTCCAAGATATCCAGCATCAAGGATCTTATCCACGATTCAGATCTCCTTCGACAATGCAGAAACCGGCGGTATCGATCAACCACACGCCGATCCTCTCGTCATTGACTTAGTCATAAGCGACCTAGAAGTCGCTCGAATCTTGGTCGATACTGGAAGCACCGTCAACGTAATCTTCCGCAACACGTTGGCACGCATGGGAATCGATTTATCGGAGGTCGAGCCCATACCGAAGCTGTTGACTAGTTTCTCCTGTGAAACATCTATGACTAGGATCAATCCGCATACCGGTCGCATCCAAAGAAGTGACAAAAATCGTCACCTTCGCAGTCGTTGTTTCCCCAGCCATCTACAACGTGATCATGAGCACGCCTTGGATAAATTACATGAAGGCAGTCCTCTCGACATATCACTTAGGCATCAAGTTTCTGAACCCTACGGGAGTCGCAGCAATTTGGGGATGTCAGAGACAATCGCAATCTTGCTTCTTAGCCAAACATAAGCTAAGGGAATTGGCGGTCGCAATCGTGAAACCAAAAAGGGCGAAGTACACACCACCGCCCGCGGAGAACGATCCAAAACCAGCAACGGTCGATAAGCAACAAGTTTCCGCACCCATCGCTTCTACCCAACCGGAGGAGACAAACCCGGATAAAGACACCGATTTAGCGACTGAAGTGATCGAGAAGTCTGCGACAGCTGAGTAAGCACACTCGCATCAACAATCAGAACTACTAGATGGCTTGATTTCTGAAGGAATACGTAGGCAGCTCGCCTAAAGGCGAGTTCAGCTATCCCACTTTCCAAAATGGGGGGGGGGAAGTGGGTGCGTATACGAGTATTCGTATACTCCCAAATTTTAAAACATTCGCTTTGTAATCGAAATTTTTGAAACTTTTTAAAGGAAAAGTTAGAATATTATAAAATCTCCGCTACTATCAAAAAGCATAAGAACCAATTCAAAACATCCGGAAATTATTTTTGCAGTAATAACTACTTAATCGTCTCTACAAAACTTATACACCAAAATATTTTCGGAAAGAACCGGCGAGACGTCGGCTAAAGTCTTAAGAAAAATATTTCACAAAAAGTCCGTCCGTGACTATAAAATCACAAACGATCGGCGATTGTCCCCGTCGAGCACGCTAGCCGTCCTAAACAAACACACCGACCCATTGGTCCGCATACATCCGACTAGGATAAAATAGCGCGCTATAAAAGAAATCCACATTTTTGGTCAGCACTTCCGAGAAACGTAGAAATTGTTCCCGGTGAGATGCTCAGTTCCAACCAGACGAATCGTATAATCCGAGAACCTATCGTGGATTCTAAATTGGTATAGAATCAGGTTAAAATCGCAACAGGCAAAATGAAAGCCGACAAGTCATCGCATAGCCTCAATCCGAAAGTAAACCTAGGTCTTGCCCTAAACCCAACACACTGGTCTCTAACGTCTCAAGGCATGAATCGAGATCCTAAAGGCATGTCTCTTCGCCCACATCTAAACACTCGCGAAAATCGAAACACTTCGAGTAAACGAACCAGACGATCTACACCAAGAGTTAGATGCCAGACGACAACTCGTATTCTTCCCTATACATCTAAAACGAAACACATATTTCATACTTAGAAAATATTTTTATTAAAAGTTTTCGTTCAAATACACGCCGCCCAGCGGCAAGGATTCAAAGCCACCAACGGCCAGTCCCAGAAAAACAACAGCAAAATCATAAAACAATAACATCATACATCGAAATCATCAAACACGAACGCCGAGCTCCGGCAACATTAGCATCAATCCACGGTTGATCGACTTCGCCGCTCGCGTCCGGAATCTCAGGCCTGACTTCAACTGAATCCGGTGACAACACGATGGGGTTCCACTGATCCCACATGCGCGCCCTGAGATCAAATAGTTCAGGCTGCATATATCTCTTCTGATCCAAACACTTCATCTGCACGGGATACTCTTTGGCATACGAGTAACCCTCATTCTGAGTAAGAGACAACCCATGAACAACCCCGCGACACTCGAGATAATCTCTGTTGGCCCGTTGAGCAACCTCGGCATTCGAGTAGCCGGTCGCAAACTGTTCACGACGGATCCTCATTTCTTCAGAAACCTCCCTTTTGCCCGCGCGGCGAGCACGAAAAACTCTCTGATCAGAAAGTTCCCTAGCACGGCGAGCATTAACCGCACACTCACCCATTACACGAGCTACCTCCCGCTCAACCATTTCTTCGGTTTGGTTGACCTCAATCTCCGCCCGAAGACGAGCAACTTATTTTTCCGCCATGTCCGCGCGAATCTTGGCAAGACGAGCTTCGGCGCTGCGGCCATTTAGGGCTCGGATCTTGGTCAGAAGGCCCTACAAAAAGAGAAGATAAGCGAAACTTTCTGATTGTAAGTTGTTTAAATAAAACAAACCTCGTTAGCCTGCTCGGATCCTTTGGAAAACTCCGGAACATAGTCAGGATCGCCACCCGGGAAATTAGAGGTTGATGATCCGCCCGCATTTTGATATCACTCAAATGTTTAACCCTAAGGAGTGAATTAATCTCTCAAATAAGAGGTTCAGTTATAGTACTTAGGGATCGAATCCACAGAGAACTAAGGAACACAAAAGATGTAATCCTAAGTGATTAAGCTAGGTTGATTCAGTAAAAATAGTAAATTGCAGTTGTGAGCAATGAGAAGTTTCTCAAGAAAATATGTTTTGGTTTTAAAACAATAAAAGAAAGTAGTTAGATTTAATGTTGCTATTCATATAATCAGGATTATAATGCTACAGATGTTTTAGTAAGTTGCTTGCAAGATATATAAGAACTTTGATTCTTAGACAAATCCAATAGCAGTCGCTAAATAGACTCATCCATTGAATGAGTTCACATAGCTCATGTTGTTGTTGGGGTTGCTGCTGCTGAATGTGTTAGGCTTCTGTGAATTCTGGTTGAAGTTGCTTCTCTCGCCTGAGAAGTTTTTGTATCCTCCTTGGTTACCAGATCTCTGAAAACACGCTCCACTGACCCATTTCACATCTTCTTCTGTATAATCTTCACCTGCAGTGTCTGCATCCTCCACTGAACAAATCTGCTTGTTTAGTAACTTCTGAACGGTATCCAGCTGTGCTTGCACTTCATTGATGTATTCCTTCCCAAGGAATGATGTAGCTTTTGTCTTCATGAAGTTCTTTGTGCTGTTGCTGGAAACTAAGTTATCAATTAACTTCACAGCCTCTTGTGGATTCCTGGTGTTGAAGTTGCCATCACTAGCTGTATCAAGAGCTCTTTGATAGTCCAAGGTGAGGCCTCTGTAGAAAGTGCAAAGCAGTTGCACTTTGTTGAATCCGTGGTGTGGGCAATCTCGTTGGTAGGACTTGAATCTGTTCCATGCATCTCTGAATGACTCTTCAGGATTCTGAGTGAATGTAGCAATCTTTCTTCTCCACTCTTCAGCGCGTGACTCATCAAAGAAGTTACGCAGGAATGCGTTTTTGATGTCGCTCCAGGTTGTGAGAGAACCTGGTGGTAGTTGCCTCAGCCACTGCAAAGCTTCTCCAGATAGAGAATATTTGTAAATCTTGCAGAGAAGATAGTCTTGAGGAACTCCATTAGCTTTGATGATGGTTATGAGATCCTCAAACCTCTCCAGATGGTCCATAGGATGCTCATGGGACAAACCACAGAAGGGTATTTGTCCTACAAGTGTGTAGTACTGCAGCTTAAGCTCGAAATCTCCTCTCTGAATAACAGGAGGGCGGATGGCTGATCGGTTGGAATAGAACTGATCTGGACGGTTGTAGTCAGCCAAAGTTCTAGCTTGGTTAGCCTCTTCTAGATGTTGAATGATGTCTGTAGGTGTAGTTTCTTGCTCAGGTATGATCTCCTTCTGAGAGTTCAGCTTCTGACATGATGTATTACGCAGGTGACCATCTTGATCACGCAGGTCTCCATTCTCTTCGGTTGTGAGAATAATAGGCGCTACCATGTCTCGCCGGTTAGTATCGACCGATGTAAGGTGAGGTATATCGATCGATGTCGGATGAAGGGTATTAGTCGACGAACGGTTGTTGATGTCGATCGATGTGACAGTGAGAGTATCGATCGACGAAGAAGGTGTCTCGGTCGACTGTGGTAGGGTAGTATCGGTCGACAAAGAAGTGTTGATGTCGATCGATGCAATGCGTAGGTCTTTGCGGATGCTACATTCCAAGCTGTGAGGGACTTCTTAGTACACAAGTTGTTTGTTCTTGTTGCTTCTAGTACTGCTGGGCATGTACCTGAAAAAGACAAGAAAAAAAAAATTTGGTGTCAGAAGATGAATAAACAATAAAAGAAAAATAACCTAGACCTAATCAGATTAAATCTAATATCAAAGTTCCCCGACAACGGCGCCTAGTTTGATATCACTCAAATGTTTAACCCTAAGGAGTGAATTACTCTCTCAAATAAGAGGTTCAGTTGAAGTACTTAGGGATCGAATCCACGGAGAACTAAGGATGTAATCCTAAGTGATTATGCTAGGTTGATTCAGTAAAATAGTAAATTGCAGTTTTGAGCAATGATATGTTGCTCAAGAGAATATGTTTTCGTTTTAACACAATAAAAGAAAGTAGTTAGATTCAAGGTTGCTATTCAGATAATCAGGATTATAATGCTACATATGTTTTAGTAAGTTGCTTGCAAGATATATAAGAACTTCGATTCTTAGACAGATCTAATAGCAGTCGCTAAATAGACTCATCCATTGATCTTATTGCCGGAAATATCGACCGATGTTTTCACAACGATATCAGACGATATGGGTTGCTGTCGATTGATGACTCTATAGGAGTATCGATCGATATAGCATCAGATCGAATCGAAACTGTGTTCACCAAGATCATAGAACGGCTCTCGCACATACCTAGAGGATCTAAGCTCATGCCAAATGATTTCAGGATAATGATTAACAAGTTAAATCACATCCATGATCATACTCTAGTTAGCTACTCTAGAGTAAGCATTAGGGTTCATTTGGATAATGAATATCACAACTCAACATTCCATAGTTGGGTCTAATCCCTCATTACTATTTGAACCCTAAATCTAACAAAGGAATCTACTCAGACATAGCCAAGAGATTCATAACAGCAAGGTAATTATAGAAATTCATAAGATTAGAAGATTAAACTTTTGGTTCTTTGGAACAACAAATCTCTTTGTGTGTTTCTTCTAAATCTAGAATTCTATAACCTTTGAGAATTAAAGATGAAAAGAATACTTTATTGCTAAGTATAAAATAGTATCAAAAACACAAAAGAACATAAAAGAATAAAAGAACCTCTTGCCAAAACACATAGGCAAAAACTATAAATATGAGTTCCATTAGGTTAAAAACTCGTCAGGGGTATTCTTGTAATATTGGGAAAACTTGGGCTTCAAGTCGGCCAAGTTAGACTTGTTCTCCACACTTCATATCGATCGATGGTACATGGTGTACCTCAATCGATGGAGTATCTCGACTTCATCTTCTATAGAAGCATCATCGATCGATTACACAGGGTGTGTATCGATCGATATGTATACTTGTTGTCTAATCTTCATAGTCATCTCGGAAAACTCTCCTTTAAGATCCATAAGGGCACCTAAATCATCACTTTACTCCAAAATGCTCCTGAACCTGAAAACATACCTAATAGACTCCAAAACATATATAAAACTTATAAAAACATGTCAATACCATGTCTAAAATCGGGTAAAATCATGGTATATCACATTTGCCCAAACACCTTCGCCCGCCTGAATATCGAGGAAATCCTTGAGAATATTTTCAGGAGAGGCGGTGCGGTCGGATGCATCATCGTCAACGGCCAAGTGCTTATCTTTTTGAGATCTCGACCTGTCCCTCCTCATCGACGGCACGTATGGGACGAATTCTCCTATGCACGGATCCTCTTCACGAATCGGAGAATCCGCAGAGAGCCGAGATTGAAAAAGGGTAACGTCACGACGTAAACGCTGCGGAGAAAAACTGCCCCAGCTAACTTCCCCGTGTTGAAACGAAGCAGTAACAATCGGAAGATCCGTTGGAAACAGAGGTAAAGGATTGGTCTATGCAGAAAACAAAAGCGAAAAAGTAAAAAAAAAGAAAACAAAGAAGTAAATCGTATGCATTCGGATCGCATACCTTTCCGACCCCATGTGGTCACAAAAAAGGGAATGCAGTTCTCCTCGACTTATGCACCGTCAATACGAACATAAAATAAGTTTTTCTTCCAGGAAGGGTACTTCGACATGCAAACAGTGACTATCTCCGTGTGAGGACATAAGTTAAATCTCCGCGTCGTCTCCTCAGGTTTCAGTAAACCCTCGAGATTATCAACGCTGAGGATTATTACCCGCTCATAACTTAACGTCAAAAGGCCAATGAGTTGTTGCAAGCTGTGTGGGCTCAACAGGCTGATCGACAGCCCGAGCCTGTGAAGGTATCGAACGATGATCTCCGGGATCAGGAACCACAAATGGCATTGCAATAGAAATACGTCGTAGCAAATAAAGAAACCATTGGGCGCAACTTTATCGCTCTCTTCGGCAAACGGGAGGAGAAACTCGACCGCCTCTAAGACTCGGCAAAATTCTCTAATAAATTCAAGACCATTGGGACGAGCCGAACTTGGGCACTCGGAAGCATGGTCGGCATCAAACGAAGATGGAACCCAGGTTCCAGGTCTGGCAGATCCCAACTCGCCTCATATCGCCCAATACGCCACATGGTCCCTCGGGTCGACTAATGAAAACGAGGGTTCCTCCTTCGGAACTGCGATTTGAGGCCGAGAATTCTTTTCTTCGGAGCTGTGGCAATCGGAACTGGTCGAGGAACGAGTTCTTATTTTTGAAAACATGTTTGGCAGCTATGAAAGAAAGAGATCCAAAGGAAGAAGAAGAAAGAAAACTCCTTTAGTCTTAGATAAGTTATGGGAGAGAATGAGTAAAGAATTTGAAAATTTACTCCAAAATCGGTACGACGGAATCAATGGCCAAAACTTTCCGCAAAAAAATAAAAATACGTTTTACAAAACTCGAGAAGTCGTTTTATAAAGTTCTAAGAAGTTTCCAAACAAAGGAAACCCGCGGAAAACTCGTAAATCATTATCTCGGAAGAACGAAACAAACACCGATTACACGATCACCCGAGTTAAGCACAAAACCAAGAAAAACCGCATCCGCCGTAAAACGCGAGCTGGTTCGGCCAAATTAGCTCGCCGTATGAGCTAGCTCCCCGTACGGCGAGCTAGTCACTTTACGGATAGCTCGTCGTACGGCGAGCAGAACCGATCCGGTTCGGCTCGTCGTACGTCAAGCTGATTGTCCCAAGCCTCGGTCTCCCACGTCCTCGATTCAAGGCATACGTCCTTCAGCATGATCATGTCCCGAACCACGGTCGAAATGTCTCTCGTTTCGTCTCGATCGTATAAAAACCGTAAAGTCTTGTTTTCTCAAAAGAACTCAAGGAAATCGTATAAAACGGCAAAAATTACACAAAACACCAAAAATTGCCTAAACTATACGATTTACTCAATATTTTTCGTGAGAAATCGTAAAAACACGTTTTTAATAAAACCTCGAGTAAATCGTAGAAAACGGCAATGATTAACCGAAACATCGAACATTGCTAAACATTACGATTAACTCGAGAAATTATTTAAAACGGCATCGCATCAGGAAACGACCTCGTCTAAAGTCGTAAAACGATTTTATCGCAGAAAGGCTTGAAAATTCTTATAACGCGATAAAAGCCAACTTGCGACTTTAAAGAAGTCCAGCCCAAAGATACGACGACGATTTAACGATTTACTCGCAGAAATAAGATAAATGTCAAGTTGGAAGATAAATGTCAAGTTTGAGGATAAATAGAAGATTTCCGCGATAAAAAAAAAAAGAAAAGATTGAGATAAATGGAAGATTCTCGATAAACTAGAATATAGGCAAAATGGAAGGACTAAACCGCCTAGGAAGGGAGTATATAAGCAAGAGGCAGAGGACAGAAGCAAAGGACGAGTTTTCAAATCATTCACCACCAAACTTAGCATTTAGGAATATTTTCGTTTTTGTTATCGAGCTGCGTCTCAACTAGGGTGTTAGTCTTCGATTGATAGGGTTAGGAATCTCGCCGACGGCTCACACAGCTAAGGTTACTCTTGTTGTACCATTCTTATGCTAATTTGGAATAACATCCTTCTTGCTCTCAATCTCGTTTTTCTTTTACATATTTTTCATACTTGGCGTGTTCTTGATTGTTCTTGTGCGGTTCCGTTAGATAGCCGGGTCCTCTAAGAAATTAGGGTTTACTCTAAATTCCCTTATTTTCGATATCTTGACAGTAGGTGAATTTCGGTTCCCACAATCACGAATCTCGGTTGGGTCGCCAGCAGTTTTCCGACCCCGTCGGCGTTTGCTGCGAGTAACTTGAGATTGTTCCTCGGCCATTTTCGCATGCTCCACTTAATAGAGCTCCTCCTCGTCCTCGGTGGGAGATTGTTCGGGAGAAGAATCGGGCTGAGGACTGTGATCTTTCCTCCTTCTTGGATGAACGTCAGCGTCTTCCTCCGAAGGATCGGACAGGTCGTTTTTTTCCAGATTCACCCTTTCGACACCGTCGTCCTCGATCCCCTGTTCGCGAGAAGGAGATTTTTCTGAGTCCTTTTGTGTCGCGTCAGGGTTATCTTTTTCGGAGTCTTTCCCTGGTTGATTACTTTGCTCGGTTCTGGGACGATTCATAGGAGTCGTGAAATCGAGACTTATTTCACGGATTCTTGTGGTTCCGCATGGGCGGATAGCTTTGGTCATCGCGGTTAGGGTTTCGACCTATTTCACGAGGGATCCGATTAGCTTATCCTGCTTGTACGTCCTTTTCTGATAGGCGGAGAGTACCTCCGCCAGCGACGTGGTGTTAGCCGCAGCGTTATACGTGGTCACGTCTGGAGTTATAGTGTCAACGTTTTTGTTTTCATGAGTTGGTTGTTCTTCTGTCATCGTAGTTGATTGAGCGTAGGGCGGTCTGAGAGTTAGATAGATCCGTAACCCCCTACTTCTAGCGCCAAACTGTAGGAAGCGAAATTCACACCGTTGATTTCCATGAATAACGGAACTTAGGGTAAACCATAATTTCCAGAGGTTCCGGCTCTCTGCTTAACCTCACGCAAGCAATCAAAATACGATAAAGATGATAAAATAAAATGAGAATCAAAAAGAGAGAAAAGAGGTTTCTTATTCCGATTTTGTGTAAGAACAGTACAACGAGGTAAGCCTTGGCTACAGGAGCTGACAGTGAGTTTCCGTTCTAGTAACCTAACACTGAAACCCTAGTTGAGACGCAGCTTGATAACAAAAACGGAAAGTTGCCTAAATGCTTAGTTTTTCTGTGTGATGAGAGTTCTGAAAACCGTCCCCTTCTCTTGTCCTCGACCTTCTGCTTATATACTCCTTCTCTAGGTGGTTGTTCTTTCCTTTTCCGCTCCGGTTCGCGCTTATCAGAAATCTTCCATTTTTCTCGATCTTTCCATTTTTCTTCGGAAAACCGTCATCATATCTTTGGGCTGAATCTCATCTAAAGTCGTGAGTAGACTTTTATTCGCGTTTTAGGTCTTTCCGAGCCGTTCTACAATTTACCCATTTTACGACTTTAGATGAGATCGTTTCCTGATACGATGCTGTTTTTATAAAACATCTCGAGTTAATCATAAAGTTTGGCAATGTTCGGTGTTTCGTTTAACCGTTGTCGTTTTATACGACTTACTCGAGGTTTTCCGAGAAAACGAGTCTTTAGCGGTTTTTTATAAAATATCTCGAGTTAATGGTATAGTTTGGCAATGTTCGGTGTTTCGTTTAACCGATGCCGTTTTTATGATTTACTCGAGGTTTATGAGAAAACGGGTTTTTTTACAGTTTTTGTCGTAATACTCCAACGGTAAGACGGATCGAGATGAAACGAGAGATGTTACGATCCCGGTTCAGAGAACGATCGAGTCGAGGAGCATGCATGGTTTAGTTAAGCTCGCCAACAGGCGAGCTAGTCGAGCACGGCCAGCTCGCTTGTTGGCGAGCTGGATGAGACGGTTCAGCTCGCCAACAGGCGAGCTGGTCAAGGCTGGCCAACTCGCCTGTTGGCGAGCTGGATTGGACGGTTCAGCTCGCCATTAGGCGAGCTGGTCAAGGCTGGCCAGCTCGCCTGTTGGCGAGGTGGATGGGATGGTTCAGCTCACCAACAGGCGAGCTGGTCAAGGCTGGCCAGCTCGCTTGTTGGCAATCTGGACATGGTGGTTCAGCTCGTCAACATGCGAGCTGGTCAAGGCTGGCCAGCTCGAATGTTGGCGAGCTGGACTTGGTGGTTTAGCTCGCCAACAGGCGAGCTGGTCAGGGATGGCAAGCTTGCCTGTTAGCGAGCTGGACTGTTTGGTTCAGCTTGCCAACAGGCGAGCTGGTCAAGCACGGATCTCTGCGAAAGGAAACTTAGGAAAACCCTAATTTTCAAGAGGAACCGGATCTCTGCGAAAGCCAACGACAAGTAACCAAATAAATGCGGAAAAATATGAAAAACGTAATTAAACGAATTTAAAGAAAAAGTAGATCTTATTTCGATTTCGCGTAAGAGCGTTGCGATCATTACAAGGGTTTACAAAGGATTTGGCCGCAGGGCTGTCAGCGAGTAATCAACATAAAAACCTTAAACCTAATCGATTCGCAGCTCAATAACAAAAGACGGAAAAAGATAAGAAAAAGGATTTGAATGATTTCGGACTGAACCTTATGAAAGGCTGCCTACGTACCCCTTTCGAGGATCAAGTCGAACGTAGTTCAGTTGATAGAGCTGGACCAGAGATCGAACCGCCTAGGCGAATTCGTCTAATAATTGAGCACCAGTCATAGAAACCGAACTTGTCGAGAAAAAGCCTAAATTTCTAAGTGCAGAAAATTCTAAGTCTAGAAAAGTTGTAAAAGTCTCAGATGAGAGTTCTGAAATTTGTCCCCCTGCTTCTGCCCTGTGCCTCTTGCTTATATACTCACTTCCTAGGCGGTTTAGTCTTTCCATTTCGCCCAGATTCGAGTTTTTCGGGAATCTTCCATTTATCTTGATCTTTCCTTTTTCCGCGGAAATCTTCTATTTATCCTCAAACTTGACATTTATCTTCAAGTTTGACATTTATTTTCTTTCTGCGAGTAAATCGCCAAAACGTCGTTGTATCTTCGGGTTGGATTTCGTTTTAAAGTCGCGGGTGGCTTTTATCGCGTTTCAGGACTTTCCGAGCCGTTTTGTGATAAATCCGTTTTACGACTTTAGACGAGATCGTTTCCTGATACGATGCTGTTTTTAGATAAGTTTCTCGAGTTAATCGTAAAGCTAGGCAATGTTCGATGTTTCGATTAATCGTTGCCGTTTTCTACGATTTACTCAGGGTTTTATTGAAAACGTGTTTTGTACGATTTTTACGAAAAATCTCGAATAAATCGTATAGTTTAGGAAATATTCGGTGTTTCTTTTTACCGTTGCCGTTTTATACGATTTCCTCGAGTTCTTTTCGAGAAAACAAAGTTTTACGGTTTTTATCGTAAAACTCGAACGATAGGACAGATCGAGACGAAACGGGAGACATTTCAACCGTGATTCAGAATACGATTGTGTCGAAGGACGTATGCCTTGAATCAAGGATGTGGGAGATTGAGGCTCAGGATGGTCGGCTCGACGTACGAAAAGTTAATTCAGCTTGGCCAGGTCACCGTATGGCGAGCTAGGGGATAAGAACCCTTGGGGCAAAGTCAGCGCCTCATGGGAAGCTTCTAGTTCGCCGTTGGGCAAACTAGTCAGGAAGCTTCTAGTTCGCCCAACGGCGAACTAAGCCGGCTTGGCTTAGTTCGCCGCTGGGCGAACTAGTCGGGAAGCTTCTAATTCGCCCAACGGCGAACTAAGCCAGCTGGCTTAGTTCGTCGTTGGGCGAACTAGTCGGGATGAGACTAGTTCGCGTTTTACGGCGGTTTCGGTTTTTCGGGATTTTGTGCTTAATTCGGACGATCGTGTAATCGACGTTTGTTTCGCTTTTCCGAGATAACGATCTTCGAGTTTTCCGTGGATTTCCTTTGTTCGGATATCTCTTTTGGATTTATAAAACGATTCTTCGAGTTTTATAAAATGATTCTTCGAGTTTTATAAAATGATTCTCCGAGTTTTATAAAACAATTTTTAGAGTTTTATAAAACGATTCTCGAGTTTTATAAAACGATTCTTCGAGTTTTATAAAATGATTCTTCGAGTTTTATAAAATTATTCTCCGAATTTAATAAAACGATTCTTCGAGTTTTATAAAACGATTCTCGATTTTTATAAAACGATTCTTCGAGTTTTATAAAACAATTCTTCGAGTTTTATAAAATGATTCTCGAGTTTTATAAAACGATTCTCCGAGTTTTATAAAACGATTCTCGAGTTTTATAAAACGATTCTCCGAGTTTTATAAAACGATTCTTCGAGTTTTATAAAACGATTCTCGAGTTTTATAAAACGATTCTTCGAGTTTTATAAAACGATTCTTCGATTTTATAAAACGATTCTCGAGTTTTATAAAACGATTCGTTGAGTTTTATAGAATGATTCTCGAGTTTTATAAAACGATTCTTCGAGTTTTATAAAACGATTCTCGAGTCTTATAAAACGATTCTTCGAGTTTTATAAAATGATTCTCGAGTTTTATAAAACAATTCTCGAGCTTTATAAAACTATTCTTCGAGTTATATAAAATGATTCTTCGAGTTTTATAAAACGATTCTCGAGTTTTATAAAACAGTTATTCGAGTTTTATAAAACGATTCTTCAAGTTTTATAAAACGATTTCTTTTATATTTTTGCGGAGACTTTTTGCCATTGATTCCGCCGTGACCGATTTTGACACCAACAATTGCCAGCTCGCCCTTTGGCGAGCTGGTCGGTCATTTGTTTTCGATCTTTTCTTTACCCAAGATCTTTTCGGAGAATTTAAAAAGAAATAATCGTAGTCGTTGTTCTCGAGGTTAATATTTTTGATCTTAATAACGGCTTTGCCGTTTCGGGGAGTTTAGACGTTACAGCCGTGTTTTGCTAACTTTGCCATTTGGACAATCGCAGATTGTTTTATTCGGTTTTCCGATGATTTCCAAGATGACGATTGTTAAGTTTAAAGAATTCATTTGTTCGGGAAATCTTTAGATTTCTTCTCGAAGCTTTTTCGTATTTCTTAAAACCTATTCTTAACTTTGAGGAAAGTTTTGGTCATTGATTCTGTCGTAACCGATTTTGACCCCAACGACTCTAAAATCCCTAACAAAAATAAAAACCTCTTTTTTCTCTCTCGTTTTTTGACGAAATCCTTTCGTCTTTCACCTTGATTGATTTTTTTTTGTAGTCACTGTTCACCTGTCTCACTCTTTTCACAGATCTACAAGGTACACTATCAAAATTCTCTATTTTTGTACTTTCCTAGGGTTGAGTTTTAGAATCGGATTAATGATAAGGGTTTTTAAGCCTTATAGCAAATCAATGTAGTATTTTAAATGTCAATTCAATCCTGAGTGCTAGACATCTCTAAACTCTACCCTTTTCTCTGGTGTAAACCTCAAACCCATTTGTCCCCAAAAACATTAAGATTACTCTCTTATTTCACTCACCCAATGAACTCTTTCTCTTTTCTTTTCTTTTGAACCAACTAGGGACTTTTTCTTTCACTTTTTTACTTAAGCTCTACTCTTGTTTTTCTTATGTCTTCTCCAAAATCTTTTCTAGCCTCTTTTCTTTCTTTCTTTTCTTTAGTCTAATGGGTTTCTTATGTGAAGTTTCTAGAGATTTTCTTTTCTTTTTTTTTTGTTTTGATCCCTAGTGTTTTTTTTTCTTTTGGTTACTCCTTTTCATTCATCTATCACCCAAAGACTCAAGATAAACTCTTTTGCATCACAATACCAAATTTCCCATTCTAATTGCTAACTCTCAAGAGTTCCTATAGCTAGCCTGAGATAAGAACAACCAATGTCGCCCATAATACTCTCAAGTTTTCGCACATGACAAGCTATCAAAAGAGACCTCACACAAGCAAAAGGATTTAGGCTTCATAGAATGGTAAGGGTTTAAAGGTAAGGAGTTCCATTTGGGTTTCATAAAGAGTGGTATGAAGGATAAGTAAAACCCAAATGTGTATGACTCATGATCAAGTATGCATGTTCCCATAAGCCAGAAAAATTAAGTTCATTTAGCTTTAAGTTCATTTGAAGTTGGTTTAAAGGAGAATGTCAATCTCCACAAACAACAAATTTCAAGAAGAGTTTTCAAGGCGCGAAACATGCAAGAATGTCACACATATTTTTGACATCTCTTTAAAACCTATGTAATAAAAAATATGTAACAAACACAACTATTGTAACAAATATTCACTGTAACTTCAATCTACAGTATATGTCCAAAAAATTGGGATATTTTATGCAATTGCCTTCTTCATGTACAAGTATTATTTTCAAAAAATATATTTTTGATTAAATAAAATAAAAATAATTAAATATTACTATACAAACATAAATATCCATGCTATATTTGATGATATAATGTATGTATTGTTATAGAATTCATAAATGATTTTGCAATGCTTTAAATAAGGGTTTATAAGAGCTTTTTCGTTTATGTTCATGGCTTTATCAGAGTTGATCAATCAAATATGAAAGTTTAAAATCATTTTATAAAGTTTTGAAACTATTTATAAGGGTTTATAAAACTATTTATAAGAGTTTATAAAACAATGTACAAGAACTTATCACCCATTTATAAGAGTTTATAAATCTATTTACAAGGTTTATAAATCTACTTATAAGGATTTATACCAAAAAATTAAAATAATTTAATAATCTTCATAAAACAATTTATAAGAATTATAATTTAGAACAGTTTATAAATCATTTATAAAAATATATAAATTCTTACAAAAATTGATAAGTGAATCCTTATAAAGGTATTTAGAAGCCAGAAACTCCCTTATCCATTTGCTTTCTAATAGAAATAGCGATTTCGATAGACCGGTTGTGAGAAGATTTTGGGATCTTTATTGCAAGATGGAGGAGCCGGGTACCGGCAATTTCAATTGGTTACGAGAAAAACCTATAAAACCTTATAAATTGTTTATTAACTTTAACGTTTCCATTAACATTTATAAATTGTTTATAGACTTTACAAAAAAAATATATAAGTCTTTATAAATTGTTTATTAAATTCTCTGAACCTAATCAGACAACATTCACCTGAGATCTTTAACACGAGATGCATCCACTCCTACAAACATCTGACACATTTCAAGTTTACGGATGTTGAATTAAATAGCAAGATGTTGGTTTGAGGAGGAAAAATCAAAGATCGCGGTGGAACCTATAATCAATCGAAGCTGCTATCATCAAAGCTTTACAACCTGGGGAAAGAGGTTTCTGGGTGATTGGATTCAAATATTGTGTTTGTTCAAAGGTAAAAAAAGATTGATTTCCACCGATCGATTCCCTCAATTAAGGATTCTAAACGATTCGTTTGATTAATTCATAATGCTCATGATTGAAACATTGGTGATGTGAATTTATGACACTGAGAAATAATTAGACCTCTAAATCAACTGATGCTTCCTTGATGCTTTTTTATTAGATTATATCTCAATTTTGATGTTTCTATAGGGTTTCTATTTTCATGACACTGGTTTTCCTTTGACTGAGAGAGAGATCGGGGCTACAAGGTTTGCTGCCTCCTCCTGTTATCTCCTTTAAACATAAATATGACAGTTTCAGTAAGTGATGGATCCATTCGAAGAGATGATTATGTGTTCCTGGGTTTCTCACACTTTTGTATAAACGAATTTGCAAAAAGTTGAGGCCTTTTGTTTCCTAAATAGTAATACTCATTACTCAAGAGCGACCAAATAACGTTGTACCATTAGTAAGTGGAAGATTCTGAATAGGTTGTACTCATTACTCATGGCCGTAACGAGACTTTATACTACTGAGTGAGTTCAAACTTCTCTTTTCTATTGTTCGACATTTTTGATAACATCAAATATTTTTTTCCCAGTGTTTGACTGGTTTGTCAGAACTATTCGGTGTTTTATAGAAGACCACAGGAAATGTACTTCAGTGCGAAAGAGAGATGATGTCTGTGATATAACTAGTGTAGCTGTATTCTTGGCTTATGAGACCTTGGAAGGTAGATATGACTTTCATCACATAGTGTAGCTGTATTCTTGGCTTATGAGACCTCGGAGTGCATGGAATTGGGATTCCTATTGGAAAGCTCAACATGTACGTGTCTGTAGCATGAATTAATCCAGAGAGAGTATGTCAGAGTTCTTAATTTTTCTGAAACTAAGTTCAGAGTTCTTTCAAGATGGATCAATTTAATTCCTATTTGGAAGCCACGCAGTTACATGCTCATTACAGATAGTAATGAGAACATTATTAATCATAGTTTCATACTACATCCATACGTTCAAGAAAAGGATTTAGTTTCCATCTAAAACCAGTTTATATACAAAGTTTATATAATGTTCTCAGAAAAAGTATACATTGTCTTTTAACTTTGAGAGAGAGTCCCCGGTCTCATCCCCGATTTTTGTATGTATATTTTTCCATGTGAGAGCCATTTATAGAGGCTTATAAACTAATTTAAGGGTTTAGAAGTTGATTTATAAATCTTTATAAATTCATTTTTTGACTGGTTTTTTTTTTATCTCAAGCATAAGGGTATATTCATCACACTTTTATCTTCATTGTGTTTAAGCATGTTTATACATGTGACTATATAAAATGGTTGTTTGGTGTTTTCTATCTAACAGGCATGTGATATTAAGGATACAAAGCAAAACATAGAGTGGACAGTGCCTGGAGGTGGTGGAGGCCCTGCTTATTCCCACATGTAGTAGTCCTCAACACTTACTTTACCACATCCCATAAATAAATAAGACTCAAACAAACCTTATGTTGTTTTGAGCTTTTTAGTGATAGAAAATGTATGATGTTTCGCTTATTATAAACTTTCATTTGACATTAGTGGGAACTCATCAGAAAAACAATTCAAAATCCCATTATCTACTTTTCCTTAAATCATAATGTCATTACATAACTTGTTATGTAACTAGGGTGGAATCATCGTGCTTGAGACAGTCTCCATTAGCTACACATTGGCTTTATAAATCTTTATAAATTGATTAACCTTATTGAATGATTTATAAACTCTCATAGATTAACTCTTAGAAATGGCTTCATAAACCTTATAAAATTTTAACAAACCCTTTTGAACCTTTATGAATCTTAAATTACACTTACAAAGATTTTAAAATAATTTTTAAAATTTATAAAGCCTTGTAAAAAACTAATAATAATTTATAAATGATTTTATAAATATTTATAAAGATCTTTAAACCATTATAAATGATTTACAAACCATTATAAATAATTTATAAACCATTATAAAGAATTCATAAACTAATTACAAATGATCTTATAAATATTTATTAACACTTTAAGATGATTTTATAAACACTTTAGATCATTTAATGTTTATTAATGTTTATAAATTCACTTTTATTTCTTATTAAATCATTAATATATGATTTTATACTCTTATAAACAACTATCTTGTAATGAAAGAAGCTTGCAATGATTCTAGAAGACATTGTAGTGATCGCAACTGAATTTAGTCTTACTTCTGACATTAGCTGGTTATCACAGTGGCAAAAGAATCGTCCATTTTCAATGGCAATCTTCTCCATCCGAATCTTGTTAAACTGGTGGGTTATTGTATCGAAGATGATCAAAGGCTGCTGGCTTATGAGTTCATGCCTCAAGGAAGTTTGGAGAATGACCTTTTCAGAAGTAAGTTAAGTTTAGATCTTCCTCTTGTGTGTTGCCATTCATAATAGTAAGTGTTAATGAGTTAAAGGTTACTCCATATTCTCAAAAGTTGGAACATTTCTACACTTACATTTCTTTAAAGTTGGAAACTTTCTACTTCCAAATCTTAGATGGCAGGTCGATGTTTCTTGAACTTGTACTTGTGTGTTGTTGAAGGGTCATTGCCACTTCCATGGTCGATTCGGATGAGGATTTCTATCATCACATAATGTGATAACAGATTCAAAACTCATGAAATACCAAGTTTTTGCTCATTTATAATATTTTATTAATTGATTTCTAAGGGTTTATAAATTATTTATTAGAATTTAGCAATTTATTTATACGGGCGTATAAGTTGATTTATAATGGTTTATAAATGAATTTATAAGTGTCTATAAACTAAGTTATAAATGTTTATAAATTGAAGTAGAATAAACTGACTTTTGTTCTGTGTTATAAAATGGTTTATAAATAATTAGAAACTCTTATTTAATGGGTACAGTTTTATAAGAGTTGATAAATGATACAAACCCTTTTAAATTCTTACAAATAAAATACCAAGTTGGTTCCAAGAATATCCAATCTGCTGAGGTTCCCAAATAAAAAGATGTGTCTCAGATTATATCTCTAAAGACTACATGGCTGAACCAAGAAACAAGACCTTAGTTTACCAACATGTGCATTACTTCCTTGTGAGAAATCAGCGTAAGCTTTGATACTCAGTCATGGCAAAGAAGCTAAGGAAGACGGTGGAGGCAAGACTCTGGGTGTGTTGGAGAGTATAAAGAGACAGAAGTTAGCTCAGTTGAATAAATCTTGTATACAAACAATTATTAATTATTTACATGCCTTTATAAACCCTTATAAATTATCATACAAACCATTATAAATTGTTTTATAAACCTTTTTAAATGGTTATAGATATTCTTTTAAATGATCTAGAGACCTTTTAATTGTTTTCTAAACCTATTATAACTTGTATACATACCCCTAAAATTGAATATAAATTTTGTAACTTTATAAATTGATTTTATAAATGGTTTATAAACCTTTGAGAATAAAAACCCAAAACAAAGGGCCACAGGTTGTACATATATTTTTTCAAAATTGATCAATAAATTAAATATTTCATTAAAAAAAAAAACAAAAAACAAAAAGAAAGAAATGGGTTTAGTCTGATACTGGTCATACATCATCCTCATTCCCTGTTCCAATGAATATCACAGGGCTTTTTGTAGCTGCAACACTAACAAGATAAAAATATAGATCAAACTCACTTGCCCAATTGGAATAAGCGCAAAAGAGTTTCATATCGACCATTTGAAAGTACATATGACAGCTACTTACGCGCTAAGAGCACCACCACCCTTGGCATGGCCATCCATCTTAGTGATAATTACAGCTCCCACAACAACACTTTGCTTAAATGCTTGAGCTTGATCAAACGCAGCTTGACCAATACAATTGTCCATGACAATTATAACAAGATCTGGTTTCTGCAAAGTGAATAGACCATGATCAGAGCCTACAACCTCAACAAAGGAACAAACATAAGACTTCAAGATCATACAACATACCATTGCTTCAGCAACTTGATGCATTTCTTCAAAGAGAGTAGCTTCTTGTTTATGGCGTCCACTGGTGTCAACTATAATAAGATCACAGTTTTCTTTCTTTAACGTATCCAGTCCCTCAACAGAAATTTTCACTGGATCACAACCCAGTATTAGGACTTTCTGTTTTCACTATAGTATAGTATATCTTCTTTCTTCATCTCCCGCTTTAACAGTCATTGAAGTAAATCCAAAACTATAAATAGGCTAGTAGTAACATTTGACCTCAAAAGAGTAAAATGGCTTAAAGAAACTCGTAAACATCACTTTCACAGACACTCATGTAGAGAAAAAGAAAGATATTTTAAGTAACAGTCATAAATCAAAAAAATTGATGGTAAAGTTGAATAGCAAGCTAAAGGCATCATATTAAACCATATGTCCAGACATTACAGAACTATTATCCAGTCTACCATTTCCATCGCTATCCTCTACCCTTCAACATGATCGTAAGCAACCTCATCAACTAAACGATCCCAATTCATATACTAACACCAATAAAATTAACCGAAACGTCCTAAGGTACCTCAATATTAGCGCTGCTACACCATGAATCACCATCACCACCGCTTCACCACCACCGCTTCACCGTCTCGAGAAAATCCGTAACCACAAGGCCTAGGCCACGTTCACCGTCGAGGCTAGAATCTCTCCTTCGTCCTTCCCACCACTCCTCCGCCGGAACAAACCTCAAGTCCATCCCCATCGTAACCTAAATCAAATCAAGGCTATACACAGAAGATAAAACATCATACTCAAAGAAGATTGTCACATGATTTCATTCCACCATGACAGATCCTTAATCCGGCGGATCTGGTGGTTCGGGAAGGTCTGGAGACATCAACCCGAGAGCAATACCACGTGCAACTGAGGGATTCTTCAAACTTAAGTGAACGCCATGGTTGAGGTGAGGTGTCTGAGTCGTCGGTGCAGAGGAAAAAAGCAGGAAGGACACCATCGGGATTTGCTGAAGACACGTCATCCGCAAGAGCTAGAGGTAGGATTAACCGGAGCTGAGAGATAAGAGGAGAGAGAACACTGTCTAGGAGGAAGGAGCAGCAACGTCACCGATTGATTACCTCTTGAATACGGCGAAGGCGAAGCTCAATGAAGATAACACCCAAGCTTGACGAAGAAGACGACAACGAGATATTAAGATTGGGGAAATCAAAGATAGATTAAAAAGGTTAGTTTAGTGATTTGGCTATTAATGATTTAGGTGTTTATGAAAAAGGTCATAAATTGATGGTAAAGTTGAATAGTGGTACTACTAAATGTGTAAAATGAATTTCTCTTTATTTTTGTAGATTCAAAAGATTGGTTATATTTTTGTGAATATTTATTTATTTATGTGTGATCTTTGCGTATATATGTATTACGATATTTAGAAGTAAAGTCACTGTAATTGACTAAATTGTATAATAATGTAAAATATTTTTGATAAAGTTTTAGTATATTTTTTCTACGTTAAACTCAAATTTGGTAGTCAAAGGAGAAAAAAGCTTGTGACATTCATTTTGTTTTTCATTGATATAAATTTAATGAAACGCAGAAAGACTAAAGCGTGAATTGATTTTTTTCTTTTTTTATTCTAATGATTCTTATTTATTATCTTTTGAAATTTATTTATTTTAGGATATAAAAGATATTTCCACTAAATGAGTATTTTTGATAAACAAAAAGATTAATGTCATAATTTTGTTTAATTAGAAAGAAAGTATTAATTAAAAGGATTTAGAAGTTATTAAATATTTTGTTAATTGATTTAGTTTAAATAATATGAAGATGAAATTAACATTGTATAACTGGATCTAATATATATGAGTTTTTAAGACCATTTACTAATATTTAATAAATTATGACATAGGTGTTAAGTTTATAAACAACTTCTTGATGAGTTGTCAAAAGAAAAAAACTATACTTTATATATATAAATAAATAAACATTGATAATTTCAATTTATAATTTAATCACTATTTTCAATTTGTTTTTTTATTTTATTACAGAGTATATGTGAATTTTACACCGGTTTTACTGACACATCATAGAAGTTCATCTTATACTACTGAATCTTTTGATTTCAGGAAATTAAAAGCTCCAAGAAAAAAAGAGATTTCAGTAACTTCCAAACTGTTCACTTCAACATTTAGACTTCCCAATCTTCCGGAGCCATTTAGATTTATCTTTCTGTCTTTTATCAGAAAAATAAAACATTTATCTTTCTATTAGAATCAGGGTTTGAGCAATAATCTACACGTGTAATATATCCATGCATTAAGGATTATCCCTCTTGTGTTTTATGTTATAGAGTTCTTGAGAAATTTCAGATCAGCATAGTTACTGCAAAGTTGTATTTTACCGGTTTGTTCTTTGAACCGCCAAATTCTAGTCCGGTTTGAATATATTTTTGGTTTAAATATGGTTCTTCCTGTCTGGGTTAAATGGTTTGCCAGTCTCTGTAGGTAAGTTTTGTGACTTTGCTTTTAACCCAAATCATATCGAACTACTAGGCTCATGAGTTTGAATGATGCAGTTGTATGAAAGCTATGAATCGACGGCAGACTCTAATATGATTTAGTATGTCACACGTCTTGTAACATATATATAAATTAGGGAGGTGTAAATAAATTTAAATTAGTTTTTTTTTTTTTTTAACACTGGTACGATGTAATATTCGAAACAATACAAAATGGTGAATAAAAGATAAAGGAGAAGATGAAATTTTAATTTAAATAAAATTTAAATTAGTTAATTGGCAAAAGAAAACCGCATCCCCTCCGTTCCTTCGCCTTTGATTAGTATGGTTTACTATAGAAATGTTGTGTTTCCCCAGTTTATTAACTGAACCACCAAATTTCGGTTACAGATTGGTTTATCCCATTTCGGTTACAGATTGGTTTTCCCATTTCGGTTTTAGACTATGAAACACATCCGTGTCAACCGACTAATCTTCTTGAGCCGTCGACGGTCGATCAATTACTTCAAAAGTTCAAAGTGAAATAAGAGATATCATCCTTGTCTCAACTCCATCTCCTCACAGAGCCACGTAATGCTCCCCTATCTAAACACAAATAAACAGCAGAAAATTATCTTTTTGGCATAGAAAACATATATAGATACAAATACTAAAATTTCTCTCAAGCACAGCTACAGAACTATCCAAGACCTAAACCTTCTATGTTAAAATAGACAAAACAATAAGACTGTACAGACAATCAAGCAACATTAAGAACATCAAGGATACAATTTCATTTCGTAGACGAACTAAAACAACACAATCCGTCACACAATATCAAAGTTCAATTTCAAATTTGATTCAAATCATAAGAAGAAGAAGAGAGAGTGGCCATGACGAGCGAGATTCGAGAGGAGGAATGAGACGTACTGAATCAGAGATTTCCGTGAGTCCTTAGTCCTTAGTCCTTACGGCTGATTGGAACCGATGAGGACTCTGTTGATCGCAACTTCTTGTGTTGCAACTGGAGATGCCAATAAAGAAAAATGATTAATGGGTTAGCCATTGCACATAGAATAAATTAAATTTTGTGTTTTCACGGATTGAGAGGATGATATTTAAGGAAAGAGGTTTTATCTTTTATAGATGCAAAGAGACCAGCTAGCATTGTGATAAGATGCATTCAATGTTATAAAGATTTTTTTTTTTTTTTGAAAAAGAATATTAAGAAGTTTGTTACAGCGGTGAATTAAAACTTCTGACGTTTCAGGAAGTCGTAAAGATGCTATTGAAACTTCTTCAAGACCATTCAACTCACGCATCCTCTTGAAACTCCATTCCTGCTGAAGATGCTCACGGATCGAAGTATAAGATGAACCCTAGATTTTGTTGTTAGCTGTGGCGAAGAGAGGTTAATTTATATCTATTTGGCTTGTTTCTTGTCTTCCACAGATCTAAATTAAAAAAAGCCCAGTTAGTGTTCAGCTAGCCCGTTAAGAATCAATAGAACAAAGATAATTTGGTTGAATGAGGATATATGTCGCTTTCTCCTACCTTTATTTGATGATATAGCAGCATAAGGAGAAAAGAATTATACTATATATATATATATATTAGGGTCCGGCCGCTCTCGCGCGGCGAGTGAGTTCATTATATATTTGAGTTAATATTTTTTTTAGTTTCAAAAGTGTAATATATATTTTGTATAGAACGGTATTTTAAATCGCTTTATATAAAATTGTAGATGTTTGTACTTGAAAATCATTTCAACCTAGTAAATTTCATAATACACTATTTGTCTTTTTAAAAATTGTATCACTTGTTCTCTAGTCATTTACAAATAACAAAAGAATAACAAAAGAATTATATTTTGATCAGGAAAAAGAATGGAACAAAAGTATTTTGTAAACGCAACTTACCGCATAATATCAATTTATTATTTCTTATATGTTTTTGATAACTTTAATGTGAAACTTGTTTTATAATATTTATGAATGGTCGATATTTGTTTACCCCATAAAAAAGATAAGTCCAAAGCATCTTTCTTTATTGCTTTTTTTTTTCGTAAGATTTTTGAGGTTAATTATTATTTTAGGGTGAAGATGCACAGTTTATTAATCACAAATCCATCCCATCTGAGAGCAAGTGCATCGCGGAGATGCTTAGGGAAAAAGGAGGGAAGAGGCCCCACATAAAACAAGAAGTCGACGCTTTTGTTGCTCTCACAAGCGCCGGATTTTCGTTAGCGCTTGGCCAATTCTGCGGGTCCCACGACACGTGGCGGCTCGCGATTGGTTGCTTTTTAATTTTTTTTTTTAAATCGGAAAAACAAAAAAAAAATAAAATTTTTTTTTTTTTTTAAGCTCCCCCGATAAACGTGCTCTGAGACTTTTAAAGTTTATAAGAGAAATACATATTTCATCAGAGATATGCGCCTGAGAGTTTCTTTCTAATATTGCTTCTATATATGTTTCACACTTATCTCTTTATTTTTCTTTTGTGTCACCCAAAATCTGAAATTTACATCAAATTTTCATTTTTGAGATAAACTATTATCAGTTTTGTGCTAACCCTCACATTGGACTATGTTCTGTAAAGTTCCCCCTCCAAATTGTATAGGGTTCATGACAGCATATTTGATATAACGTTACGACAAACGCACCATGTTCTTATTTTTTAATGTTACTTAACAATGTAACACCGTGGGTTATTCACGTCAAAACCAAACCATTAAAGCTTTTATTTTTATGACTTGCACCGTAAGTTAATAATGTTGACCACAGTATTTATTAATATAGCTACGATCCAAATATATACGTATTATGAATGCAGATGATAGCAGAGCGAGACATTATTTAGTCCCCATGTATTTATAACAATACGTGGATGCACCTTTTCCTCATGCCTTACAAATAATTACTTATTTTTATATGTCATGTTAACTTCATTTACAGGACTGTTAATACTTTCACGTTCTAGGGACTGCTTATAAGATCATAAAGCATTTATTAATAGATGCATGAAGACATTGAAGAGGGTCTCGATGAGACATAAAAGTAAAAACAGATGCATTAGCATTATTTAATAACAGAATTCTGAGTCCATATATCTTGCCATTCAAAATAAACCATATGCGACTTCTTGACCACCTTGTCCACACCAGCTTTGCTGGTTGCTTGACCACTCCTCCCTCTACTTTCAACATTAGCAAGGACTGGTTTGCCACGTGGCATGTCATCCCCATCATCATCGTTGCCCGCTGTTACAATCAAGTAGTTATAGATACGTAGAGAGATATAGTGTAACAACATAACAACCATCAGCATACATTGTCGATGAAGGCAGGGAGTGGCAAACAGTCATGTTCATCTATTATGCAGGTGATTGTGAATGTCTGGTGCTTAGCTGTGAAGTTATACGTACTAACCCTCACTTGGAAAATGTATAGATTTATGTTAGCCGATGGTTACATCGGTTTATGGTTACATCGGTTTATGGTTACATCGGTATATCCGGTTACATCGCTTTATGGTTACATCTATATCTGGTTACATCGGTTTAAGCTTACATCGAGACTTGGGGAGTGATCTACCATGATTTTGACCACTTTTAACCATGGTATTGAGATGATTTTATAATATATATATATATATATATATATATATATATATATATATATATATATATATATGTTTTGGAGTCTATCAGATATGTTTTCAGGTTCAGGAGCATTTTGAAGTAAAGTGATGATTTAGGTGCCTTAATGGAGTTTAAAGGAGAGTTTTCCCGAGATGACTATAAAGATCAGACAACAAGGTCGATATCCAGAGATACATATCGATTGATACACATCTTATGTGATCGATCGACGACGCTTCCGTAGAAGATAACGAATCGAGATACTCCATCGATGGATGTACGCCTTGTACCATCGATCGATATCAAGCGTGAAGAACAAGTTTGACTCAGCCGACTTGAAGCCCAAGTTCTCTCAATATTACAAGATTGCCCCTGACGAATTTTTAACCTAATGGAACTCATATTTATAGTTATGCCTATGTGTTTTGGCTAGACATGCTTTTTGTGCTTCTTGAGCTTTACATGCTTTCTACATGGTCTGCTTTTGGATGCTTTTTATGTTCTTATTTCTTTGATTTATAAAAGTATTCTTTTCATCTTATTCTCATTTTCATAAAAGGTTATAGAGTTCTAGATTTAGAAGAACACACAAAGATATTTATTGTTTCATTCAAAAAAAAAAAAAATATTTATTGTTTAAAAGAACCAAGTGTTTAATCTTCTAATCTTATGAATTTCTATAATTACCTTGATGCTATTAATCACTTAGCCATGTCTGAGTAGATTCATTTGTTAGATTTAGGGTTCAAATAGTTATGGGAGATTAGCCCCAACTATGGAATGTTCTGTTGTGATATTCATTATCCTGATGAACCGTAATGCTTACTGTAGAATAGCTAACTAGAGTATGATCACAGAGTGATTTAAATTGTTAATCATCATCCTGAAAACATCTAGCATAAGCTAAGATCCTCTAGGGACGAACGAGAGCCGGTCTATGATCTTGGTGAACACATATTCAATTCGATCTGAAGCTATCTCAATCGTTACTCCTATAGAGTAATCGATCGACGGCAACCCATATCGTCCGATATCGCTGTCAAAACATCGGTCGATATTGCCGGCAGTCAGATCAATGGACGAGTCTAATAGCGGTTGCTAATAGACTTATCTAAGAGTTGAAGTTCTTTAATATCTTGCAATCAACTTATAAAGACATTTGTAGCATTATAATCCTGATTATCTGAATAGCAACCTTCAATCTAACTACTTTCTTTTATTGTTTAAAATCTAAACCAATTCTCTTGAGCAATTCTCCAGTGCTCACAACTGCAATTTATATTTAAACTTTAATCAACCTAGCATAAACACTTAGGATTATATCTTTTGTGTTCCTTAGTTCCTTGTGGATTCGATCCCTAAGTACTACAACTGAACCTCGTATTTGAGAGAGTAATTCACTCCTTAGGGTAATTTGAGTGATATCAAATTTGGCGCCGTTGCCGGGGAACTTTGATCGCCATTAGATTTAATCTGATTAGGTCTAGGTTACTTTTTTTTTACTGCTTAATTATCTTCTGACACAAATTTTTTTTTTCTTGCCTTTTTCGGGTACATGCCTAGCAGTACTAGAAGCAACAAGAACAACCAACTTGAGTACTCAAAAGACCCCCACAGTTTGGAGCGTAGCATCCGCAAAGACTTACGTTCCGCATCGATCGACATTAACAACTGTTCGTCGACCGACACTCTCTTACCACAATCGACCGAGACATCTTCTTCGTCGATCGATACTCGCACTCTTCCATCGATCGACATCAACAACCGTTCGTCGACCGAAATCTTTCATCCGACATCGATCGATATACCTCATCTTAAATCGATCGATACTTACCGGCGAGACATGGTAGCGACTATTATTCTCACTACTGATGAGAATGGAGACCTGCATGATCAAGATGGTCACCGTAATGCAGCAGGTCAAAAGCTGAATGCTCAGAAGGAGATCATTTCTGAGCAAGAAACTGCACCTACAGACCTCATTCAACCTGTAGAAGAGGCTAACAGAGCTAGAACTTTGGCTGACTACAACCATCCGGATCAGTTCTATACCAACTGATCAGCCATCCGCCCTCCTGCTATTCAGTGAGGAGATTTCGAGCTCAAGCTGCAGTACTTCACACTTGTAGGACAAATACCCTTCTGTGGGTTGTCCCATCAGCATCCTATGGACCATCTGGAGAGGTTCGGGGATCTCATAACCGTCATAAAAGCCAATGGAGTCCCTCAAGACTATCTTCTCTGCAAGCTTTTCAAATACTCTCTATCTGGAGAAGCTTTGCAGTGGCTGAGACATCTACCACCATGTTCTCTCACAACCTGGAGGGACATAAAAAATGCACTCCTGCGTAACTTCTTTGATGACTCACGCGCTGAAGAATGGAGGAGAAAAATTCCTACATTCAGTCAGGATCTTGGAGAATCATTTAAAGACACATGGAACAGATTCAAATCCTACCAGCAAGATTGTCCACACCACAAATTCAACAAAGTGCAACTGCTCTGCACTTTTTACAGAGACATCACTCTGAAGTATCAGATGGCTCTTGACACAGCTAGTGAAGGAAATTTCACCACCAGGAATCCGCAAAAAGCTGTGAAGTTAATCGATAACCTTGCTTCAAGCAACAGCACAAAGAACAATGTGAAGACAAAAGCTATATCATTCCTTGGGAAGGAACAAATTAATGAAGTGCACGCACAGCTGGATCATGTTCAGAAGTTACTAAACAAACAGATTTGCACAGTGGAGGATGCAGAAACTGTAGCTGAAGAGGAATACACAGAAGAAGATGTGAACTTGATCAGTGGAGCTGGATTTCAGAGGTCTGGAAACCAAGGAGGATACAAAAACTTCGCAGGACAGAAAAGCAACTTCAACCAGAGTTCGCAGAAGCCTACCAACTACAGCAGCAGCAACCTCAACAACTACATGAGTTATGGAAACTCATTCTACACAAATCCACCCCCACCCACCCAAGGCAGTAAGCTAGAAGAGATGTTAGACAAGGTTCTTGAGAGTCAGCAGAAACTTCAGATGGACTTCAATGGAAAGATCTACTCTCTCTACACCAACCTCAACACAAAACTTGATTCCTTAAGCACCTATGTGAAGAAATTAGAGACTCAAGTGGTTCAGACAGGAGAAGCACTAAAGAAGCAAGAAGTTTTAGCAAAAGGAATAGGAGAGTTTGCTACTATCCATGATGTGCATGCCATCCTGGATGACGACTTTTGGCAAGCGATGGAGAATGAGAAGCTGCACAAATCTGATGATGGGAGTGAGACAGACTTTGGATTCGACTACTATCGATCGATATCATCTCCTGAACATCGATCGATACATTCCAGAGTAAAGCGATCGATAGACTTTAACGAGTGTCGATCGATGGACTTAGACGAAACCTCTCACGAGTGCAGTGCCATGAAGATAATATCACACGAAGCCTTCGCAGCACGACACCCACATCCGCCCGTCCCTATCAAAGTTGATTCACATGACATCGATCGACATGATGACTCTCCAATCGATCGACATAAAGACCGTGATATCGACCGACCCACTCCAGCCATTGTCGCTCGATACACAGTGCCCCAACACCGAGTGCAACTCCCAAAGATAGATAGTGCACGTATCGACGCACTCTAGGAGCAGTATTCAACTTCCAGAAGCCCTCCAACAGTCATCACGAAGAGACCCAGGGATATCTTTCAGCTCATGGAGATAGAAAAGGAAAATCGTGGAAGAGTTCTCAGAAAAAGGAAAGGGAAGATTCCCAAACCTTATAAAAGGGAAGATAATGAGAAAGAATTGTCAAGCTTCAGAAAGAGAGTTCTGAGAATACCTAACCTTGAAGTACAGATTGGAGATGCCCTAATTCCTACAGACTTCCACGTAATGGAGAACAAGCTCAACTTCAAGACATCTCTACTGTTTGGAAGGGTCTTCTTAGCAACAGTTGGAGCTGTTTGTGACCTGAAATCCAATAAGCTCTGCCTAACCCTAATTGACCCTACCATCCACTACAATCCAGTCCAAGTCATCAAGATTCCAAGGACAGAGATCCCAGCACTCGTAGCAACTTGTTTTTGTGCCCACGAGTATGATTCAATGGCCGAGTACGAGATAGAGCAAGACGTATCGACCGACGGAAGCCTTCTTCCATCGACCGATACCAGTCAACCGGAGTCGACCGACGAGCATACCTGGTCATCGATCGACAGGCTATTCCAAGAGATAGAAAAGGAGTGTCCAGCCAGCGACTTTCACATAGATAATTTGGAAAGCGATCATTACATCCCAGAACTGGCTAGCATCACTACTCAGGAGGAGTATAATGAAGATTATGCAGAGGAACGAGCCACATAGTACATATTTCTTCGGGAAGATGAAGAAAGACCTCCTTTACTGTCCTTCATCTCCAAAGCATTGATCGACAGAGACCACCCTCCGTCAACCGATATGCACCGACCGAGATCGCTCAAACGACGTTTCGAACCACCGAGCGACAACCTGTACGTCCCACATGATCCACAAGATGGAGACTACTCAATTGGAAGTTGGGCAAGCAATTACCATGAAATTTTCGCAGTGGATAAAACACCTTTGACGCATGCGTCCGAACCAGAAGCATATGTATCGACCGACACGGAACAACATCCATCAATCGACACGTCCCTCAACCAATCGACCGATGCACATGCCATATTATCGACTGATCACACCACTACACCATCTGAGGTACCAACACATAACTTTGATTTTACCTTACTAATTTTGTATGAATTTGGTATTTTCAGGGATCCAGATGGCCATGCACGAGCAATGGATGGAAGAATCATTCCAATCTCCAAAGAAGATGTTGCAGACATTCTTCAGATGACCAACTCAGCCTATCCAGAATTCCAACACACATCGATCGATACCTGGAACTCACATCGAACGATATCCATCGGGAACTTGGGAAACGAGCTTTCAAATCCGGGATTCGTCAATTCTTATGGGAAAAGAAAGACGAATATGGTGTTTACAGAGATGAGAATGGTTTCGCACGAGGAGTAGATGGAGATATCATCCATGTCTCACTAATGGAGCGCTCTTGTTTCTGTTTACTAGAACACACTGAACAGTTTGCTAAAGGAGTTCCAATTTTCAAGCTCTACACACAAGCAGAGGTCATGTACATGATCAATGTAAGAGTTGGTGAACATAACTGGGAAATAGCATCACTGAAGTCTAAACATGAAAGAGCCATAGGATCACTTCAAGGGGAATTACATTGGATTCAGACTGGCAATGATTTAGTTCGCAAAGAGAGAGATGCCCTGCAAAAAGAAGTGACTGTTCTTCACGAAGAATTAGAATCTCAGAAATGGAAATCGACCGATACAGCTACAAACGAATCGATCGATACCACCATAGACAAGCCTATCGAGAGTCACCTACAGGAGCTATCGATCGATGACCCACCCTCTACATGGACCGATATTCAAGCACCAGACTTCTGTACCAGAGAAGAAATTGAGGACATTACAAGAGATATCTATAAAGCTATTGAAGCTTGTGGAGAAGAAGCATACAGATTACTTGAAAAGATGTGGTTCCCAGTACAGAGTGACGTTCAAGGATTGGAATTCACAACAGAAGAATTTCAGAAGGAGATCAAAAACATTCGGAGACAGCTCACGTACCGACCTGCACCATCTGCATCGATCGACGTGCCTTTCAACCCATCGACCGATAGGCTTCCTTCCAAATCGACCGATACAGACCCACAAGGACCGGGCGATACCACCTCTTCCCGTGTGAAAACCATCCAGCACCTCGACACAATGCAGGTGAGTATTGATCTAGAACAAAACTACAACAAGATTGGACAACATGAGTTCAGCATTGCGAGCATTGAGGAGTGGCTACAAAGAATCCACGATGAGGTCCAAGGGTTGAAAGCTAGTATGACCAGAAGCGAGAAAGCCACAAGAAGCTTCTTAACTTCATGGTTTGAAGAATCACAAGATAAGGAGGATACTTGTTTCCCAACAAGTACATGCAACTCACCTTACTAGCCACCATACCTCCATAGTCAAGCTAAATGATTTTAACTAAACGCTGAGTGGGAGGCAACTCACTATTAGGTATTTTCTTCCTTAGTTTTATTTTATTTTTACTTATTACTTTCGTTTTATTTATTTCAGAAGAGATGCTACACGATCACTAGCTCTATCGACCGATAAGATCCTGTCGACATTGATCGACATAGACCTATCCATGACGATCGACGAAGGCGACTCACCATCGATCGATACGAAGTCCGTCAGGTATATCGTTCAAATTTTTTGATATCAGTTATACATTATTTATTTATGCCCTAACTCCGACTGGTTATACACTGAGGACAGTAACTTACCTTTTGATCTCATTAAATGTTTTCAAAATTGGTTTTATTGATTCAAGAAGGGGATAAAAATATTTCAAAATTTTACTTTTTATCTAACCACTCTTTAGCACCATTCTTAGAATTGTTGACTGCAGAAAGTACTATAGATGCTAAAGTGGATCACTGGTCACCTAAGACAACACTTTTCATGATTGTTTGAAAGAACCAAAACTGATTCCCAACCTAACCTGACATCTATTGCTTGTCTTGGGGATTGGTATACAAGGGATCGGAATCCTCCTGCAAGTCTGGAAGGTAAAAGTCTTGATAATTTTGGTTTCCTTCTCTCCTTCCTTTGGCATCCCAAAAAGAGAAAAATAAAAGAATGAGATGATTTCCTGAGAGGCAGAGGGAGAGGTACATTACCCATGACCGCACTATTCTAATTCGAAGGAATGATCACACATTGTGGAAGCGAGGGAGAGGTAAATTACCCATGACCCCACTATTCGCCTACACTTTGTCAGAAAAGACTAAAAAAAGTAGAAAGATCAATAAGATGAACATTTGTTGTTCATTGGGATTGATATAAAAGAAAAATAAAAATTTGGGATTTAGAGAAGAGATATATAGGGAGAAAAGAAACTAGAATGAGAATGCCTGAAACTTGCTTGAGTTGAATCCAAGTGTTCCTTGATCGATACTCCCAAGGTAAAGCCTATAGTTTTATTTTATACATAAATTAAATCAGTAGAGGGGATAGACAAACATGATTGATAAGTTGATTGGTTAGATGAATTTGGTTGCTAAGCTAGGATATGGTATAATCTACTTCTGTAGTTAATAGATATGAGATGTGGTTTGCAACAAAGTAGAGGTTATGATCTTAAGTTAAGATTTGATTGAGTCCCTGTTGTTTTCCTTTTGAACTTCTTCCGAAGACTAACTATTGTGTTTGCTTGAGGACAAGCAAAAGGTTAAGTCTGGGGGAGTTGATCTACCATGGTTTTGACCCACTTTTAACCATGGTATTGAGATGATTTTATAATATATATATATGTTTTGGAGTCTATTAGGTATGTTTTTAGGTTCAGGAGCATTTTGGAGTAAAGTGATGATTTAGGTGCCCTTATAGAGCTTAAATGAGAGTTCTCCCGAGATGACTATGAAGATCAGACAACAAGGTCGATATCCAGAGATACATATCGATCGAGACACATCTTGTGTGATCGATCGACGACGCTTCCAAAGAAAATGACGAATCGAGATACTCCATCGATCGATGTACGCCATGTACCATCGATCGATATCAAGCGTGAAGAACAAGTTTGACTCAGCCGACTTGAAGCCCAAGTTCTCTCAATATTAAAAGATTGCCCCTGACGAGTTTTTAACCTAGTGGAACTCATATTTATAGTTATGCCTATGTGTTTTGGCTAGACATGCTTTTAGTGCTTCTTAAGCTTTACATGCTTTCTACATGTTCTGCTTTTGAATGATTTTTATGTTCTTAGTTCTTTGATTTATAAAAGTATTCTTTTCATCTTATTCTCATTTTTCATAAAAGGTTATAGAGTTTTAGATTTAGAAGAATACACAAAGATATTTGTTGTTTAAAAGAACCAAGTGTTCAATCTTCTAATCTTATGAATTTCTATTATTACCTTGATGCTATGAATCACTTAGCCATATCTGAGTAGATTCATTTGTTAGATTTAGGGTTCAAAATGTTATGAGGGATTAGCCCCAACTATTGAATGTTGAGTTGTGATATTCATTATCCTGATGAACTCTAATGCTTACTCTAGAATAGCTAACTAGAGTATGGTCATGGAGTGATTTAACTTGTTAATCATCATCCTGAAATCATCTAGCATAAGCTGAGATCCTCTAGGGACGAACGAGAGCCGGTCTATTATCTTGGTGAACACATATTCAATTCGATCTGAAGCTATATCGATCGATACTCCTATAGAGTAATCGATCGATGGCAACCCATATCGTCCGATATCGCTGTCAAAACATCGGTCGATATTGCCGGCGGTCAGATCAATGGACGAGTCTAATAGCCATTGCTAATAGACATCTAAGAGTTGAAGTTTTTTAATATCTTGCAAGCAACTTATAAAGACATCTGTAGCATTATAATCCTGATTATCTGAATAGAAACCTTGAATCTAACTACTTTCTTTTATTGTTTAAAACCTAAACCAATAATCTTGAGTAATTCTCCATTGCTCACAACTACAATTTACTTTTAAAATTTTAATCAACCTAGCATAATCACTTAGGATTATATCTTTTGTGTTCCTGAGTTCCTTGTGGATTCAATCCCTAAGTACTACAACTGAACCTGTTATTTGAGAGAGTAATTCACTCTTTATGGTAATTTGAGTGATATTAGGGAGTAAGTTACATCGGAGATATTGTGATATTGTGATATTAATGAGTAGAAATCGATAAGGGAAGATCTAATGTGTTGTGATCTCATTGTAACAAGTATATATGTAGTTTCCGCATCGTGAATACAACTCAGAACATTCTCAACTTATTTTTCCTTAGTTTACATGGTATCAGAGCCTCTCAAAAAAAAAAAGATCCATCGGAAGAAACGTTGAGAAAAAAAAACTAACAAATCTGCAAGTAGCAGTAACATTGGTACAACGTCACCGTACTATCTTCATTTGTCGGATAATCCAGGTGTATCCATCTCACATGTCTTGTTGACAGGAAAGAACTATGGCGAGTGGTCATCGGAGTTGGAGAACGCGCTTCGTGCAAATCGCAAGATCGGTTTCATTAACGGTACTCTGAAGATGCCGAGCGAGACTGAAGAGCCAGTTGAGGCAGAGATGTGGAAGACAGTGAACTCTATGATCGTTGGCTGGATAAGGGCGTAAATTTCACCAGCGGTCAGGTCTACCATGACGTTCATGCCTGATGCGCACAGGATGTGTTGTGATCTGAAAAGGATATTCTCGGTGGGTAACGCAGTACGCGTGCATCAACTGAGATCGGAGTTATTGGCATGTAAGCAAGGTGGTTCCTCTGTTATTGACTACTTTGGTCGAGTTGCACATAAGTGGGAGGAGCTACTCAACTACAAGCCACTTCCTAAGTGTACGTGTGATGCGTCTGAGAAGATCGTCGCAGATTATGAAGAAGAGAAGGTGCATACGTTTCTGATGGGACTTGACGATGTGCGCTTTGGCAATGTGTGCACTCACATCATCGGAATTGATCCTCTGCCCGATCTCGACTCAGTGTATCAAAGAGTGGTAAGGGAAGAGAGACGTCTTGAGTCTTCGCATGTTGAAACAAAGCAAGATGTTGTCGCCTTTGTGTCAAAAACTTAAGCTGGTGAAAACATAACGATGAGTGGTCTGATTGCAGCAGTGGCTTGCAGTCGTGGAGGATCTGTTGTCTGCTCTCACTGTGGAAGATCTGGTCATGACAAGAATGATTGTTGGCAAATTGTCGGCTTTCCGGACTGGTGGACAGAGCTCAATCAAGGAAGTGATCGTGGTGGTGGTGGTCTTGGCAAAGGAAGAGGAAGAGGTCGCAATCAGCAGCCTCGCTCTAATGTGGCTCAAGCCGCGACAGGGTCAGGAGTTCCCGGTCTTTCACTGGAGCAGTGGGCATCGTTGATGTCTCTTCTCGAGCAGCAGAAGCCAACACCTATTCCAGACAAAATGAATGGTAAGCGTCAAACGAGTCAGGTGATTCTAGATACCGGAGAATCTCACCATATGACCGGTGATCTGGGTTTGCTCACCGATACAGTGGACATAGTCTATTGCCCTATTAGTTTCGCTGATGGTAGCCAAGTAAAGGCATCCAAGAGCGGTTTATTACGTCTATCAGACAAGCTTACTTTGAGAAATGTTTTGTTTGTTCCTAACTTCAACTGCACGTTCCTGTCGGTTGCTAAACTGCTCAAGCAGACTGGTTGTTTGGCTGTGTTCACTAACACTCTTTTTGTGTTGCATGACCGTTTTACGAGGACCCTGATTGGAGCCGGTGAAGAACGAGGTGGAGTTTATGTTTATCGGGATATTACTTTGTTGCGAGGTCTTAGAATTAAGTCGGGTGAGGACAAGACTTTGTGGCATCGAAGATTGGGACATCCTGCCTTTGGTGTTTTAGAATATTTACCTTTTGTTTCTGGTGTTTCAGACAATAAGGAGAAATTTGGTGGATGTGACATCTGTTTCAAGTCCAAACAAACTCGTGGTGTATTTTCTGAAAGTTCAATAAACTTATGTTGCATTTGAATTAATACATGTTGATCTTTGGGGTCCTTACAGAGTTCCATCTTTAGGCGGTGCTGTGTACTTCCTTACGATCGTTGACGACTTCTCCAGAGCTGTCTGGATACATCTACTTCTTGAGAAATCAGAGGTTAAGACGATCTTACCAAAATTTTGCACCTTCGTTGAGAGACAATTTGGGAACTCTGTTCAAAAGGTTAGGAGTGATAATGGGACTGAGTTCATGTGTCTATCGAAGTACTTCTCGGACAACGGCATTGTCCACCAAACGTCGTGTGTGTCTACTCCGCAGCAGAATGGTAGGGTCGAACGTAAGCACCGTCACATACTGAATGTCTCGAGATCACTGATGTTTCAAGCCAGCCTTCCCATCAAATTCTGGGGAGAGTGCGTTCTTGCAGCAGAAAATGTAATCAACAGAACGCCATCTAGCTTGCTACATGGAAAAACATTGTACGAGGGCCTGTATGGCAAAGCTGCATCGTATGACGATATCAAAGTCTTTGGGTGCCTGTGTTTTGCTCATAAGAATTCTCGTGACAAGGACAAATTCAAAGAGAGAAGCAGAAAGTGCGTCTTCGTGGGATATCCATTTGGGAAACGTGTCAGGAGACTGTATGACTTGGAGAGTCATGAGTTCTTTACATCGCGTGATGTAGTGTTTAATAAGTGTTCATTTCCTTTCGAGACGGAGGCAAACGACTCAACTTCGTCAGTCTACGAGCTCCCGGTTATGGAGTTGAGGGGAAGTGATGAAGATCTTTCGGTTGAGGAGTTAGGAAGGAGCGATGAAGAGGTTGCAACTTCTAGGGAATCAGTGACTGAGATAGATGTTGTGACACCGGTTGATGATGTTGAGAGTAATATGATTGTGCAAGAGGAGCAGCTAGGGAGAGGACATCGCATCTCAAAGCCCTCTATCAAGCCCTCTATCAAGCTCAGAGATTATGTTACTTACAACGCTCAGTGTCTTGATAAACATAACACCACTCTCGTTCCACCATCAACCGCTCCATCAAGGTCCTCAACGGTCCAAGGTACGTCGTCTTATCCCATTTCTGCTTATGTCACCGATGCAGTGTTCTCTGAGAAACATCAAGTGTTCCTTGCAGCTATATCTTCAGAGAAAGAGCCGCAGAATTTCTAAGAAGCTATGTTAGACCCACGGTATAGAGAAGCAATGGCAACAGAAGTAGTGGCTCTTGAAGAAGAAAGGACATGGGATGTGACGAGCTTGCTTAAAGGGGAGCAAGCGCTGGCATGTATGTGGATCTATAAGTACAAGTTCAATGCTGATGGAACAGTGGAAAGACCCAAAGCAAGACTAGTGGTGTGTGGAAATAGACAAGTAGAAGGAGAAGATTACGACGAGACATTTGCGCCGGTGGCAAAGTTAACTATAGTGAGAACATTGTTGGAAGTTGCGGCTGCCAAGAACTGGGAAGTTCACCAGATGGATGTACACAACGCATTCTTGCACGGAGTCTTGGAGGAGGAAGTGTACATGAAAAGGCCTCTTGGGTTTCAGACGGCGGGAGAAGGGAAGGTGTGTCGCCTGAGAAAGTCACTCTACGGACTGAAACAGGCTCCGCGATGCTGGTTGGCGAAGCTGACGGGTGCGTTGAAGAAGTTTGGTTTTAAGCACTCCTACTCTAAATACTCACTCTTCACTTACATCAAGGGTGACAAATCGCTGAGAGTTCTAGTTTATGTGGACGACTTAATCATTGCCGGCAATGACTTGAAGATGGTAGTAAAGTTCAAAGATTACTTGAGCAATTGCTTCAAGATGAAAGACTTGGGAAAAGCTAAGTATTTTCTTGGTATTGAGATCGCAAGAGGACTACAAGGGATGTTCTTGACTCAGAGGTGATATTTTGTAGAATCTGAGTGATAAATAAGAGTTTAAAAGAGACTTAAGAAAGATTTGAAAGAGTTTTAAAAGATTAAAGGCATAAGAGAGTTTTAGAGAATCAAATGAATACTCATGAGTGTCTGATTTATTTCTTAAGAGAGATTACAATATTTATAGGGAAGTATACAAGGGTTTTCCGTGTAGAGACAAGNAATACTCATGAGTGTCTGATTTATTTCTTAAGAGAGATTACAATATTTATAGGGAAGTATACAAGGGTTTTCCGTGTAGAGACAAGAGGAGAAGTTGACCAAGCATGTGTGTTCAAAGGGGAAGGGAGCGTATGGTTTGAATGTAAGGCTGAGGGACTTCACACGCTTGATGCCTTCAGCATCTAAGACCAGATGCTCTTACTTTCCAGCCTGTCTCACTGTAGACAAAGAAGAGCCTTATCTGCTTCTTGTTACTGTAGAGAAAGACGAGCTCACTCCCAACGGTCATATACCAAAGACTCTTTCTCCTTAAGAGTCTTTGGTTTCCCTCTTCTTTACTTAATTCAAACTTCTGCCTTCCTTCCCAAGTTACTTCACTCACACGGATTTACTCACAACCCTTAAGCACAATACCTTCCCAAATAATCTCATAATCCACCTCAACTCAACACTCCCCCTCAAGCTTGACCATGTGAAACAAGTCAAGCTTGGAATGCCATGAGCACCTTCCTCATTAAAAACCTCACTAAGGAAAACCCTTTTGGGATAAAACCCTAATGAGGAAAAGAGTAAAGGCCCCATGGCGAGGGGATTAGCTGGGGATAGTAAGATCCATGAGTCCCAACCTGATGTGTATTGACTCCATGGTCTTTTGTCTTGCTGCTTTAGTGAAAACATCAGCTAGCTGATCTTCACTCCTTGTATAACATGGCAGTATCACTCCAAGCACCATCATTTGCCTCACCTTATGGCAATCCACTTCAATGTGCTTGGTTCTCTCATGGAAGACTGAATTGGAAGCAATGTGAATAGCTGCTTGGTTATCACAATGCATCA
>CAKOAT010771820.1:118409-158229 GCA_932364175.1 Eruca vesicaria subsp. sativa | reverse complement strand
CTGTAGAGAAAGACGAGCTCACTCCCAACGGTCATATACCAAAGACTCTTTCTCCTTAAGAGTCTTTGGTTTCCCTCTTCTTTACTTAATTCAAACTTCTGCCTTCCTTCCCAAGTTACTTCACTCACACGGATTTACTCACAACCCTTAAGCACAATACCTTCCCAAATAATCTCATAATCCATCTCAACTCAACAAGAGGAAGTATACTTTAGACATTGTGGCTGAGGCAGGCTTGCTTGGATGTAAAACCGTGTCGAAGCCAATGGAACAAAACCATAAGATTCTGTCAAACAAGGGACCATTTTATAAGAATCCAGAGCGGTTTTGACAGTTCGTCGGTAAACTTGTTTATCTTACCATTACGAAGAAATAGTTGAGTTATGCAGTACACGTACTCTCACAGGTGTTGCAACATCCACGAGAATCCCACTAGGATGCAATAGTTCGAGTAATGTGGTATCTAAAAGGGTGTCCTGGACAATGAATTATGCTGAGAGCTGTAAGTGATCTGCGTCTTCGTGTGTTCTGTGATGCAGATTGGGCGGCTTGCCCAAAGTCTCGACGCTCTCTGTCCTCTTTCATCGTGATGTTAGGTAACTCTCCTATCTCCTGGAAGACAAAGAAACAAGATACGGTCTCTCACTCCTCAGCTGAAGCAGAGTTCAGGTCCATGGCGGTGGCACTACGTGAGCTTAAGTGGCTCAAGCGACTTCTGAGAGATTTGGGGGTTGAACACTCTGCACCTATGGAGATGTTCTGTGACAGCAAGTCAGCATTGTATATTGCAGCCAACCCTGTGTTCCATGAGCGAACGAAACACATCGAGGCTGACTGTCACAGTGTTAAAGATGCGGTTCAAGACAAGAGTATTGTGACACGACATGTGCGTACGACGAAGCAACTAGCAGACATCATGACGAAGGCTTTGGGGGCGCCTGCGTGTCAGTATCTGCTGTCAAAGTTGGGTGTTCGAAACCTCCATGCACCAACTTGATGGGGAGTGTTAACCGATGGTTATATCGGTTTATGGTTATATCGGTATGTCAGGTTACATTGGTTTATGGGTACATTGGTATGTCTGGTTATATCGGTTTATGGTTACATCGAGACTTGGGGAGTAAGTTACATCGGACATATTGTGATATTAATGAGTAGATATCGATAAGGGAAAATTCAGTGTTGTGATCTTATTGTAACAAGTATATATGTAGTTTCCACATCGTGAATACAACTCATAATATTCTCAACTTCTTCTTCCTTAGTTTACAATTTACACCTTCCTTAGCATGTTTTGTCAAGGTAATATGGTAACGTGTTAAAACGTAGTAGATGATAAAAACTATAGGAGACAGATGTGTAACTTACCAACATATGTCCAGATTTAGTTGCTTTGAGATTGTGCAGTTTCGTCATAACACCCATCAAAGCACACGAACACACCTTCAGCAGTGTCGTTACAAAAAGTCATCTGAACTTGGTAGCCTAAGAAAAATAAGTGTAGATCAAAGATAAATAATGGAGACGTGGATGTAGAGATACAGAGAAAAATATTATACTACACTAAAATGTTAGATACCAGAGAGATCCAACAGCATGAGTATTTTCACATGACTCACATCACGCACATAGGAAGGAGGAGAAAGTGCGCTGTAGCTATTTGGTATATAAGAAGTTAATATCCTAGGTAATAGATATGGAGATGATAGTTAGGTTCACACAAGCTAAATCATAAAATAACACCGCCAGTGATTTTACCTGAGATGGAGCAGTGATGACAAAGTTATTGAGTTCCGCTATAGTCAGAGGATCAACCTTTGCATATCCCCTAAGCAGAGGTGCAGCCGTTGGGACACCGGTGTCTCTGGCGACCAAAATTTATTTATTAAAAAAGCGATCTCAGTTTAAGCTTATGAATGAATATATAGGTACGACGACCAATTAGCTTACCCTGTAAAAACAGGTTCCCCCTGCATTTGTCTTTTTGTTGAAATAAATATGTGTTCCTCAGGTTGCAGTAAGGAATAAACGACCTACACAAAGACAGTTTCACCAGTGTATTGAAGAGTTGTAGCTATACGATAATATAAGATTAAATAGTATTCACTAGTCTGGACCATTTAAATACCTCCAACCATTTTTTGGGCAACAATCACTTTTGGATCAACACGCATGGTCTCAAATACCCACCACACCAGACATTTCTAGCCTCCCAGAAACGGAGCAATCTAGCGCCAACAGCGGAGGAGAACTTCTGGACTTCAGATTGGAAAAGAAAACTTTTGACTTAGCCATTTTAAAATAGAGAAACATGAAAAGATAGATATGAGATGGTTTTCGTAGAACCATAGGCACACCGCCTTGAATAGATAACGACAGATTGATGCAGAAATCGTGGGTGAATAGTTAAGAAGATGATTCGAGAGATTCGGATGAACAGAAAGCGAAAGGATGACATGGGGGTTTGTGGGCGATTTGAATGGTCAAGCGAAGTTAACACACAGATGTCGAAGGCGGCTGAGAACAAAGGAGGTGACGAAGCCTAAACGTTTATATTTTACTGGGTTGAGAGAAGGACTCTCTACTGAACTGGACAATTAAGCAAACATAAGGCTCAAACAATAAGTAAAGCCCATATCAATACGCTTATGAAACGCAGCGTATGATGTCTCTCGACATGTGTCATCTTCAGGCTTAATGAATAAATGACGTGGCTTCCCTAAAAAGAGGGAAGTATACATTATATAATTAGATATAGATTAGTTTGTTAAAACCTAAAAAAATATTATATAAAATATTGAAAATATTTACAAAGGATTGAAAACAAAAATTAAATTTGTTGGTTACAGTTTTAATATTTACAATAAATAAAATATATTGTTAATAAATTTTAACTGATGTTGCATGTTTAAACTACCTATTATAGTTTATGGACTTGTATAAATAAAAAATAGATTCATAATAAAAGCTAATACCTTTTGAAAATAAATCAAAAATATTTTTATAACAGTTATGGTTTCTAAAGTTTTTGATATAAATTAAGCTTTTAATTTTTGAAGTAACTGTTACATTTCTTAAAACCAAAATTTCGACACCACATTTTAAATTTAAAACATAAATTGAGGACCATTACCAATAACACCTTTGATATTGTTAAATTTACGGTTAGTCATCTTTTATATTATCCTCATTTGTGGTAGAGCCAATCTTTCATGGGCTTCTCAAATCTTCTATAAGCTTTGTGATTGCAAATTTACGCTTTATAAATTTCATTTCATTCTCCAATTTATTTTATAAATTTTAGGGTTGCACGTAATAGTTGATATCACAATTTTCAATGCTGTCAAGTAATGTGAAAGTCTTGTTACTTTAACTTTATTATGTAAATTTAGAGTTTTGTTTTCTATTTTTATCATAACATATTATGAATGATTTTTAATATTTGTTTTGACATTATCTTTTTTTTTTTGTGCAAACTTTGCTTTTCATTCAAATTTAAAAGAGGTTTTGGGCCATTAAGGCCTGCTTAGCAGCAATATCAGCCCTTACATTTCCCAGACGTGGGATGAAATTAAAAGATACCGACTTAAATGCAGTAGATAGAGAGTAAATGTCGTTAAGAGTACCAAAGATCTCAAGTCTTCTCTCCTTCTTCTTTATCGTGTTGATGAGGATTTGAGAATCAGAGAGGATTGCTATCGAATCGAGACCAAAGGAGAGGGCAGAGTTCATAGATGTTCTCATAGCTAAAGTTTCCACCATAAGGGGCAAGGATACGTGAGTAGAGCTCGCTTGGAAGGGGGATGTCGAGGCTAGATCATCAATGATCCAACCAAATCCTGCATTACCGGTTGAGGGATCCCACGCTGCGTCGGTGAAGACGGTGGTTTGCCCCGGTCGTCTAGGGTTTGGTTCGGTTCTGATTAACAGCTTCTCAGGGGGAGGACTTTGGAGGATCTGCGCCTCCGTCCATTATCTACACAAATTAAAATTAAAATGAAAGGATTTTGAAACTTTTGTTGTATTTATTCAAATATTAATAATGATATTTTGAAAACTTTCTGTCTTTTCTAGGGTAAGCTAAGACTTCTCTCTTGCAAAACCTTCCAGGATAATTTTAAGAAAAAAAAAAAGAAAGAAACCTTCAGCCAACACATGCAATAAGATTTCAGTTAAACATATATTCTGTGAGCTATAGATTTGGTAAGAAAGGACCGGGTAAAAAGAGGCAGAAACTCAGACCTGGTACAAAGAAAGGATCAGACCTGGTACAAAGAGGCTAAAAAGAGTTTTCTATAGACTGACCTGATTAATAAATGCTCCATCTGATGCAGAGGCTAATATCCCTGAGGAAAAAAAGAGACATTTATGAGAAAGCCAGTTAAGTGATTCTTGCCAAGAAACATGAAAAGAGCATTATATGAATATTGTTCCTTGGAATTAACCTAATCACAATTTCAAAGTACAAGAGCCCTAGATCTTTTGGAGAAGACGAATGCGATGTTGATACCTATTAGTTTTGGTTTATCAGCGTAAATTTCATATTACGAATCCTACATTCCAATTGGAGCTAAAGCCCGCAAACAATAGTAGCCCACATCAATTGTAAAATTCAGTTAATGAAACCTAGTGTATTGTAGGCCTGAATGTTTTTCTCCAAACCCGAAATACCTACCTAAAGCCAAACTGGAAAATCCGAAACCGAATCCGAACCCTTATACAGAAATATCCGAACCGGATTTATTGTACTTTGGAGTTTGGTTATAATCCTAAGCGAACCGAAATCCAAACTATGATCCAAAGATATACCAAATTAGCTAAATATGTTAATATTTTTATATATGTTAAGGTGATTTAGATATTTTAGAGTATTCAAAATATTTTGTAGTTGATTTTATATGTTATTTTGATATTTTTAGTTAATTGAGATAGTTTAACTAATTTTTAATTAGATTTGTAAATAACTTATATATTTTGAAAAATAAATTTGCCAATTTTTGAGGTTTAAGAAATAAAATTTTGGTCGATTTTAAACATTGGTTACATCCGATTCAAACCGAACCCGGAAGGAACCGAACCTGATCTGATAATTAGTAAAACCCGAATGAGGCTTCTGAACTTAACACCAAAAATCCAAAGATCCGAATCACCCGGACTGATACCGAACGGGACACCGAACACCCATACCTAGTGTATTGTAAGAAGAGACATGTGTCGCAAATATGAAATCTGAATTAATGATGTGGCTTTTCTTAGAGGAAGAAAAATCTTCTTTATCATATTAGATTTTTGACGTGAATATTAATTTTTCAGTATTTGGTAATAAAAATTTATGCTATTATTATTCAATTATTTTATTTTTATTGGTTTCAAACTGATGGGTTCACAAAAATATTATAAATAAAAATATATATATTTGTAGAATCTACATAGTTTTAAAATATGAACTTCTTAAATCGTTAAACTTTACAAATTATTTGTGTATTGGAAGTTACGTGACGAGTGATTTTTTTTTATTTTTCTGATATACTATTGGATTGTTATCTTCTTCTTTTTTTAATAAATCTATCTTATTTTGTTTTAAAAATCTGATTTCTCAAATATTCCGCAATCAGTCTCCCATTTATTTCGCATACAATCAGAAGTTTACAAAAATTTAAGAACGTAGATAGAAAAGAAAACTCTAGATACCTCTACATTTTCTCCACTCAGAAATTTGAGAACCAACACAAAAAGAAAAAAAAAAATAGAGCAACAAAAAAAGATCATATACTCATTTCTTGGCGTGTTCAACCTCTTTCCAAAGCGTAACTACACCTAAAAACCTTTTATCTTAAGCATGAGTTTCACCAATACCACACACAAACTTAAAAAAAAAAAGTATTTATATAAAATTGTCCCTATGAATTTCCAGCATCTTGAACTGAGAAAACGGACTTGACAGATATGTATCTTAGTCGGAGAATGCAGAGCGGTAGTTACGCGGTGTATAGGCAGGGACTTGCGGAGGTTATACAAACATATAACAAAGTTGAGAGGAAGACATGTATGAATCCATGTCGGACGATTACTCTATTTGGAAGAGAATGTAGTAATCAAATGAGTCCACTAAGTCTGAAGTTATCAAATCCGGTTAATGCTGGGAAGTACTCTAAGATGCAATCTTCTCCGTCAAACCCATGGTTTAATCTTCCCTCTTGGTACTCAACTCTTTCTCTTGACCTGTTTCTATACGAAAGATTAATACAAACACACAAAACAGAAATTTGCATTTCAATAGGAGCTTTTCTTTGGACTTATTTGGATTGCAATAGCAGGGGAAGATGGCTTATAGGTTCTGCGATTCCCGTGGTGTTATCTTTCTGGAACAATAATAGGATGCAGAAACTGAAACGGATCAAAGGTCTGTGAATTACATAATCGCATAGCTCTTTTATTGGCTTATTTAGTTTACTCATAGCTTATTGATAAAAGATAATTTCAGGCATCAGAATATTCTTTTTTTTTTTTGAATGATTGTTAAATTTTTAATTCATCTAAAAGGCTCTTGACATCATATGCATCCTTTTTTCGAAATAAAATCCACCACTACTACTGTTTTAAAAACTCAAATGACATCATATTCTTGTAGAAAACCAAAACTGCAAAACACCCTCCATACCTTTTGCTCCATTCCTTGTCACAAGATTTACCTTATTTCTAACTCCCTTATCAATCATCTTCTTCAAACCAGCCAAAGACATCAACTTGTCACCATGCTTTATCGTATTACGCTCACGCCACAAAGCATAAATCGCTGCTTGGAAGAAATAACAAATGCAGAAGAGTCTTATTTTGTCCATACTCACATCTGATACCATTCCAAATATAGAGTTCCAGTTAGTAGTAAAAGAATCCCCCATAATTCTTTTAGCAAGATATTCCCAAACTTGCAAAGTATATGAACACTCAAAATAGAGATGATATCTAGATTCTTCTGCATTCTTGCAGAGCAAGCACGTCTTATCCATACCATGATTCCACTTAGCAACTCTATCCATAGTAGATAACCTATCTAGAGAGGTAAGCCAGGTTATGAAAGCATATTTAGGAGTTACCTGAGAGAACCAAACACTTCTACTCCAGTCATGAACGTCTTTCTTTCTCTTATTAGCTTCCAAGTCTCATAAGCAGAAAACTTGCTCTTATACCCAGATTCTCTTTTCCACAGACTTACATCAACATCCAAGGACTTATGGTTCTCTCTAACATGGCTTAACTCTAACTCAATCTCATTCAAAATCTGAGAACGATGCTTCCTCCTACCTCTTCGATATATAATTGCATCTACTACCGAAGCCCCCTTCTTATACCAAGGTCAATACTGCATCTGCCACCCAAGTAATCCAGGAGAATTCCTTTCTCACATCATTTATCGTACCAGAATGAAGTGTGTCTCCCATTCCCCACTTCCTTTCTATAGAAACTCTTGGCAATCGCTCTCATTTTCAAAAAATTTTGCCACATCCAGAAACCAGACTGCATATTACTTTTCACTTCCCAAAAATACTTTTTCTTCAACATATAAGTTTTAATCCAATTTCCCCAAAGAGAATAACTAGACAACATCCTCCAAATAAGCTTCAAGACATAAACTCTATTGACATCTTTGAGAACCCTTATTCCAAGTCCCCCTTCACTTTTCTCAGAGCATATATCTTTCCAAGCAACCTTAGCACCTCCAGTTTTAAGGTCTGACCCTGACTAAAGAAAAGTAGAGCAAAGTTGTTCCACTTCTTTGATACAACTGCTTGGTAGTCTAAAGACAGCCGCCCAAAAGTTCACAAAACTTATTAAAACCGCCTGAATCAACCACAATCTGCCAGCATAAGATAGATACCGACAAGACCAAGTACAAATCTTACTTCTCATGTTCTCCAATAACGGTTGATAGTCTTGTTTCCTCATGGACTGAGTCATTAAGGGAAGACCAAGATATTTAACTGGAAGTTTTCCTTCTGCAAAAGGAAAATTACTCAAGATCCTCCTCCTCTCATTCATTGGAACTCCCCCCCCCCATATAAATTGTGGACTTCTCAAGACTAATTCTTAAGCCTGACCATAGTGAAAACTTATCAAACACAGCAAGCACACCCTCCACTGATTCTTTCGACCCCTCAACAAAGACCATAAGTTCATCAGCGAAACAAAGGTGGGTAAGTGAAAGTAACTTACATCGAGGATGAAACTTAAACTTCTGTTCTTTGACTGCTCTATCAATTTTTCGAGATAATACATCCATACATAAGACAAACAGATATGGGGAAAGCGAGCAATCCTGCCTCAAGCCTCTTGCATTCTGAAAATATCCAGCAAGCTCCCCATTGAGTTGCACTAAAAAGGATGGACTTGTAATACAAAGCTCAATCTAGTGAGTGAATTTCTCCGGGAACCGTAATGCCTTCAAAATCTTCAGAACAAATGACCATTTAACAGAGTCAAATGCCTTAGAGATATCTATTTTCATTAAACATCTTGGAGATATCATCTATTTGTGGTAATCTTTAACCAATTCTGAAGCAAGTAGTACATTCTCCAATAACAGTCTTCCCTTAACAAAAGCCGATTGATTCTCTGCAAACATTCTCGGAAGCAACAACTTCAGACGATTAGCCATGATTTTAGACAAAACTTTATAAAGAGCATTGCAGCAGGCAATCGGTATGTAATCCCTCATTTCCATAGAATCCAACTTCTTTGGCACCAAAGCTAAGATCGTGGAGTTAATCCCTTTATGGAGAAAACCATACCTGAACACCGACTGAATTGCTACTGTAAAATCAGAAGCAATAACTGACCAAGTGATTTTAAAGAATTCACTGGAGTAACCATTTGGACCAGGAGACTTATTAGCAGGCATAGCAAAAATTACCTTATGGATTTCATCCTCAGTGACCTCAGCCTCTAACATACAAAAATCCCTGGGTCCACATCGAAAGTCCAGCAACCCTTGCAGTTCCTCAACTGAAGTCCCTTGATACTCTTGAGGATGAAGATTCATAAACTCAAAAAAAATCTCTCTGCTTCAGTCTTTATATCAGCCAGAGTAATTGCAATACTACCATCTTGACATCGAATTTCTCTAATAGTATTTTGAGCTTGACGAGAACGAATAGCATTGTGAAAGGTTTTGTTGTTTTGGTCTCCTACATCCAACCAGTGCAACTTAGCCTTCTGCTTAAGATAGTCCTCTTCAAGCTCCGCAGCCTTCAACCACTTTTCATATGCTTCAGCTTCCTCCTGGATGGAGGTGTTACTTTGGTTTAAAAGTGTTCTCCCCTGTTTATCACATCAAATCTCATACGACTCCTTAGCTCTTTTTGACAAATTTCCAAGCTTACTTTGACCTAATTCTCTGATGAGAGGCTTCAGATTTTTTTAATTTTTTCGAGAACCTGAACATAGCAGATGTGGAATGAAAAAATCTCTCAGTTGTGTCCCAATACTTCTTTACCATAGGAAGGAACTCGGGAAATCTTCCTATCTCATTCACAAATTTGAACGGCCTTCTAATTTTCTCACAACCTTGCCACAACTGGATCTTGCATTTTATATGATCTGAACAACCTCCCGACTCAAACACTGAATAAGCATTGGCAAACCTATGCAAAGCCATGTCATTAACCAGCCCTCAATCAAGTTTTTTACAGATTACACATTCCTCCCTCTTGTTGCACCAAGTATATAACGGGCCCTGGTAACTTAGATCAGAGAGACGACAGTGAAGAACTGCTCTCTGGAAATCCCTTATACCACACGAAACCCTTCCCAACTCTTCAAACACTGAGCTCTCTTCACCCTCTAAAATTTCATTAAAATCACCCATAATTATCCATGCCTTTTTATTGAAACAAGGAGAATTATGATGATGGCAGATGTCTTCCCAAAGCTCCTTCCTTTCATCTAAATGGTTACTCGCAAACAAAAACGTAGAATAATACTCTTAAACAAAAACGTAGAATAATACTCTTCCTCTCCTTGAACTCCCATTGAACACGTTATCAACTTGTTGGATTTGTACACAGGAGCCATGGTAATAGAATCCCTCCAGACCACCCAAATCCTACCACCTTGACTGCACTCATAATTAATCATCAATGACCAATCTTTAAAAGCTGATTTCCAAATTCTTTCTACCTTTTTTTTTTTCTTTCACCCTTGTTTCCAAAACACAACCAAACTTCATTTCCTTGTTACTCGTCCACTCCTTCATCACAGAATGTTTTAAAGACTTGTTAAATCCTCTCACGTTTCAGAAGAAACTCGACATATTATTGCTTTCTTTTCGAAGACCTTCTGCCCCTAGGAGCTTTAGCCTTCTGAATTTTTTCCATGCCCTTTTTTACCACAACTTTATCCTTCTCTGCAATCTGATTCTCTAACACATCATCTTCTGACATGTTATCATCCAAATCCCTATCATGATTACCTTCATCCAGTAACTTCCCAATTTCTACTTCTAAATCCTCCTTATCTTTATCATTACTTTCCTTCAATTCTAGCTCCACTTCCTCCTCATCAACCTCATCCACCTTTAGTATAGAGAATTTTGAGGCAGATATCTCATACTCCAGATCTTCTCTTAGTGGGGACTGCGATTGAGATCTACCAATCTTAACTGGTAGTTTCCAATTGCTTTCATTTTCATTCCATGAGCCCTCTTCCTTCCTCAGACTTCCATTAACCTCCGTTACAACTCCTAAATTCTGTTGTTTCTCAGTACTCTCTACCTCGTTCAACTTTACTTCCTCCCCTCTTATAGTTTTAGGAGATCGAGATGAACTATCACTCCTTTTTTCCTTTCCCTTCATCCCGCAGACGACTTCAGTATGATCCCACTTATCACAATAGTTTCATTTATAGGGCAACCATGGATAATGAAACCTTACCGTAAACACCTTCCCATCCTTTCCAAACTCAATCTCTTTTGGCAGAATTTTTGATACATCTACATTCACAAAAACCTTAACAACCTCCAGATTATAGCATGCCATTGTTTCTGGATGGAGCTTATCAGGAAATCCCACCGTACTAGTTATAAAGGCTCTCCCATGAGTACATATGCAGAGGAACTTGCATAAGATGAATCCACAATGGAATCACATTCTCCTCTTGTTTTTTTGACATCACAATATTTGATAATAATATTTGGTTATAAGAAAACATTGTTCATAGATATTTTGTAACAAGATGGCGTGCAAAATGCATACATGTCATGTATAAAAATATTATGTTCCTTCTAAAACATAGTACAAATTTGAATGATGTGATGCAGGGGAGGCGGAATTGGTGGTGGAGGGGATGGAGGCTGTAGCAGAAATGGTAGAAAAAGTGGCAACGGCAACTGAAGACATGGCTGAAGTAATGGAAAAGAATCTGCCTGAGCAAAGTAAACTTAAGCAAGTGGCTGTGGTTCTGGAACATATTTCAGAGGTTGCTGCACACGAAGCACATCTTACCCACGATTTTCTTCACAAGGTACATACTGTATCAATGGAATCAATATTTGAAATGTTTACTGAAATTTAACATTTTAACACTTCGAAGGTAAACTCCAAAAGAGAATATTTTCAGTATAAGATAATCTTCAAGTTCTGAATCTTCTAATGTAACTTATGCATTTTACCTTTGAGGGCAACAAACTAATAAACAAATATAAGGTTTATACTGTCGTTGGAAATAAACATACAAAAACTTCAGGTAGAAAAAGTCGCACAAGATTTGGATGAGCTGGAGGCAATGATAGAGCATTTGGTGGACAAAAGTGAGGCAAATGCTGAAACTAAGCAACAAAAAGGTGACGAAGAAAACTCTGAGCCTTCACGCCACTAATTTGTTCATCTTCTAATGTAGACGCCAAAAATATATATATTAAAAACTCTCTCTATATTTTTTTCCGTTTATTCTTTCCAATAACTTGTGTACAATATTTTTTGATGATATATATTATCGAAGGTATAACGTTCTTGACTGGTTTTGGTTAGTAATGTCTAACCGTAAATCTCTTATATATTAAACTGAAAATATTTTAAGTTGTGACTTTAATTTCTATGTTGAGGTGTCATCACTTTAATTTTTTGCACAGTTCAAAATTATTTATTCTTAACTTACTAGAAAAGTTACAAAAATACCATTGCATTGCATTGTTTATGTCGACCAACCTATGAAATATATACGGGTTATTACCTTAAATGATTAACAACATTTAGTGCAATGATACTGCGACACTAATACATGGAAAGTTTTTTCCTTTGAAATCACCATTCAGTGTAACAAAGAACAATTATTGTCCTCCTTTGTTCTTCCATCTGTCTCTGTTGACAACATAAAATTTTGGTCTTGACATTGACATTGACATCGGTTGTAAATTCATTATGTTGTACAATTCATTATGTTGTACATGCAATACAAAGCCAGTAACTCAATCGATTAGATACTGTTGTCCAAGAGATTGATTTTTGTAATCTCTTATATATTAGAACAAAAAGAAAAACAGAGCATTAGTAACATAAACACATCAACCCCACCTAATCAAAAACATATTCATCTTATTGGGAAAACTAAAATTGCGTTTCACATGCTTTAATTGATATATTATCTCCGTTAATTTTGTTGCCAAACACGTCTATTCTTAAAGGACACAATACACACAACCAGAATTCTCTGGACATAACAATAAATGGGCATCAGATCAACTGTGGCATCAAACAAAGCATTAGTCGCATTGAATACAAGTATAAGTTCTTTCAACTAGGCCATAATATCGTGAGCCAGCCGTAATCCTGCGATCAAGGCTTTGTATTTGGCTTCATTGTTCGAGGCGTGGAAGACTAATCGAAACGATTGTTCCAGCACTTCTTCTGTAAGGGCCGCCAGTCGGATGCCGATTCCGGAACCTTGTTGGGATGAGGATCCGTCAACGTATAGGGTCCAGGTCGAGTTTAGCTCCTAGTCGGGTGTGCCTCATGTTGGGAGCTCTACTAAGAAGTCTGCAAGTACTTGCGATTTTGCACAGGTCTTTGCACGGTATTCGATGTCGTACTGGCTGGGGATGTGCAAAATCGCGCGGAGAGGGAAAGAAGTGGGTACGACAATGGTGTGAGATTGGAAATACGGCCTTAGTTTTCTTGTCGACATTACCACTGCTCATGCCAATTTTTCCATCATCGGGTATCGTGTTTCCGTGTCTAGCAAAGTTTTACTTACGTAAAAAATTGGGTTTTGCTCGCCGCATTCTTCCCGGAGGAGGATGCCGCTTATGGTCGTTATTGACACTGCGATGTAGAGGAATAAATGTTCCTCTTCTACTGGTTTCGCGAGTATTGGCGGAGTAGCTAGGTAATGCTTTAGCTATTGGAAAGCTTTCTCGCATTCCTCGGACCACTCGAACTTCTTGTTTCCCTTCAAAGTATCGTAGAAAGGAAGACATCTATCTGTTGATCGCGAGATGAAGCGGTTAAGTGCCGCGACTCTACTGATCAGTCTTTGTACTTCGCGCTTCATCCTGGGGGACACCATTTTTATTAGTGCTGTGATTTGTTTCGGGTTGGCCTCAATTACTCGGTAGGTAACAAGGTATCCCAAGAATTCTCCGGATGCGACAACAAACCGGCACTTGGCGGGATTTAGCTTCATGTTGTGAAAATTGAGCCTCTCGAAACATTCTTGGAGGTGTGTGACATGATCTTGCTCTTTGAGCGATTTCACGAGCATATCGTCGATGTACACTTCCATCGTTTTTCCGAGTTGTTTGGAGAGCATGAAATTGACGAGTCGTTGATAAGTAGCGTCGGCATTCTTAAGGCTCAACGACATTACTTTATAACAGTAAGTTCCGCGATCAGCTATGAATGCGGTTTTCTCTCGATCGTTAGGGTTCATCATGATCTGATTGTACCCGGAAAGAGCGTCAATAAAAGATAAGAGTTTGTTTCCTGCTGTTGCCTTAACTAAGCGGTCGATGTGCAGCAGTGGGTAGCTATATTTAGGACACACTTTAATAAGATCAGTGAAATCGACGCAGACTGGCCACTTCCTGTTGTTTTTCTTGACAACGACAGGATTTGCGAGCCAGTCGGGATATCTAACTTCCGTTATGGATCCGACTTAGAGGAGTCTGTCGACCTCATTGTTGACTGCTTCGGCGAGTTCTGGTCCCAGCTTCCGCGACGGATTTGGACGAGGGGTCAACATTGAGTTCGTGGCAAGTGATGTTTATGTCGATTCCATGCATGTCTTCTGCCGTCCATGCAAACGTGTTCGAGTTTCTTTTCAGATAAGCCAAGTGCTCGTCTTTTAAAGTCTCGTTTAGGTTCACACCAATTTCGACGCAGTGTTCTGGGAACGCTTCATCAATGCATACCGAGACGATGGGTTCGCAAGTAGGTTAGCGCTTCCCTTTCAGCACTTCGGCTGCTCGCGACTGCCAAAAGATTTTGGTTTTATTTTGTTCTGGAGCGTTGTCGAGGACAGACGGTTTATTTTTATTTTTGGACGGAGTGTCAGCCGAAGGAATTTTTTGTTTTAAATCTGCGGCATAGCAGACCTGAGATATTTTCCGATTTCCCCAGATGGTCTCGATTCCGCACAAGGTTGGGAACTTGAGACACATATGGTACGTTGATGGTATCGCTTGCATCGAGTTTAAAAATTGTGTCCCTACGATTGCATTGTAGGACGTGGGTTGGTCGACGACTAAGAATTTGAAAATTTTGATCATGCTTCCATCTTGAACCGTAAGATTAACTGTTCTGAGAGTCATGGTGATTTCTCCCGAGAGTCCTACTAGCGGGCTTGAGTTTTCCGTGATTTCGGATGGATCGATTTCCATTCTCTCGAGGGTGTTTTTGAAGATGATATCAGATGAGGTTCCGGTGTCAACTAATATCCTTGCGACATCCGTATTCTTGATTGTCCGATCGATGACAAGGAGGTCGTTAAGAGGTTTGATCGAGTCGATCATTTCTCTGTCCTTGAATGAGATGACATCGCCATTCAAGTTAGACATATCATTTTTCGTTCGTTCAGTGGTTATTGTGTAAGAGAATCCAAACCCCCCTCCTTCTAGCGCCAAACTATCGGAACCGAAATTCACACTATAGAAACTTAGGAAAAACCCTAATTTTCCCGAGGTTCTGGATCTCTACGGAAACACACTAAAACAAAAAAGATAACAGAATATGGAATTGCGCAAAGGCTAGTATTGATAACGAGTTTGAAAGATGTTACAAAGAGAATCGCAAAACTTAGACAACCAAACGTTCTAAGAATCCGACTTGGTAGTCTAGCCACCTAAGTCATAAATTCGTCTAAGCTAACATCAGTTTTTCTAGGTCTACAAAGCTCTGCCTCCTCTTGACTTCGAACTCACGCTTATATACTCATTCTCTAGGCGGTTGGTCTTTCCTTTTTCGCTCCGATTCGCGCTTATCGGAAATCTTCCATTTATCTCGATTTTTCCATTTTTCTTCGGAAAACTTCTATTTTCGTCTTTAAAATTGACATTTACCTATTCATCCGAGTAATGAGTAAACCGTTATCATATCTTTGGGCTGCATCTTGTCTAGAGTCGTGAATGGGCCTTTATCGCGTTTTAGGACTTTCTGAGCCGTTTTGCGATTTAGCCGTTTTACGATTCTGATGTGATCGTTCCATGATACGATGGCGTTTTCATAAAACATCTCAAGTTAATCGTCTAATTTGGCAATGTCTAGTGTTTCTTTTAACCGTTATTTTTTTATAAGATTTACTCGGGGTTTTACGAGAAAACAAGTATTTAGCGGTTTTTTTAAATAAAACATCTCGAGTTAATCATATAATTTGGAAATGTCTAGTGTTTTGTTTAACTGTTGCCGTTTTATATGATTTACTCGAGGTTTTACGAGAAAACAAGCCTTTTACGATTTTTATCCTAAAACTCCAATGATAAGATGGATCGAGACGAAACGAAAGATGTGTAGATCATGGTTCAGAGTACGATCGAGGCGAGGAGCACGGGCATTTGGCTCAGCTCGCTTGTTGGCGAGCTGGACAGGTCTGTTCAGCTCGCCAACAGGCGAGTTGGTCAAGCAAGGCCAGTTCACCTGTTGGTGAGCTGGACAGGGCTGTTCAGCTCGCGAATAGGCGAGCTGGTCGGGCAGGGCCAGCTCGTCTGTTCAGCTCGCCAACAAGTGAGCTGTCGGGCAGGCCAGTTCACCTGTTGGCAAGCTGGACGGTTGTTCGGTTTAGATCGTTTCTCTTTTTTCTTGACCCGAGATCCTTTCGGAGAATGTAAGGAGAAGTAATCGTAGACGTTGATTTCGAGATTACCGTTTTTGACCCCAACACCTCATGACAACTTCTCCAGTCTAAACTACATGAGTCTCAAGCTTCCTTATCTGAGTACCCAAAGTATCAATCTTGGTGTTCATATCTTTGTAGATGGAATCAATCTTCCCATTGAAATCCACTGTTAACCTTTGCTATCCTTCAAGAACCTGATCAAGCATGGCTTCAATCTTGCTCTCTTGAGTCTGTTATGGTGGATTATGGTAGAATGAATTTCCATAACCCTTGTTGTTGTTGTTGCTGTAGCTGGTGCTGTAGGGTTTTTGATATTGTGAATTCTGCTTGAAGTTACTCATCTGACCATTACCACTGAAGTTCATGTTTCCAAACTCATTTCCAGACCTCTGAAATCCAGTTCCTCCAATGTAATTCTCATCTGCTTCTAACTCTGAATCTATATCCTCTGCATCTTCACGTGAGCAAACATGTCTCATAAGTATCTGATTGACACTATCCAACTTAGCTTTTACTTCATCCATATGTTGCTTCCCAAGGAATGCTACATATTTACTCCTTTCAGAATCAGTGTCTTGGTGGTGCTGCTGTTTGCTACATTCTCAATAAGTCTCACAGCTTCTTCTAGATTCCTGGTGTTGAAACTCCCATCGCTTGTTGTATCAAGAGCCATCTGATACTGCAAAGTGACTCCTCTAAAGAAAATACTGAGTAGCTGCACCTCTTTGAATACATGGTGTGGGCAGTCACACTGGAAAAACTTAAATCTGATCCATGAGTCTTTGAAGGACTCTCCAGCTTTTTTTTTAAAGGTAGCAATCTTGCTCCTCAGTTCTTCAGCTTGTGCCTCATCAAAGAAATTGCGCTGGAACACATTCTTGATGTCAGCCTAGGATGTAAAAGATTGTGGTGGTAACTGCTTGAGCCAATGCACATCATCTCTAGCCAGTGAATACTTGAAGAATTTGCAAAGTAGGTAATCCACAGGGACTCCCTTAACTCTAGTAGCAGCAATAAGATCCTCGAATCTCTCAAGATAGTCCATAGGATACTCATGTGGCAACCTACAGTAGGTTATCTGTGCCACAAGTGTGTAGTACTGGGGCTTCAACTCAAAATTTTTCCTCTGTACATCTGGAAGATGAATAGCTGACATGTTGGCATAGTACTGGTCGGGAATGTTTTAGTCTTCCAAGTTCTTGGGTCGAGTGGCCTCATAAGTATCATTTTCAGGGATTACATTCCCCCAAGTACCTAGTTTCTGACCTGTTTCATTACACAGATGACATTCCTGGTCAAATGGGTCTCCATTCTCGTTTGCAATTAGTATCAGAGTCGCAACCATTTCTCACGGCTGAGTATCGATCGGTGTACAATGTATGGTATCGATCGATGTCAAGTGATGAAAATCGGTCGACAAAGAGTTGTTTGTGTAGATCGATGTGAGAGCGAGGTCGGTTGTCGTCTAATGAGAATCAGTCGATATGCGAGTGTTGCTATCAATCAATGTGGAGCGTAAGTCTTTGCGGATCGAACGTTCCAAGCTTGCTGGGTCTTGTGAAAGTAGCAGTTGTTTTTCCTAGTTGCTTCTGGTAGTGTCGTGCATGCACCTGAAAAATCAAGAAAAACTTTTGTATAGGAAGATGATAAGGAAAAAGAGAAAGAAAAATCTTGAATTATTAGACTAAATCTAATGGCGATGAAATCTCCCTGGCAATGGTGAAAAATTTGATACGTGCTCAAATTACCCTAAGAAGCACTTACTCTCTCAAATAAGAGATTGTTGGGGTGAAAATCGGTCTCGATGGAATCAGTGCCTTAAAATCCCAGAAAAAGCATACAAGAAACTATAGACTTTCTACGAAGATACAAAGTTACGAAAAACTCGTATCAAACTCCTTATTTTCTCCGAAAGAATCTCGGGTCGAAAAGAAAAGAAACGACTGAAGCCGGACAGCCGACCAGCTCGCCAAGACGGCGAGCTGGATGGACCAGCCTAGCTCACAGGAATGGATAAATGTCAAGTTTGAAGACAAAATAGAAGTTTTCCAAGGAAAAATTGGAAGATCGAGATAATTGGAAGATTTCCGATAAACACAAATCGTGGCGGAAAAGGAAATATCAACCGCTTAGAGGAGGACTATATAAGCACAAGGTCGAAGTCAAGAGAAAAAGAAATTTTACAACTTTTGTAGACTTAGAAATCTCAGTACTTAGAAAATTAGGCTTTATTCTCGACAAGTTCGGTTTCTATGACTAGCATTCAACTACTGGACGAACTTGCCCAGACAGTTTGATCTCTTGTTCAGCTCTATCAATTGAACTACGTTCGGCTTGATCCTCGAAAGGGGTACGTAGACAGCCTTTCATAAGGTTCAGTCCGAAATCAATAAAAACCCTTTTTCGTCTTTTTTTATCGAGCTGCGACTCAACTAGATTTTCCATTGCTAGAACTAGATAACTCGCTGACAGCTCTTGCGGCCAAATCCTTTGTAATCTCTTGTAAAAATCGTACGCTCTTATTCAGATTCGAAAGAAGATCTATTCTCTTTATAAATTCATTTTATCATGTATTCATATTTTCCGCATTTATTTGGATACTTGTCGCTGGCTCTCTCAGAGATCCAGGACCTCTGGAAAATTAGGGTTTTCCTAAGTTTTCATATTTTACGGAAAATCGACAGTGCAAATTTCGGTTCCCACAGTTTGGCGCTAGAAAGAGGGGGATATGGATTACTCTAACTCATAGCCGCAAAACGCTTCATCAAAATGATGTATATGAAAGAAAAATTCGCAGCTCGCAAAAATGCTGGTATTAAACTCCAGCAGCGACTACTCCTATAGCCAACGCTCACGCAAACACTGTAGTACTTAACAAAATCGAAAACCTAATCGCGACTTTTCGCCACGGAAGGAGCAACAAAACAAGCTCACGATTTCTCTCTCCGAACACAAAGGGAAACGATTAAATCTATAGAACCCCGTAATGTTTCTCTTATTTCCGAGTTGGACAATCTAATTACGTTTTCCGAGAAGTTTTTGGAAAAATAAAAATTACTCTCCTAGAAACTGCGTAAAAACCTGAGGCAACTCGCAGATTAAAACCTAGGTTACTCACGGAAAAACCCTCGGTTACTCACGGAAAAAACCCTAGCCTACTCGCGGAGTTGGCCATACTGTCCAGTTCACGAAGACGGCGAGCTGGCCGTGCCAAACCAGATCGCCGTCTTGGCGAGCTGGTCGGCCTTTCAGCTCGCCCTCGAGGCATTGACTTTGCCCCCAAGGTCCTTACCATCCACCTCGCAAGCCGGCGAGCAGGCCGAGCTCAATCAGCTCGCCGTCTTAGCGAGCTGGACCGTACCATCCAGCTCACAAAGCCGAAGAGCTGGCTGTGCCAAACCAGCTCGTCGTCTTGGCGGACTTAACGGCATTTCACCTCTCCCTCGAGGCACTGACTTTGCCCCGAGGGTCCTTACCATCCAGATCGCCGAGCCGGCGAGCTGGCCGAACTCAACCAGCTCGCCGTCTTGGCGAGGAGGACCGTACCTCCAGATCGCCAAGCCGGTGAGCTGGCCGTGCCAAACCAGCTCGCCACCTTGGTGAGTTGGTCGGCCTTTCTCCTCGCCCTCGAGGCAATGACTTTTCACCGAGGTTCCGCACCATCAAACTGGCCGCCATGGCGAGTTGGCGAAGCCTGACCGTACTCCAAATGATAATCGCACTGCTTTTCATTTTGTCTCAATCGGAGTTTTCGTTAAGATTTTATGAGGAAAATAAGCCAGCTGGACGAACCAAGACTGGACTCACCGACTCGCCAATGGGCGAGTTGGACAAGCTCAACGGCTCAAAACGTTTCTATCTCGAACCTTGATCGAAGCGCTTTTCTTTTCATCCCTATTGGAGTAACCTTTGGAACTTTACGATAAAAAATGCAATGACTTGCTTTCTCGTAGAAGTTCGAATCGATCGCCTAAAATGGAAACGGTTGACTAAACACCAAAGTTGCCTGAACTACATGAGAGATTTGAACTCTCTAAACGCAATCCGGTTTTACAAAATTCTGCCACGTTAAGTCGAAAACATCTAATCATAAACGTGTGATGGATTTTTCAACAATATACGAAGCACACCTAGTCAATTAAGTAAAACCATCAGTACGAAGAATCAAGAACATAAACTCCGATGTTGAAATCCCTTCTTCACTCCGATATTCTTGTTGGTATTTTGTTGAAGACCAATTCATACGAAAATAAGTCAAAAGACAAAGAAAGAAGAAGAGGCAGTCCAAAATCATCGATGAAACTAAGGTATGTATGATCCGAAAATTTTATTAGACTTCTAATTTCTTTGTAAAGTGCCGTAAAACCTAGGGAACTTAGAATTTAGGGGGATAGTCTAGCAGGCTAAGCCGTAGGCAATTTTTGTCTATCTTGATCTATTGTTCTCTAACTGTTCAGGCAGCACTCGCAAACCGATCCAATCTCTCGTACAACCGAGAAACGATCACCACGCGTTCGAGTGTACTCATCTTATTTCCTAAAGAAAGAAGGAACTAAGAACATTGATGTCGTCTTAAAACCGACTCGTTCCTAGAAAGTTTTGTAAAGCTGACATACTCCCAGTCATCATCAGTCCGCCATGGTCTTGAATCGACCCAGATTGTCGATCATCCCAATCCTTCAAAAGAAATTCATCTGCTTTTCTTTCGTTTTAAACAAAAAAAAGAAGGAGGGCGTAGGTGCATATACTAATCTCATATACTCCCATATTTCAAAAAACATTTTTCCTCGCATCAAGAAAACACTTTTTATGAAGCAAACTCTCGCAAAAATTGGCAGTAAAATACTCGGACAATGCGATGCCTCGTCAAAATATCCCAAAACCAAATGATAATCTAAGATTTGTCTAAATGCTAGGAAATGATCCAAACCAGTTGGAAAATATTCTCATGGACTATACAGCATCTCTAACTGCAATCTGCATTTAGAAAACCTCTGCCAAACTTCAGAGTGAAACTTGATGATTTGCCGAAGTCATAAGGCCCTTTCCAACTTGATAAAACAAGTTTCGTACAAGAATCAAAAATTATACGAGAAATATTTAGGCATCAAAGAATTGCTCTCATTTTCCTTTGAACCAAGTGAGTGACGGAATAATATCAAGAACATTTGCGACAAAGAAAAATCGAGAACACAAGAAGCAGCAATAGGGAACACGTCCTCCCTGCTCACTGACAGATCCTATTGCTGGTCAAGTGATTCGTTCCGCTCAAGAAACCCGCAAAAATGTTTTGCGACTTGCTCTCGGTGAAATAAACTTTGGTAAAACTCTGTGAGTGACTATAAAAAACTATCACTGAAGAATCAAAAACAAAGCGAGAAGGTTTTTCAAAAACCTGCGGAAACATTGTTATCTCCATGCATCGTGTCGATTTACTAAATTCATCGCCTAGTACTTGTGCGAAAAATCGTTCATATAGTCAGGATCATGCCATACGAAGTAACTCTCGAAAGTAAACGTAACATATTTTACGAAAAAGTACTTTCTTTATAACAAAAACCAAGCTATACGATCCGACATTGGATGACCAAATCCACGATTTGAAAGATCTAATTCCTTATCCTGCGGCTCACGGGGATCCGCTCTCATTCTCCTCGATTACATCCGAGCATGTAATCACCCCATAACTGACTCCGCACGAGCTCTGCATCGAGCTTCTTAAGCTTTGTCTCCCTCGGATAAAAAGGAAACAACTTCCATACGAATAAAGGAAAGATTATACGAAACTTTCATCGTATAAATCAAATCTAAAACAGAAAATGTTTCTACAACCATGGGACATACTTAGCATATCAATCTCGCCAAATGCTACTTGGACCTTGTCCAATCACGCTTCACTTTGATGCCGATCTAGGTTACAGCATCCGCTTTAGCCAACGCTCGTGCAAACGCTGTAGTACTTACCAAAATATAAAACATTATTGTGACTTTTCGCCACGGGAAGAGCAACAAAACCAGCTCGCGATTCTTATCTCAGATCACTAAGGGCAACAAGAAAATCTATCAAGCCCCATAGTTTTTTTTTATATCTGAGTGGGACAAATATCATCACGTATGGGTTGACCAAAAGACGTTTTCCAAGAACTTTTCGGAAAAATAAAACTTACTCCCCCAGAAACCATATAATAAACCCTAGGTTACTCGCGGAATAAATCCTAGGTTACTCGCGGAAAACCGTAAGTTACTCGCGGAATAAACCCTAGGTCACTCGCAGAAAAAACCATAGGTTACTTGCGGAATAAACCCTAGGCTACTTGAGAGTAGGCCGTACCGCCCAGCTCGCCAATACAGCGAGTTGGACGATACTATCCGGCTCGCAAAGACGGTGAGTTGGCCAAGCAATCCAGGTCACCACCTCGGTGAACTGGTCGGCTTTTCACCTTGCCCTCGAGGCAGTGAATTTCCCCTGAGAGTCCTTATCATCTAGCTCGCCTATTGGCGAGCTGGCCGTGCCAAACCAGTTCGCCGTCTCAGCAAGCTGGTCGGCCTTTCTCCTCGCCTTCGAGGCACTGACTTTTCTCCGAGGGTCCGCACCATCCAAATCACAACCATGGCAAACATCATCGTACTCCAAACAATAATCCCACTGCTTTTCGTTTCGTCTCAATCGGAGTTTCCGTTGAGATTTTACAACGAAACAAGTCGGTTCGACGAATCGGGACTGTACTCACTGACTCGCCACTGGGCGAGTTGGACAAGCTCGATGGATCAGAAAGTTTCTATCTCGAATCTGGATCGAAACACTTTTGTTTTGTCCCGATCGGAGTAACCATTGGAACTATACGATAAAAACCACAAAAACTTGTTTTCTTTTTTAAGTTTGAATTGATCGTCTAAAACGGCAATGGTTGACACAACACTAAAGTTGCCTAAACTATACGAGAGATTTGAACTCTGTCAACGCAATCCGGTTTTACGAAATTCTGCCAAGTTAAGTCGAAAACATCTAATCATAAATGTGTGATGGATTTTTCAACAGTATACGAAGCACACCTTGTCATTTAAGTAAAACCAGCAGTACGAAGAAACAAGAACATAAACTCCGATGTTGAAATCCTTTCCTCACTCCGATATTCCTGTTGGTATTTCGTCGAAGACCGATTCATACGAAAATAAGTCAAAAGACAAGAACGAAGAAGAGGCAGTCCCAAATCATCGATGAAACTAAGGATGTTTGATTCGAAAATTTTATTGGATTTCTAATTTCTCGTAGGCAGGGAATGAAAACGTCTTGTAAACTGCCGTAAAACCTAGGGAACTTAGAATTTAAGGGGATAGTCTAGCATGCTAGGCCGTAGACAATTTTTGTCTATCTCGATCTATTGTTCTCTAAATGTTCAGGCATAACTCGCAAACCAATCTAATCTCTCGTACAACCGAGAAACGATGGCCACTCATTAGAGCGTACTCATCTCATTTCCTAAAGAAAGAAGGAACTAGAGACACTGGCGTCGTCTTAAAACCGGCTTGTTCCTAGAAATTTTCGTAGGACAGACATACTCCAAGTCATCATCAATCCATCATGGTCTTTAATCGACCCTTCGAAAATATTCGGACAATGCGATACCTTGTCAGAATCATCCCAAATGCAAACGATAATCTAAGATCCGTCTAAACGCTAATGACTGATCCAAATCGTCTAGGAAATAATCTCGAGGACTATACAGCATCTCTCATCGTAATCATGTGTTTAGAAAACCTCTGCCAACCTTCAGAGTGAAACTCGATGATTTGCCGAAGTCGTAAAGATATTTTCCTACTTGATAAAACAAGTTTAGTATAAGAATCAAAAAATTATACGAGAAATTTTTAGGCATCAAAGCATTACTCTCATTTTCCGTCGAACCAAGTGAGTCATGGAATAATATCAAGAACATTTGCGGCAAACGAAAAATCAAGAACACAAGAAGCAGCAATAGGGAACACGTCCTTCCTGCTCGCCGACTGATTCTATGCTGGTCAAGTGATCCTATTCTGCTCAAGAAACCCGCTAAGAAGTTTCGCGACTAGATCTCGGTGAAATAACCTTCAGTAAAACTCCGTGAGTAACTCCAAGAAACTATCCCCGATGAAACAGAAACAAAGCTGAAAGGTTTCACAAAAATTCGCGGAAACACCATTATTTTTACATCTCCATACGTCGCGTCAAATTCGTCGCCCGTTACTTATCCAAGAAATCCTTCGTATAGTTGAAGACCTTGACATGCGAAGTAACTTTCGAAAGTAAACGTAACAGGTTTTGCAAAAAGTACTTTCCATATAGCGAAGCCATACAATCCGACGCTGGATGACCAATCTAAAATTTGTTTCCTCGCACCACAATCTGAAAGTTCTCATTCTTTAGCCCTTCGGTTCACAAACATCCGCTCTCATTCCTCTCGATTACATCCGAGAATGAAAATACCCCGCAAACGACTCTGCATGGGCTCTACGTCGAGCTTTTTAGGCTCTGTCTCCCTCGGGTAAAAAAGAAACAACATCCATACGAACAAAGGAAAGTTTATACGAAACTTTCATCGTATAAAACAAACCTTAAATGGAAAACGTTTTCTACGACCATGGGAATACTTGGCATATCAATCTCTACAAACGCTACTTGGCCCTTGTCCGATCATGCTTCACTTCAATTCCGAGTCCAAGTTTACAAATCTACTCGACCTTATTGATAGCACAAAAGTGTCGTGGCCTAATCCTTTACCAACTACATACTTGGCTATGCGGCTGAATACAACCTTCATGCCAAGCCAATACATTCAACGGATAATGCAAACTTGTCGAAAATCGACTAAGTTCTGTATTCTCAAGATTCACACTATTTCCGAAGCGAGTTGGCTACAGAATCCGATGTTTAAGAAAACACTTGTAACAGAGCTCCTGAAGCCGTACGAGTTATCCTTAAAATATATGAAAAAGATCTCGGAAGGTCAACACTTCACAAAGCACTGTATTTAAAGACGCTTCGTTTCAGGAACAAAAAATATCCGTGACCCCTTGGTCCTAATTGCTCTAGCATGAATCGAACTAATTAACATCCAAACAGGAACATAAGTTTTGGCTGCGAATGTCCGCAAGGAAATCAAAGTGTTTCTGCAAAGCAGGGTTAAGACAAAACCCTTGCACCACTGCACAACATCTTCGAGTGTGCAAACGTTTCAAACACGAAACCCGACATATGAAATAAAAATTAAGCTTCGGCATTGCGAGACGTCGCAGACACCTGAAGAACAGTTTTTCAACATAAAATACCTTCCTCGATAAAATCATTTTCTTGGGAGACCGAACAGTCCATCTGCGACTATAAAACATACAAAACTTCATAAGATACTTATCCTTCCCGAAGGTCCAAGAAACGGTAACATCTACCACCAAAGTTTGTTGGTGATCACAACAACCTCGCAACAGTCCTAAACAAACTTAAGTTATCTCGCAGAGATAGCTCTCATACACCCGACACAAGGGTAATAGCGCTATAAAGAAATCCAAATTTTGGCCAGCACTTTCGGGGATGCTCGATTATGACTAGACAAGTCGTATAAGCCGAGAACCTATCGCGGACTTTAAATTGGTACAGAATCCAAGTTTCAGGAACAAACTTACGCGACCACTCGGTCCTAATTGCTCTAGCACGAATAAACTACTTAACATCCAAGCACGAACGTAAGTTTTGGCTGCGAATGTCCGCAAACAAACCAAAGTGTTTCTGCATAGCAGGGTCCTTTGCAACACCAAGCAACATCTTCAAGGTTGCAAACGTTTCGAACACGAAACACGACATATAAAAGAAAAACTAATCTTCGGCGTTGCGAGACGTTGCAGATGCCTAAAGAACAGTTTTTTCGACAAAAATACTTTCCTCGATAAAACATTTTCTTGGAAGACCCAACAGTCCATTCGCGATTATATAACATAGAAAACTTCTTAAGATATGTATCATGCGCGATGGTCCAAGAAACGGTAACATCTACCACCTAAGTTTGTTGCTGATCACAACAAACTCGCAACAGTCCTAAACAAACTTAAGTTATATCACAGAGATAGCTCTCATACACCCGATACAAGGGTAATAGCGCTATAAAAAAATCCAAATTTTGGTCAGCACCTTCGGGGATGCTTGATTCCGACCAGACAAGTCGTATAAGCCGAGAACCTATCGCATACTTTAAATCGGTACAGAATCAGATTAAAACCGCAACAGGCACGGACTCGAAACTGCATACGGCCAGTCCAAAAATATAATGGCCACACTTGGACGAAGGAAACAGCCTACGAAGCAAGTCTCGAGGCTGATACAAGACATCATCGTTATCGCCATGTTTGATAATCTCTATGTATAACTAGACTGTAAAGATCTCACTGGAAAACAGGTCATACGTACCTTAACTTTGAGACGAACTACGAAAGGCTTGATCCCTCCAAGAGGGTACGTAGGCAGACTTCACTAGGCGTAGCCCCAATCCTACCGCTTTCCATTCCAATGAGAATGGGAGGACCACTTTCAACAGAACTTTTTCAACCATAAATTCCGCCTAACTTGCCTAAAATTGTCTAACCACTCGCTAGAACCTCATGCTAGAAGCTCAAGGTTCTAACGAGCTGGGGGCTAACTGTTGGGGTCAAAATCGGTCACGACGGAATCAATGGCTAAAAGTCCCGGAAAAAAGCATACAAGAAACTATAGACTTTCTACGAAGATACGAAATTACGGAAAACTCGTATGAAAGTATGAAATAATTTAAAAAACCTTGTTGGGGTCAAAATTGGTTACGACAGAATCAACAAGCAAAACTTTCCACAAAGTTAAGAATATGTTTTAGAAACACGACAAAGCATCGAGAAGAAATCGAAGGATTTTACAAACAAAGGCTTAAAATTAACAATCGCCATCTTGGAAATCATCAGAAAATCAAATAAAACGATCCACAATTGTCCAATTGACCAAATTAACAAAGCACGGCCGTAACATCCAAATTCCCCGAAACTGTAAAGCTGTTATTGAGGTCGAATATGATGACCTCGAGATCAACGGCTACGATTATTTCTCTTTATACTCTGCGAGAGGATCTCGGGTCGGAAAACGAGAAACGATCAAAACCGAACAACCGACCAGGTCGCCGACAGGCACGCTGTCCGTGCTTGACCAGCTCGCCTGTTGGCGAGCTGAACCAACCAGTCCAGCTCACCAATAGGCGAGCTGGCCATGCTTGACCAGCTCACCTATTGGCAAGCTGAACCATCCAGTCCAGCTCGCCAATAGGCGAGCTTGCCATCCCTGACTAGCTCGCCTGTTGGAGAGCTGAACCAACCAGTCCAGCTCGCAAACAAGCAAGTTGGCCATCTCTGACCAGCTTGCTTGTTGGCGAGCTGGGCATCCCTGACCAGCTCGCATGTTTGCGAGCTGAACCAACCAGTCCAGCTCGCCAATAGGCGAGCTGGCCATGCTTAGCCGGCTTGCCTGTTGGCAAGCTGAACCAAACCATCCGTGCCCCTCGACTCGATCGTACTCTGAACCGTGATCGGAACATCTCTCGTTTCATCTCAATCCGTCTTACCATTGGATTTTTACGATAAAAAACCGTAAAAGGCTTGTTTTCTCGTAAAACCTCGATTAAATTGTATAAAATGACAACGGTTAAACAAAACACCGAACATTGCCAAACTACACGATTAACTCCAGATGTTTTTATAAAAAAGCGCTAAAGACTTGTTTTCTCGTAAAACCTTGATATATCATGGATTTTACCAACTTTTAACCATGATTTCTATATGTTTTTGGAAACAAAAGGGAACTTTTAGTGTCTTTTTAGAGCTTTTATAGGTTCAGGTACTCACTGGTGTAAATGGTCATTTTGGAGCTAAAATGGAGACGTTATAAAGATATGGGCAAAACGTGTTGAAGACATCGACCAATGCGCATTAAGAGCAATCGACTGACGAAAGATCATCTAAATCGATCAATAGAAGATATATTATATCGATCGATACAAAAGTCCTCCAAAGAAATTAAGTGAAGATTAGAAGCCCTAATTGCTTCACAAGAGTTTTAATAATTTACACCTTAAGTCCCTGGCCGCCTGTTAGGCTATTTTAAGAGGGTTTTGTACTAGATTAGGCAGACTTCTCCAGAGACCTTTTAGACCTAATTTGAGAGAAGCATCTATCATACTTTGAAGAAGAGCTTAGGAATTGAGAGAGAGATCTGAATTACAATCCAGAGAAGATCTTGAACTCTCTTGCTTTACTTATTGTTTCTCTTATTATTACTATTATCTTAAAGCATTATTCAAACCATTATGATTTTGTCTCTCATAAATATGTTTGAGTAGTCTCTCTTGTTAGATTTAGGTTTCTTATTAGGGTTGACTCATGCATTGAAGTAACCATCATTAGGGTATTTAAAATATAGTTCTAAATCTAGTCATCATGAATACTAATGTCAAGGATTAATCACCCTTACCTCTGATTCTAGGAATAATTTGGATAAGTAAGAACTTAGCAATTACCTAGATTCTAAGTTGTTTATTGAAGACTAGAGAACCTTTCAAACCAAACTTTAGAACTCGCTGGTGCAACATCGATCGACGAGATAATCGTCCTATCGACCGATATTGCATAACAACGATCGATCGATATTTCTATCGAACTATTGATCGATATTAGCTCAAGGTTATCGAACGATAGTTCTTAACCCGAGATCCAGTAAGAGTTAATACCTTAACTCCTTAAGAGTTTGAATCAGGAACTATGAATAATAAAAACCCTTTGTAACTTGCATGCTTATCATACCTGATAAAATACCTAATTTTAACTACCTTCTTTCCTCTTCACAAACAAATCAATCAATCAAGCAAATTGCTTGGTTACCTTTTAAGTTATTGTTTAAAACTTGCTATCTAGCTTTACTTCGAAAACTAAATAATCTGTTGTGTAATCCTAGAGTCTCTGTGGATTCGATCCCTAAGTACTACAAGTGAACCTCTTTTGATGAGAGTAACTCACTCCTAGGGTAATTTGAGTGTTATCAAATTTGGCGCCGTTGCCGGGGACTCTTTCCTATTACCATCAGATTTAGTTTAGAATATTGTTTAGATTTTAATTTCGTTTATTTAATTCTTTTTCCTAAGTCTCTGCCATCACAGGGAATTCAAGATGGAAAAGACAGATTTTGGCCAAGCATTGACCGACGACATAATACATACATCGAACGATATACTTTCCAGAGAATCGACCGATGATGTGACACACGAATCGAATGATATGTTGACCGAGGAATCGATCGACATAGACCAACCAACATCGATCAATAAATCCCATCCGGAAGCAGGTAAGTCTTCACTTACCAATCTAGTTAATGAGGAAGTAGTCCAACACGAACCATTAGGTCAGATATGTAATGAAACCAATGAATTAACAGTTAAACATGGGACTGCAATCCCTGTCAATTGTTATCCATCTTCGACTGAAGATGTAGAAAAACTGCAAGACTATTTAGATCCCATTAAGACCTATTCCAATAGGCCAGCTATTAGGTTACCAGAAGATGAAGCAAATAAGTCTACGCTTCATTTTGATTTCATCCATCTGGTACAAGAGAAATCTTTCCGTGGTTCCATCTCAGAGCATCCCCACGAGCATCTCGATTTTCTGGAAGAATTGGAGCTCAGCGATATTAATCGTTCTAGATTGTTCCCTTTTTCTTTAGGGAAGGAAGCCAGAAATTGGCTAAATCAGTTACCAGCAGGAACTTTAACCTGCTGGAAAGATATCCGCGCTGCTTTCATTAACCAATTTTTCGATGAAACTAGATATTGGGACGCCAGACATAAACTCTCCACATTCCTTCAAGGTCCACAAGAATCTTTTAGGAAAGCTTGGACTAAGTTTAAGGAAAATCAGCGAGATTGTACCCACCATGGTTATCCGGAACCACAGCTCCTTAAATTTTTCTACGGAGGCCTTGAGCTAGATTACCAGATCATGCTAGATAATGCGAGTAATGAAAATTTCAGCTCCAGGAATCCTGAAGAAGCAAATCAGTTGATTGAAAATATAGCAATGGGTAAATCTTATGAAAATAAAGATAAGGAAAGAGAAGCTAGATCTAGAAATGTCCTTCAACTAAATGAAATTAGGAAGTCTCTGGATCTCCTTCATTCTTTTAAAAAGGAAAAGAAGCCTGGTATTACCCAGAGCAATAAGGATACTCATTCCGTAGAGCAAACGCTCCTTGGACATGAAAACCCTCAGGAAGACCATTTTGACATAGATAGTTTTATCCAAAACTATGACACCCTCGCCGTATCGCACAGCGGGAGAGCTCAAACCGTTTTAAACCATGTCTTCACAGGAAATCAGAGGTTGAACCATGACCTAGACGTCAAGCTGGATGATGTCTGCTGCGTAATGTCGAAGGAATTTTACATTTTGCGTAAGCAAATCAGAAGTCTAGAAGGCGATATTGCCAATTGCGCTACCACTATCAAGAGGGAAGCAGGACGTCTACCAGGGAAGTCTGACACAAACCCTAGATGTCGAATAAGTGCTATAATGCTAAGGAACAGAAAACAGCTAACTCCGATCATTAGAGAAAACCACCCTACGGAAGGAAACACTGTTGTTCCAGAATCGGAGAAATCCATTCCCAACCCCGTGCTCCTCGGCGATTTGAAATCTGAGTTCCAGCAGAACAAAGAAAAGAATAGAGATTCTAAGGGAACTGAGGAACCGATAATCATTCTCGATGATGAGGAAGTTATCGATGTCGATCGACACGAAGACACTGATGTCGTGCGACACGAGGACACCGAGGTCGACCGACACGAATATATCGGTATCGCTCGAAAATCACCCACGAATTCGAAAGAAAGACAAACACCCAACGAACCAACGATTGAACGGGTGTTCAACACCTTACCTCCCTACCCTCCCAAGTCTTATACTAGACACAACAGAGATAAGGAAATATGCAGATGAGCTTTCGAACGAGCTACGGTAGAAATTTCACTTAGTGACGCCCTTAGTATTTCACTAACCATAAGACAATATGTCAAAGGAATGACAACGAAGAGTCTTTCAACAGAAAACGCAATGTAATGATGGTTTTGGCAGAAGCTAGTGTCATCATTCAAACCCTAGAGAAGCGACCAGATCCTGGTAGTTTCGTTCTCAAGTGCACAATTCGAAACCAGATGTTCCCGCGAGCACTCTGTGATCTAGGCTCTAGCGTAAATTTAATGCCGCACTCCGTTGCCACACTCCTTGGGTATACTGAATTTACACCGGCCAATATCCAACTAGTACTTGCTGATAGACCTGTTAGGATCCCGGAAGGTGTACTTGAAGATGTACCAGTATTAAAAAAACGAGCCGAGAGATCCGATCCTGTTAGGTAAACCATTCCTTGCTACTGCGAACGCCATCATTGATGTTAAAGAAGGACGAATAAATCTTAACATAGGAAACATTCCTATGAGGTTTGATATGGAGAAGGTCATCACACTTCCTTTAATAGATAAACAATTATCTTATGTGGACGAGGTGGATGAACTGACTAAAGAATCTTTTGAGAAGTTGTACTCGGATGATCATTTGGAAGATGCATCTGTATCTTCTCAGAACAAAATTTTTGGCATAGACAGCAGAGCAACTGAGTGCGATCGTCTCATAGAAATAAGAAAAGGATCCTCACACGTTGAAACCAACAGTGATGATGGATCAGAAATCGACATCGATCGATATCTTAAAAGCAGTATCGATCGACACCCGCCATCCGTTGGAAATCTCACTAAGGAAAAAGCGCCAAAGGTGGAGGGTAAGCCGTTACCTGCTGGACTTAAGTATGTGTTTCTTATGGACGATTGCTATCCTGTGATAGTTAACGCAAATCTCACTAACGGGGAACTTGCTCTATTGCTGAACAAGCTTTGCAAGCATAGAAACGCACTTGGATACTCTTTAGATTACATCCCAGGCATAGCTCCTGACCTTTGTATGCATCGGATTCATCTGGAGGATGAATCCAAGTCATCTGTAGAGCATCAGAGACGACTAAACCCAAATCTCCAGGAAGTCGTCAAGAAGGAAATCATTAAACTGCTTGATGCAGGGATAATTTATCCAATCTCTGATAGCAATTGGGTAAGTCCAGTCAATGGTGTACCAAAGAAGGGAGGTATTACAGTCGTCAAGAACGAAAAAGATGAACTTATCCCAACAAGGACTGTAACCGGACATCGAATGTGCATCGATTATAGAAAACTGAATTCCGCTACTCGGAAAGATCACTTTCCTCTGCCTTTTATCGACCAGATGTTGGAAAGATTAGCAAATCACCAATACTATTGTTTTCTTGACGAGTATTCCGGATTTTTCCAAATCCCGATACATTCAGATGATCAAGAAAACACAACATTCACATGCCCCTATGGAACCTTCGCATATCGGAGAATGCCATTTGGTCTGTGTAACGTCCCAGCCACTTTCCAACGCTGCATGATGTCAATCTTCACTTATATGATAGAAAATTTCATGGAAGTATTCATGGATGATTTCTCAGTTTATGGATCAAGCTTTAAAATTTGTCTCGACAACCTATGCAAGGTTTTGGAGAGATGTGAGGAAAGGAATCTGGTCCTCAACTAGGAAAAGTGTCACTTCATGGTCAATGACGGAATCGTGCTCGGACACAAAGTGTCCGCAGCAGGAATTCAGGTAGACAGAGCAAAAATAGAAGAGATGATGAGTCTACCCCCAACTAACATCAAAGATATCAGGAGCTTTCTAGGACATTCAGGATTTTATAGAAGATTTATAGAGGATTTCAGCAAGATAACCAGACCCCTGACCACTCTCCTTTGTAAAGACACTAAATTCGATTTCACACCCGATTGCCAGCTGGCATTTGAAAAGATCAAGAAGGCACTGATAACTGCCCCCGTCGTACAAGCACCTGACTGGAACCTCCCATTCAAGATAATGTGCAATGCGAGCGATTTCGCTGTAGGAGCGGTTTTAGGGCAACGAAGAGAAAAGAAGCTGCATGCTATCGACTACGCCAGCCGAACTCTGGACGACGCCCAAAGGAACTATGGAACAACCGAGAAAGAACTACTTGCAGTAGTATACGCTTTCGAAAAATTCTGTAACTATCTAGTCGGCTCGAAGGTCATTGTTCACACTGATCCTGCCGCCATTCGGTATCTAATGCAAAAGAAAGATGCGAAACCACGCCTTATTCGATGGATACTCCTTCTCCAAGAATTCGATATGGAAATAAAGGACAAGAGGGGAGTAGACAGCGGTGTCGCAGATCATCTTTCCAGGATCAGAATAGACGAAGAAGTCCCTATCAATGATTTCATACCTACTGAAAATGTGTACTTCATAGATTTATCACTCATCGGCCAGATACAACTCTCTTCTGAATTTGCATCGGCCATTGATACTGAAGGCAACGATTTCGGCGACCTGACATCGATCAATTCACTTTCAGTTGAATCGATCAATACTGGTGATACCATGTCGATCGATGGAAGCGACAATATTTACTTACGTAACATCACGTTTAAGATCCCCATCGACACGACCGTGACTGTGGCACGCCAAACACTCGCTGATAGACACAACATCCCCATAGTAGAGATGTCGAGCAGGAAACGCACGCTGTGGAAAAGCAATTTAGCGAGAGACCTTGGTATGCTGACATAGTAAATTATCTTGCCGCCAACGTCGTACTTGAAGAAGTTAAACACTACGACAGAAAAAAAAATTTCAGAGAAATAAGGAGGTATCACTGGGACGAACCTTACCTTTATAAACAGTGTGCCGACGGCATCTTTTGACGATGCGTAGCTGAATCTGAAATTGCTGATATCATTTACCACTGTCATGGGTCCGGTCCGAATACGCTGGGCAATTTGCAACCTTTAAAACGGTTTCCAAAATTCTCCAAGCTGGATTTTGGTGGCCTACTATGTTCCGCGACGTTCATGCCTTCATCGTCAAATGCGACAGATGCCAACGTCGAGGAATAATCAGCAAGAGACATGAAATGGAACAAAAATTTATCCTCGAATTAGAAGTTTTCGATTGTTGGGGAATCGACTTCACGGGTCCTTTCCCTACCTCTTACGGAAACCGCTACATTCTGGTTGCTGTCGATTACGTTTCCAAATGGGTTGAAGCAATTGCATCACCCACGAATGATGCCTCAGTTGTTATCAAACTTTTCAAAAGCATCATTTTCCCAAGATTTGGAGTCCCTCGTTTAGTTATAAGCGATGGTGGTACCCATTTTATCAACAAAATCTTTGAGAATCTGCTCAAAAAGAACGGAGTCCACCACAGAGTTGCAACGCCTTACCATCCGCAGACTAGTGGACAAGTCGAAGTTTCTAACAGGCAGATCAAAGAGATTCTAGAGAAGACTGTCGGAGCCACAAGAAAGGATCGGTCCAGGAAATTAGATTATGCACTCTGGGCATACAGAACAGCTTTTAAGACGCCACTAGGAACAACTCCGTTTCACCTACTCTACGGCAAATCTTGCCACTTACCAGTAGAGTTAGAGCATAAAGCAGCTTGGGCTACTAAATTGCTAAATTTTGACATAAAGTCAGCTGCAGAAAAGAGACTCATCCAGCTAAACAAACTAGATGAAATAAGACATCTGGCCTATGAGAACTCTAAGCACTATAAAGAGAGAACCAAAGCTTACCATGACATACACATTGTTTCTCGACATTTCGTCCTGAATGATCAAGTTCTCTTATATAACTCTCGTTTGAATCTATTTCCCGGAAAACTTCGCTCTCGTTGGTCTGGCCCTTTTACTGTCATAACGGCCCCGCCAAATGGAACCGTTACCCTTGTAAACGAGAAGGGAGAAGAATTTACGGTAAATGGACAACGAGTGAAACACTATTGGGTCAAGCCCCCAAATGATAAACCCCTCTGGTTTGGTACGCTTAACTCCGCCTATGATACCCAATAGAATAAGTTAAACCACTTAGGATTTAATTTATCATGTTTTTCAAAATTAATGCATTTAGTTTCAATTAATTAATTACTTAACTTTAGGCAAAAAATAAATAAATAAATAATAAACATAATAACCTAATCGAGTCTTATCGACCGATATACACCTATATGTATCGGTCGATACAGACATATCGAGGGCAAGCGCCTTTTAAGTCGATACGCGCCTCTCTTCCCCTCATAATCGCACAAAGCAACCGAAACACAAAAACCTCCCTTTTTCTCTCGATTCTTCACGGAACTTACCCGTTTTTTTTTGCGTCAATCGGTTCGAAATTCTCCCCCTATCTCGATTTCGCTCTCAATCCCGAAATCCCCCAAGGTATAATCCTTTGATTTCTAGATTTCTAAGAGAACAAGGTTGAACTCATATTTTACCTAGAAATCGGTCGATAGGTTAGTTTTTAATCGATTAGAGTTGTTAGGATTGTTAGATAAGAGGTTTATAAGTTTTAGAACTAGGATTTACATTTTGAAATGGCGATTTGCGTTATTAAGATTCTTGCAGGTTTCGCGATACACTATCGATCAATATTGGCTTCCCCGTATCGATTGATGGGCACTTCTGGTCGGATTCGAATAACCTCGAACTCGATCGATATCGATCTATATCTAGTGGTTTACATCGATCGATATCTACCGATTGTGTAGTGTACTGACTCTCTCGTGTTTTCATTTTTTTCAGATGAATCCAGACCGTGAGAGGCGAACCAAGCGGAGACTCGATGGCCCTAGCTCCTCCAGAAGAGCACCTCCGTCATCTTCTTCCTCCTCATAAAGGGAAGATGAGCACGACCCTTGGCCACATGCAGATGGAGAACCCATCCGGATCTACCATCAATTCGCCAACAAGCGGGTCGCAGCTACAAGCACCGCATGCCTGCAACGTCCTGTCAGTGATTTCTGGGACAACTACGACAGCCTTCTCTACAACGCATGGCTTAATGTGGAGATTTTGCCCACTCGTTTCATCAACTCAGCCACCCTCCAACGTCTAGGGCTCGAGAAGGACCTTAGTGAGATGCTCATCCAGCTCGGGTTTGGGACCATGGGTTCCCAAACCTATGACCTTTAACCCTCGCTCGTCAAGAAGTTCATGGCCACGGTTCGCTTTATGTACAAGAACCCGCCACCGACGGTTGCTTGTGACGGTGTTCTCTTCTTCTTTGCTAGAGGCATCATGTACTATGTCTCTGTCCCCGAGTTCTGTGAGATCTACGGGTTTGGGAACGACACCGCCACCTCTAGTTCCATCTCCGCCTTCTCTGAGGTCGCCAAGTTCTGGGCGATCTTTGGCACAGGTCCCTGGAGCTCAGCCACAGTGCTTCAGTCCGATATCCGCCACCCGGCTCTCCGGTACTTCATGAGGATCCTTGCCTCAACTCTGCTGTGCAAGATGGAGCCTAACAAGGTCAGGATCACCGAGCTTACCCTTCTGTACCACTCACTGGACGGACTGGTCGATCTGACCTTTTTGTACCCCGAGCGCGACATGACCACTCCCAACCTGGGTGCCGTTTTCGCTGAGCACCTAGTCAGCCTGAAGACCAAGCCTTTTTATGGTGGATCGGGGAGGAAGAGGGAGACCGTCGGGAGTTTGCTGACACCGATATTCCAGCACTGTGGGATCAGATTTGATGAGGGCACCGCAGTCACAACTCGGCTTTACATGGACGAGGAGCATCTGCGTAACAGCAATTGGATGGACAGGCAGCGTCATTGGTTTTTCAGGACTACAGCTGGTCTACACCGGTTCCTTTTGCCGCACCCAGCGACGACTGCCTTTGCGGGCAACCTCGACAAGCTTCGGTTTCAGCCAGACTCGAGCCTAGTCCTCGACTCACCCGCGCAGCGCCGTGTCACAAGGGCCCGCAGCACCGGTACCTCTGGAGCTTCATCATCAGCATCGCTACCCCCGTTCCCAGATCTCTTAGGGATAGAGACAGGAGAGGAGCAGGTCTACAGGAGAGGAGTGTTAGATGCTCTTCGCGCCATCTGGTCCCGTGTCTCGAGATGCCGCTGTTTGAGCCGAGCGAGCACTTCAGCCATTGACCCATCAGCGCCAGGTCCTTCCCACCAGCCTGATCAGGAGGACGAGGATGACGACGAGAGCAGTGGCGACTGATTCACTTGCTCCTTTCTATCCTTTATCTCGTATTATTATGTTTTTACTTTTACTTCCAAACTTGTAGGATTTTTATTCGTACTTTCTATGACTATGCCTGCTACTATCTTTTATCTAACTATTTGTATGTGTTGAGTATGTCTAACAGAGCTAACATAGGGTTACATAACCCTTCAATGGTGAGTGTGAGTTTTACAGACTAACTACACAATAGGCGAAGGCACCCTATATCGATCGATGTACACAATATTATGTCGACCGATACAGCTAACTATATATCGATTGATGTCCTCACAGACATATCGATCGATATGTAAATGCAGAGGTACGATTTTTCCTACTAACATGAATATTTTTGCTACATTCAAAATCTAATTTTTCCACTTAGACAAAATAACACTGGGGACAGTGTTGTTTAAGTCTGGGGGGTATCTTACTAACATTTTCATTTCATTACTATCATTTTTACTTCAAAAAAAAAAAAAAAAAAATAAAAAGAGAAAAATGTTTTACTAAAAAGGAAGCAATGAGTATATAGATTCATAGTTATTATCTAACCACTTCTTAAGCACCACTCTTAGATTTGTCAGTTACAAAAGGTACCAGAGATGCTAAAGCAGAGCACCGGTCAGCTATGACAACACTTGTTGAAAATGTATAAAAGAACCAAATCCAATTTCCAACCTAACCTGGCATCTATTGCTTGTCTTGGGGCTTGGTATACAAGGGATCGAAATCCTCATGCAAGTCCGGAAGGTAAAAATCTCAAAATTTTTGGTTTCTTTCTCTCCTTCCTTTGGCAACCAAAAAGAAAATAAAAGATTGAGATGATTTCCTGAGAGGCAGAGGGAGAGGTACATTACCCATGACCCCACTATTCTAATTCAAAGGAATGATCACACATTGTGGAAGCGAGGGAGAGGTACATTACTCATGACCCCACTATTCGCCTACACCTTGTCAGAAAAGGCTACAAAAAAAAAAATAGAAAGATCAATAAGATGAACATTAGTTGTTCATTGGGATTGATATAAAAGAAAAAGAAATTTGGGATTCAGAGAAGGGAGATAAAAAGAGAAAAGGAACCAGAATGAGAATGCCTTAAACTTGTTTGAGTTGAATCCAAGTGTTCCTTGATCGATATTCCCAAGGTAAAGCCTACACCTTTATTTTACGCATAAATGAGATTGGCAGAGGGGATAGACAAACAAGATCATTGAGTTGTTGGCTAGTTGAATATGGCTGCTAAGCTAGGATATAGTATAATATACTTCGGAGACTGATATATATTTGAAGTGAATTGCAATAAGTAAAGAGGTGACGGTTCTAAGTCTTGAATTATAGGAGCTTCCGCCTTTCAAATCTTTTCTAGACCAATGTTCTATTATTTGCTTGAGGACAAGCAAAAGGATAAGTCTGGGGGAGTTGATATATCATGCTTATCCACTTTTAACCATGATTTATATATGTTTTTGGAAACAAAAGGACACTTTTAGTGTCTTTTTAGAGCTTTTGCAGGTTTCAGGTACTCACTAGTGTAAAATGGTCATTTTGGAGCTAAAATGGAGACTTTATGAAGATATGAGAAAAACGTGTTGAAAACATCGACCAATGCGCATTAAGAGCAATCGACCGACGAAAGATCATCTAAATCGATCGATAGAAGAAATTTTATATCGATACAAAAGTCCTCTAAAGCAGTTAAATGAAGATTAGAAGCCCTAATTGCTTCACAAGAGTTTTAATAATTTACACCTTAAGTCCATAGCCGCCTGTTAGGCTATTTTAAGAGGGTTTTGTACTAGATTAGGCAGACTTCTCCAGAGACCTTTTAGACCTAATTTGAGAGAAGCATCTAGCATACTTTGAAGAAGAGCTTAGGAATTGAGAGAGAGATCTGAACTACAATCCAGAGAAGATCTTGAACTCCCTTGCTTTACTTATTGTTTCTCTTATTATTATTAGTATCTTAAAGCATTATTCAAACCATTATGATTTGTCTCTCATAAATATGTTTGAGTAGTCTCTCTTGTTAGATTTAGGTTTCTCATTAGGGTTGACTCATGCGTTGAAGTAACCATCATTAGGGTATTTAAAATATAGTTCTAAATCTAGTCATCATGAATACTAATGTCAAGGATTGATCACCTACCTCTGATTCTAGGAATAATTTGGATAAGTGAGAACTTAGCAATTACCTAGATTCTAAGTTTTTTATTGAAGACTAGAGAACCTTTCAAACCAAACATTAGAACTCGCTGGTGCAACATCGATCGACGAGAT
>CAKOAT010771820.1:102159-118309 GCA_932364175.1 Eruca vesicaria subsp. sativa | reverse complement strand
ATTTCTATCGAACTATCGATCGATACTATATCAAGGTTATCGAACGATAGTTCTTAACCCGAGAACAAGTAAGAGTTAATACCTTAATTTCTTAAGAGTTTGAATCCAGAACTATGAATAATAAAAACCCTTTGTAACTTGCATGCTTGTCATACCTGAGAAAATACCTAAGTTTAACTACCTTCTTTCCTCTTCACAAAAAATTCAATCAATCAAGCAAATTACTTGGTTACCTTTTAAGTTATTGTTTAAAACTTGCTATCTAGATTTACTTAGAAAACTAAATAATCTGTTGTGTAATCCTAGAGTCTCAGTGGATTCGATCCCTAAGTACTACAAGTGAACCTCTTTTGATGAGAGTAACTCACTCCTAGGGTAATTTGATTGTTATCAAATTTGGCGCCGTTACCGGGGAATCTTTCTTATTACGATCAGATTTAGTTTAGAATATAGTCTAGATTTTATTTTTGTTTATTTAATTATTTTTCCTAATTCTCTGCCATCACAGGGAATTCAAGATGGAAAAGACAGATTTCGGCCAAGCATCAACCGACGACATAATACATACATCGAACGATATACTTTCCAGAGAATCGACCGACGATGTGACGCACGAAAAGAACGATATGTTGACCGAGGAATCGATCGACATACACCAACAAACATCGATCGATGAATCCCAGCCGGAAGAATGTGAGTCTTCACTTACCAATCTAGTTAATGAGGAAGTAGTCCAACACGAACCATTAGGTCAGATATGTAATGAAACCAATGAATTAACAGTTAAACATGGGACTGCAATCCCTGTCAATTGTTATCCATCTTCGACTGAAGATGTAGAAAAACTGCAAGACTATTTAGATCCCATTAAGACCTATTCCAATAGGTCAGCTATTAGGTTACCAGAAGCTGAAGCAAATAAGTCTACGCTTCATTTTGATTTCATCCATCTGGTACAAGAGAAATCTTTCAGTGGTTCCATCTCAGAGCTTCCCCACGAGCATCTCGATTTTCTGGAAGAATTGGAGCTCAGCGATATTAATCGTTGTAGATTGTTCCCTTTTTCTTTAGGGAAGGAAGCCAGAAATTGGCTAAATCAGTTACCAGCAGGAACTTTAACCTGCTGGAAAGATATTCGCACTGCTTTCATTAACCAATTTTTCGATGAAACTAGATATTGGGACGCCAGACATAAACTCTCCACATTCTTTCAAGGTCCACAAGAATCTTTTAGGAACGCTTGGACTAGGTTTAAGGAAAATCAGCGAGATTGTAGCCACCATGGTTATCCGGAACCACAGCTCCTTAAATTTTTCTACGGAGGCCTCAAACTAGATTACCAGATCACGGTAGATAATGCGAGTAATGGAAATTTCAGGTCCAGGAATCCTGAAGAAGTAAATCAGTTGATTGAAAATATAGCAATGGGTAAAATTTATGAAAATAAAGATAAGGAAAGAGAAGCTAGATCTAGAAATGACCTTCAACTAAATGATATTAGGAAGTCTCTGGATCTCCTTCATTCTTTTAAAAAGGAAAAGAAGCCTGGTATTTCCCAGAGCAATAAGGATACTCATTCCGTAGAGCAAACGCTCCTTGGACATGAAAACCCTCAGGAAGACCATTTTGACATAGATATTTTTACCCAAAACTATGACACCCTCGCCGTATCGCACAGCGGGAGAGCCCAAACCATTTTAATTCACAGGAAATCAGAGGTTGAGCCATGACCTAGACGTCAAGCTGGATGATGTCTGCTGCATAATGTCGAAGGAATTTGCCATTTTGCGTAAGCAAATCAGAAGTCTAGAAGGCGATATTGCCAATTGCACTACCACTATCAAGAGGGAAGCAGGACGTCTACCAGGGAAGACTGACACAAACCCTAGACATCAAATAAGTGCTATAATAATAAGGAACAAAAAACAGCTAACTCCGATCATTAGAGAAAATCACCCTACGGAAGGAAACACTATTGTTCCAGAATCGGAGAAATCCATTCCCAACCCCGTGCTCCTCCGCGATTTGAAATCTGAGTTCCAGCAGAACAAAGAAAAGAATAGAGATTCTAAGGGAACTGAGGAACCGGTAATCATTCTCGATGATGAAGAAGTTATTGATGTCGATCGACACGAAGAAACTGATGTCGAGCGACACGAGGACACCGAGGTCGACCGCCACGGGGATATCGGTATCGCTCGACAATCTCCCACAAATTCGAAAGAAAGACAAACACCCAACGAACCAACCATAGAACGGGTGTACAACACCTTACATCCCTACCCTCCCAAGTTTAATACAAGACACAACAGAGATAAGGAAATCTGCAGACGAGCTTTCGAACGAGTTACGGTAGAAGTGTCACTTAGTGACGCCCTCAGTATTTCACCAACCATAAGACAATATGTCAAAAGAATGACAACGAAGAGTCTTTCAACAGAAAAACCCAATGTAATGATGGTTTTGGCAGAAGCTAGCGCCATCATTCAAACCCCAGAGAAGCGACCAGATCCTGGTAGTTTCGTTCTCAAGTGCACAATTCGAAACCAGATGTTCCCGCAAGCACTCTTTGATCTAGGCTCTAGCGTAAATTTAATGCCTCACTTCGTTGGATAGTTTGACCATCGTTCGACCTTCACACCCTATCATCGATCAACATTCACCCGCCATCATCGATCGATACTCTATACAAAGTCTGGTTATTTCCGAACCTGTTCAATCTTTTTACTTATGATTTATTTATTTTTTTCCTAACCAAAACAGGATGAGATAACACTAGGGAAAGTGTTATTTAAGTGTTGGAGAAGGTTCGCTGATATTTAATTTATTGTTTTTGAATTTTATATATCTATCTATTATATCTACAAGTATTTCGTTTTATTATTTTCATAGAGTCAAGAAGGGATTATGATCAGATTTATTCTATTGACTAACCACACTATAAGCATCACTCTATGACTGTTTATTTCAAAGATTACTAGAGATGCCAAAGTGGATCACCCTGCCATTAAACTACAATTGCTTAGAAAGTCTGAAGATTACTAGAGATACCAAAGTTGATCACCCTGCCATTAAACTACATTTGCTTATAAAGTCTGAAGGAATCAAAGCTGACTTTCATCCCTAATTTTGACATTATATGATTGCTTTGGGGCTTGGTATACACTGGATCAGATTCCTTCTACAAGTCTGCAAGTTATAATTATGTGTGCTTCTGATTCCCTTCTCTCTATCTATTCAGCATCAAGAAAAGAAAAGATTGAAATGATTTCATGCGGTTTAGAGGGGTAGGAGTGTCTCCTGCAACCCCATTATTCTACTCTAATGGAAGGATCACACATCATTGGAAACAAGTGGTAGGAGTGTCTTTTGTAACCCCATTATTCGTCGACATTTTTGTCAAAAGAAAGAAGGAAAGTTACATATCCATAAAAACCAATAAGATGAACAAGATGGAATGCATTAGCACATGTCTCATCAGACACTACACCAGAGCCTATGTATATTGATAAGGCTACTACAGAAAGGACCTTGAGGAAAAGGAAAGAAAAAGTTATTCAACATCTGAAGAGGAAAGTTAATGATAAGGAGATGGATGGTTTCACTAAGAGAGTCATAAGGATCCCACCAAACAAACCCAGTGAGGAGGCTTACTTCACCCATAGACTGTGGATGTTCTTCAGAGAGACTAAGGACACTGAGGAGCACATTAGTAGAATGTTTCATCATGTTAGGGATATGAAGAAGCATAGGATTACACTGAAGAAGAAGGGTGATCCTGAAAAGTTTGCAATACCATGCGTAGTGAAAGGTATTGAGTTCCCACATGCATTATGTAATACATGAGCATCAGTCAGCATCTTACCTAAGGTTTTGGCAGACCAACTGGCTCTGAAGGTAGAACTGTTAAAGGAATCGTTCACTTTTGTGGATTGTTCTGAGAGGAAATAACGAGATATTATCAGAGACCATGAGGTGCAGATTGGTAATGCCCTTATCCCTGTAGATTTTCATGTCTGGAAGAGCATTCATGGCTATAGTAGAAGCAGCTTGTGACATGAATACCAATAAATTCTGTCTTAACTGGTAGATCCAAATATCTATTATGATCTTGTTCGTGTTGTCGAGCAATAGGTTAGACTTTCAGGAGACTTGGGACAACCACAGATTCATTGCCGCATGCCAATGGGGAGCCGAGTATGAAACTGATAATTCAGAATAGATCGATACACCCACTGTGTCATCGATCGACTCCAACGATCGGCCAACAAGCAATATTCATCCGGACACATCGATCGACATGCAACCCACACGAGGCATCTTATCAGATCACTACTATCCAAGATTTATCTTCAAAGCCACCAGCATCAAACAAGATGACTACTCCATAGGCAGTTGGGCAGGCATTTTTTTGCATGAGAGTATTGCAATATAAACTACGATCTTTCCACACTCAGAGGATCATAAAGAGGGGTATGATGAGGATTATAAAGAGGAGTATGCTAAAGGAATTCATGTTATTCTTACAGAGGATAGACTCCTAGAACCCATTCACAGAACGAAGCACGCATAATCGGTCGTTGTGGGCATACCATAATGGATTGATATCATTCTCCATCAGGCAAACCAACATCGCAAATCAACCAACACACATCTGTGCACATCGATCGATTTGAAGGCCACCGACTTCAGAAAATTGGAAATTTTCCAATTCTTAGTAGAGCAAAAAAAATGGCTATATAAGGAGTCTTGAAACCAAGAGAACGTCTCATACCAAAGAAGCAGACAAGATGCAAGCACATACGCCCTTTGAAACACAAAGTAAGAGAGGCACTAACTTCAGAGATCTTCATGAAGGAGCCATAAGTGCAACATTCAACAATCCACTAATCACTGGTCCTCGTCTTGCATCGATCGATACAGATGCTAACGCATAGATCGATACAGATGCTAACGCATAGATCGATACAAATTCCAAACCTCATTCTTTATTTAAGCCTTGTTATATTGAAGATTTTCTAAAACTGGATAAGTTTGGTATTTTCAGAGATTTAGAAGGCCATGCACGAGCTATGAATGGAAGGATTTTACAAGCATCCAAAGAGGATATAGCAGACATTCTTTAGATGGCCAATGGACCAGAAAATCTCTTTCAGCAGCAACTAGGCGTGCTGAAGCAACCATCGATGGACACAGCATAAAAGTCATCGACCGACAAGGACACACGTCCATCAATCGATAGGAGAAAGCGCACATCGATCGACATAAACCCAAGATATGGACCGATTTTAGAACAAGAAATCTACACCGAAGATGAAATCAATGAGATAGTCTGGTACATCAAAGATCTCCAGCAGAGATCTGGACTTGAGTTCAATAGGAATCTGGATACTGTCTCCATGGTTCTTCATGACAGCATCAGATGTTTAACAACACTCATGCAAGAGATGGAAGCCTAACTAGGTACTATGAAGATCAGATTTGCATCTCTATCAAGAAACACGTTATAGTGAACAAAGTGAATGCTCCGATGTTGATCTTATGACTGTTAATAGTATAGTTTATCATACCTTTAAAGATGTTTACATGCCATTCATATTTAATAACCAAACATTAATCGCATCTTTGTTTTGATAGTGTGTTTTATTATTTTATGATATTAATGTTCTAATGAATAATAATTAATAAAATAATATGAATTCAACTATATAATCTTTAGTGTGTGTGTATGTTTTTATATCTACCCTCTGAAAAGCTACATGCGATCAACTTTGCGAAAAGTAATTATACTATAAGGTTACCCATATTTCTTTGATATTTTTGTTCCCACCATGTTCTGACTTTCATTTCTTTTCTTCCTACACATACAAACGAAGGTAAGCTAAAAATACTAATTTTCTACCCTATGTTTATATTTATTTTGTTAAACTAATAGAAATAGTTTTGAACTTTTCTCTAATTGTGAAAGGTATTATCTTCTCTTAACCAACATGAAAACTTATTGATGTAGCTAAAATTCCCCTAGAGAATCTCTCTCAAATAAGAAATCGATTGCAAGCTCAGGGATCGAATCCATAGAGCGAGGATCACACCATAGGGTTTAGATTTAAGATTACTTTATGCAATCAATATTAAAAGCAGTAAAAATCAGTAAAAATAGCAAGTTATGCAAGCAACCGAATTAAAACAATAAAATCGGTTGTAAGATGAATGGGAAAGGCGCCAAACTTAGGGTTTCAAAGAGGTTATCAGAAGTAAAATGTATATATGCTAAGGGTCTAAATTAGAACCATCCTAGAACTAAAATTCAGTACTAAGATATCCAGCTCTCGTTGTGAGTCGAATCAGATGTCTAAACCTATCAGATGCCAAGTTTCGTTGAGGATCAAATTATTCAAGACAAGCATTAACCTTGATATTAGGTGTTTCACTAAGTTCCTAAGCTAACTCTATTTTAGGTTATTAACTTATCTCAGCATGATTTAGTTCAGGTAATTGACCATGCTCTTGCGTGTCCTAATTATTTATATGATCAGGTTTCTAGTTAGCTATTATAGAAACAAGCAAGAAGAAAAATCATGTGAAGAATCCTATATGATAAACCTAACAGTTGTATATTTTATAACTTCATCAAAACTCTTGAAAACGCTAAATCTAACAAGTAAACTACTCAGACAAAATTAAGAAATACATCAAATAATCTGAATGAATTGCATTTATAAATAGTGATAGAAATACTGGAGTTCCAATCAAATCTCTGAAGGAGTTTTGTGATCTTCTCACCAAAAACCTTTTTAAGGATAATAAAAGCTTAGCCTAAACAATGGCTTTAGAATAATATATATAAGTCTAAAATCGGGTTAGGGATCTTCTTGTAATAATTAGAAACTGCTGAGCTGGCCTAAAGTTGCAGCTATATGGAAACTAATGATGTGTCGATCACAACTCCTTCAAAATCTCAGGTATGACTTCCGTTTTCCTGCACAGCTACAAGTTTCTTCTTCTTTAAGTTCGAATTGGCTCCTTGATCTCCACATTACTCCAAAACATACCTAACCTGAAAAACCATAAAATAGTATAAAGACTCTATAAAGGACTTATAATATGGCTTAAAAGTGGTAAAAACCATAGTATATCACTTATACATCTTTTTCCAATCTGAATCGTGCTTAAGAAAAACATACAGCATATACAAGTTAAGCTACCACGAAAACGGAAAAATCAAATTACCATATCCTTGATTGTACTATGTGAAATTGAATTTTCTTAATTCCGAGGTAGTTGTTTAAGTAAAATTATAATTCTCTGCCTATATATCATCATTTTATTTGAATAATTTGGTATCATGTACAAATGTATGTGTTTCATTTTTGTACAGACTATATTTCATGTAATTATTCTTCATGAATGTGTTTTATATTTTGTTGATGACTTCCGGGAAAATAATTGATATTCGATTAAAGATTTCAAGAAAAAGACAAACGTTGGTAGAACTATTAATATATTTAAATTCAAATTCAGTATATCCCCCATAATCAATCTCATTCATTTTGTATCATCTTCTTCATTGTGCTTCTATCCTTTGAGGTTCTCTGATATTATTTATAGGAGCCTTGACTTCAAAAATTTTGTTGTGAGTACTGATATGAGTTAATCTTAAAAAGATAGCTATAATCATTGTGTTTTAATGACAAGTATTTGTTTCAGATGTTATCGGCATGGTAATTAGTTGTACACTAACCCGATTTGTTGTAATGAGGTGGGGAAAACGATATTGATTTTCTGGGTTTCTCTATTGAAGATCAGAGGTATATTCATTTTCACTATATAATACTACATATAAATCTTTTATATAATCTTATGTTTCTCTCCCTCTCAAGGGTGCCACGTAGACGCCATGTCATTATGTCCACGTGGACAATGAATGGGCCGTTTTGATTTTCGTTTATGGGCTTCAAATGTATTTGGCCCGATAGTTTTGGAAACCTAATGTGCCTGCAACGACGTCTATCATCTTCCTCCAATGGTGACTTTCGCAATTCTTCTTTTGTCGGAAAATTCTGCTGGTCACGTCAGATTTCTCCAATTCTGAGAAGCCAGGAATGTCAAACCCGGTGGGAAACTCATGTGGGTTTATATGTTGATGGTTGATGTAAATGTTATTTCTATGTTATTCAAATACTCTAAATTGTGTAGGTCTTACAGGCGACTTTCTAATTCATTCTTATTTTCTTTTGTTTTTGATTTCATATATGTAGATTAGTTGCAGATTAAACAACCCTATCAAAAAACCCACATGATCAGATGTATGATGTATGTGGTTATGTACGAAACGAAGAGCTTAAATGCAGAAAGAGTTCAAATCAATACTTTATCACTGCACTTTGGAAATAGAACATTCCATTGCCAACTTGCGACTTGAACGCTACATGGTAACAAGAACTTTCTGAACTGGTTTCCTAATTGAAGCTATATTTCACTTATTTGGATATGGCTTTTCTCACAAGTCAGGAAGGTTAGGAGTAGAAGTTTAGTTGCTTGAACGCAAACTGGAAAAACTTGAACAAGATACACATTACGGTGTTAAAATCATAAACGCGAAAAGAAGCCATCAAAGATGGATTAATTTGACCATCGAACAAAGCCGAGTAAGAAATTTAATCCATCCCACTATAAGTATGATATGTTGCAGCCACTTAAGTATATATACATACACCTTCATACATGTTGCAGCCACTATAACCGAAATTTTTCACTCCTTCGGATTTAGGTTTCAAGGGAATTTCATTTGAATCGACATACACCTTCATAACTATAGATTTGTAGAGCAATATTACAGATTGCTCAAGGTTCCGACACGTGACGGGACAGCTGATCCCAAAGCGCACTTGCAGGCCTTCCAGATTACCATGGGACGAGCCAAGCTCAAAGATCACGAAAAGGACGCGGGCTACTGCCGTCTTTTCGTCGAAAACCTAGAAGGAGCAGCGCTCGAGTGGTTCGCCAAACTTAGACAAAACTCAATTGGGAGTTTTCGCCAGCTTGCTTCCGAATTCCTGAAGCAGTGCTCGATGTTTATAAATTCGGAAACTTCTGACGCTGATCTCTGGAGTTTATCGCAGAAGGAAGATGAATCCCTTCGCGACTTTATGAGCATATTCAAACTCGTCATGGCTAGGGTTAGTGGAATAAGCGATAAACCCGCCATCGACGCGCTCAGAAAATCACTCTGGTTCAAGTCAAAGTTTCGAAAGTGGATAACACTCAAAAAACCGCGAACGATCCAGGACGAGCTTCACAAAGCTACCGATTACATAACCATCGTAGAGGAGACTAAAATCCTTTCTGAAAAGCATAAGCCGGCGACAGCGTCCGCAAAGGACATCGCATCCGAGCAGAAGCTGAAAAAGAAAAACTCTCGTAACGACAAATTTGTTTATCACGAGGGGCATGATCTCCAAGGGGCAGGATCTCCAAGGGGCTCACAACTATGCCATTAACTCCGGATTATAACAAGGGCGAAGTACGGGGAACACGTGGTCAAGAAAACCGAATTACGACGAGAATTCCTTCTGCGATCTTCATCAAACCCTTGGGCATTCTACCGTGAACTGCAAAGTTCTCGGCGCCAGACATGCCGCAAAATTAATCGGAGGAGATCTCTCCGAGATGTCCAGCGTGAAGGATCTTATCCGTGACTCAGATCACCCTCCGAAAAATGACAGGAACTCGCGAGCGGAAACTCTGCCTCAAGGGAACCAGTCGGGCGAAAAACTCGAACGAAGGCAAGATGAGAAAGGTAGTGATGCTAACCGTCGAAAAATCAATATGATCATCAGTGAATCGGAGTATTACAGCTACACCATCTCATCTATCAAGTCCTAGCAACGAAGAGCCGAAACTGGCTCGAGTTGGAAGGTGCCATCGGATAACACCTCGAAGGGGGTGATCTCTTTCGTTGACGCAGAAACCCGCGGAATCGATCAACCACACGCCGATCCTCTCTTCATTGACTTAGTCATAAGTGACCTAGAAGTCGTTCGAATCCTGGTCAATACTGGAAGCACTGTCAACGTAATATTCCGCAACACGTTTGCACGCATGGGAATCGATTTATCGGAGATCGAGCCGATACCAAAGCCGTTGATTAGTTTTGCCGGCGAAACATCTATGATTCTAGGATCAATCCGACTACCAGTCGCAGCCAGAGAAGTGACAAAAATTGTCAACTTCGCAGTCGTCGATTCCCCAGCCATCTGCAACGTGATCATGGGCACGCCTTGGATAAACTCCATGAAGGCGGTCCTGTCGACATATCACTTAGGCATCAAGTTTCCGACCCCTACAGGAGTCGCGGAAATTTGGGGATGCCAGAGACAATCGCAATCTTGATTTTTAGCCGAATATAAGCTAAGGCAATTGGCGGTCACAATCGTGAAACCGAAACGAGCGAAGTTCACACCGCCGCCCGCAGAGAACGACCCAAAACCAGCAATGGTCGAGAAGCAACAAGCTTCCGCACCCATCGCTTCTACCCAACCAGAGGAGACAAACCCGGACCAAGAATTTTTGATACATTTACATTCACAAAAACCTTAGCCACCTCCAGATTATAGCATGCTATTGTTTCTGGATGGAGCTTATCAAGAAATTCCACCGTACTAGTTATAAAGCTTAGGCTCTCCCATGAGTACATATGCAGAGGAACTTGCATAAGATGAACCCACATTGGAATCACATTCTCCTCTTGTTTTTTTGACATCACAATATTTGTTAATAATATTTGGTTATAAGAAAACATTGTTCATAGATATTTTGTAACAAGATGACGTGCAAAATGCATACATGTCATGTATAAAAATATTATGTTCCTTCTAAAACATAGTATAAATTTGAATGATGTGATGCAGGAGAGGCGGACTTGGTGGTGGAGGGGATGGAGGCTGTAGCAGAAATGGTAGAAAAAGTGGCAATGGCGACTGAAGACATGGCTGAAGTAATGGAAAAGAATCTGCCTGAGCAAAGTAAACTTAAGCAAGTGGCTGTGGTTCTGGAACATATTTCAGAGGTTGCTGCACACGAAGCACATCTTACCCACGATTTTCTTCACAAGGTACATACTGTATCAATGGAATCAATATTTGAAATGTTTACTGAAATTTAACATTTTAACACTACGAAGGTAAACTCCAAAAGAAAATATTTTCAGTATAAGATAATCTTCAAGCTCTGAATAGACAAATATAAGGTTTATACTGTCGTTGGAAATAAACATACAAAAACTTCAGGTAGAAAAAGTCGCACAAGATTTGGATGAGCTGGAGGCAATGATAGAGCATTTGGTGGACAAAAGTGAGGCAAATGCTGAAACTAAGCAACAAAAAGGTGACGAAGAAAACTCTGAGCCTTCACGCCACTAATTTGTTCATCTTCTAATGTAGACGCCAAAAATCTATTATATTAAAAGAGAAGTCATCACTCAATTCATGTGTGATTTTTTAGTTTATCTTAGAAATTTTATAAAATTTTATATTACATCATTATAATATCTTTTCATATCTTTAATTTTTTTTTTGAAATAAAAATAAATAATTTTAAGAAAATTTTAACAAAATCTTTTAAAATCTTTTAGAATCTTTTAGTTTCAAAAATTATTTGATTAAAAATTTTAATTCATTTTTTATTTATATACAAAAAATTAAAATTATGTGAACTACTTTTAACAATATCCCAAAATTTTGTTTATGTATTATGTAGGTCCAACTTAATTTACTTTTTACATATATTTTAAATTTAGAAATAAAAGAAAATATATAAATTAGTAATGTTACATAATAATGTTTTTTAAAATTGCTACAAATATTATTATAAGATTTATATTAATAATATTATAAGCCAAGTAAATATTATTATAAAACTGGATAGTATATAGACTACAAATTTTAATTATTTATTGATAAATTTTACTCCCTCTGTTTCTTAATATATGATGTTTTGGATCATTATACAAAGAAATTTATATTATTTTAAAAAAGTATTTTTAAAGATAATTTTAAAATCATTCAACCAATTACTAAAAAAAAAAAAAAATTTAATGGTTGAACAATTTACAATATAGTTAAAAGTAATCTTAAAACCTCAAGATACCTCTAGAAATTTCAAAACATCTTATTTTTGGAAACAAAATAAATCTTTTAAAACATCATCTAATTTGAAACGGATGGAATATTATATAATTTTACAGATTTTCGTATTAAAATACCCGCACGGTTGTGCGGGTCGAGATCTAATATATATAATAAAAACTCTCTCTATATTTTTTTCCGTTTATTCTTTCCAATAACTTGTGTACAATATATTTTGATGATATATATTATCGAAGGTATATAGTTCTTGACTGGTTTTGGTTGGTAATGTCTTACCGCAAATCTCTTATATATTAAACTGAAAATATTTTAAGTTGTGACTTTAGTTTCTATGCTGAGGTGTCATCACTTTAATTCTTTGCACAGTTCAAAATTAATTATTCTTAACTTACTAGAAAAATTACAAAAATGCCATTGCATTGCATTATTTATGTCAACCAACCTATGAAGTATATACGGGTTATTACCTTAAATGATTAACAACATTTAGTGCAATGATACTGCGACACTAATACATGGAAGGTTTTTTCCTTTGAAATCACCATTCAGTGTAACAAAGAACAGTTATTTGTCCTCCTTTGTTCTTCCGTCTGTGTCTGTTGACAACATAAAATTTTGGTCTTGACATTGACATTGACATCGGTTGTAAATTCATTATGTTGTACAGGGAATATAAAGCCAGTAACTCAATCGATTAGATACTGTTGTCCAAGAAATTGATTTTTGTAATCTCTTATATATTAGAACAAAAAGAAAAACAGAGCATCAGTAACATAAACACATCAACCCAACCTAATCAAAAACATATTCATCTTATTGGGAAAACTAAAATTGCCGTCCGCGTCCGGAATCTCAGGTCCGACCTCGACCGAATCCGGCGACACCACGATGGGGGTCCACTGATCCCACATGCGCGCCCTAAGATCAAAACGTTCGGGTTGCATGTTTCTCTTCTCATCCAGGTGCCCCCTCTACGCGAAATATTCTTTGACATACGAATACCCTTTGTTCTGGGTAAGAGACAACCCATGAACAACACCGCGACATTCGCGATAATCACCGATCGCCCGTTCAGCAACTTCAGCGTTCGAATAACCGGTTGCAAATCACTCACGACGGGCCTTCATCTCCTCAGTGATCTCCCTTTTGTCTGCACGGCGAGCGCGACGAATTCTTTGGTCGGAAAGCTCCCTGGCACGGCAAGAGCTAACCGCACATTCCTCCGTCACGCGAGCTATCTCCCTCTCAACCATTTCTTCAGCTTGGTTGGCCTCAATCTCCGCCCGAAGGCGAGCAACTTCTTATTTGGCCAAATCTGCTCAAAACTCGGCAAGACGACCTTCAGAACTACGGTTATCTAGGGCCCAGCTCATGAAGAGGAAACCCTGCCAAAGAAAAGGGATAAGAGAGATCGACTGATAATAAAATCGCTCAAAATAAAGACAAACCTCATTAGCTTTCTCAGACCTTCTAACAAACTCCGGAACTTGATCCAAATCAATGCTCGGAAAATTAGAGGTCGACGATCCGCCCGCATTCGTCCAAACCCCTTCTTCTGCTTTGGTTTCACGATTGCAACCGCCAATTGCCTCAGCTTATGTTCTGCTAGGAAGCAGGATCGCAATTGTCTTTGGCATCCCCAAATTGCTGCGATTCCCGTAGGAGTCGAGAATTTGATGCCTAAGTGATATGTCGACAGAACCGCCTTCATGGAAGTTATCCAAGGCGTGCCCATGATCACATTGTAGATGGCCGGGAAATTGACTACCGCGAAGTTAACGATTATCGTCACTTCTTTGTCTGCCACCGGGAGTCGGATTGATCACAAGGTCATGGATGTCTCGCCGGAAAAGCTGGTCAACGGGTTTGGAATAGGTTCGACTTCCAAGAGTTCTATTCCCATGCGTGCTAAAGGGTTGCGGAAGATCACGTTGACGGTACTTCCGGTGTCGACCAGGATTCGAGCGACTTCTAGGTCGCCAATCACTAAGTCAATGACAAGGGGATCGGCGTGTGGTTGGTCGATTCTGCCGCTCTCGCCGTCGTCGAATGAGATCACCCCCTTTAGAGTGTCATCCGACGGCACCTTCCAACTATAGCCGGTTTCATCTTTGCGTTGGTAGGATTTGAAAGACGAGACGGTGCCGTTGTAATACTGCGATTCACCGATAATCATGTTGATTTTTTGGCGGTTGGCATCGTTACCCTTCTCGTCTTGCCTCCGTCCACGTTTTTCGCCCGACTGGTTCCCCTGAGGCGGAGTTTCCGCTCGCGAGTTCCTGTCATATTTTGGGAGGCGGTCCAAATCACGGATGAGGTCCTTGACGCTGGAAATCTCGGAGATTTCTCCCGCGATCAATTTTGCGGCAAGCCTAGCGCCAAGAACTTTGCAGTTCACGGTGGAATGTGCACGGGTTTGGTGGAGATCGCAGAAAGAATTCTCATCGTAATTCGGATTTCTCGTCCACATGTTACCCGTAGTTCGCCCTTGTTCCGATCCAGAGTAATGGCGTAGTTGTGCGCCCCTTGGAGATCCTGCCCCTAGTGATGGACGAACTTGTCATTACGAGAGTTTTTCTTTTTCTGCCTCTGCTCGGACGCGTTATCCTTTGCGGATGCTTTCGTAGGCTTATGCTTTTCAGACAGGACTTTGGTCTCCTCCTCGATGGTTATATAGTCGGTAGCCTTGTGGAGCGCATCCTGGATTGTCCGCGGTTTTTCGAGAGTTATCCATTTTCGGAACTTCGACTTGAACCAGAGCCAATTCCTGAGCGCGTCGATGGAGGCTTTGTCGCTGATTCCGCTAACCCTAGCCATGACGAGTTTGAATCTGCTCATGAAATCGCAGAGGGATTCGTCCTCCTTTTGCGACAAGCTCCAGAGATCAGCGTCTAAGGTTTCCAAATTGATGAACATCGAGTACTGCTTCAGGAATTCAGAAGCGAGTCGGCGGAAACTTCCGATCGAATTCCGCCTAAGTTTAGCGTACCACTCGAGCGCTGCTCCTTCTAGGTTTTCGACAAAAAGAGGGCAGTAGCCTACGTCCTTTTCGTGATCCTTGAGTTTGGCTCGTCCCATGGTGATCTGGAAAGCCTGCAGGTGCGCTTTGGGATCAGACGTCCCGTCGTAAGTTGGCACCTTAAGTTTCCTGGGATCGGGTAGCTTGACCTCGCTGATGCGAGCCGTGAAGAGCAGATTCCGAGATTCGTATAGCAGCCGATCGATTTCGGGTGCGGCGCTGGTAGTGTGATGAATCTGAGATGTACTCGTGGAGATCGCGAATCTCGGTCAGGTCGACGGCAGTTTTCCGACCTCGTCGGCGTTTGCTGCGAGTAACCGAAGATTGCTCCTCGGCGGTTTTTTCGTATCGCTCAAAGTAGAGCTCTTCTTCGTCTCCAGTAAGAGAACACTCAGGAGAAGACTCCGGCAGAGGGCTGCGAGTTTTCCTCCTTCTAGGATGGACGTCAGCATCCTCGCCTGACGAGTCGGCTTGGTCACTCGTTTCCAGGTTAACCCTTTCTATGCCGTCTCCCTCGGTCTCTTGTTCGAGAGTAGGAGATTTTTCCGATTTGTTTAGCGTCATGTCAGTGTTATCTTTTCCGGAATCCTTCTCCGGTAAGGTACCCTCCTCGAATCTGGGGTGATCCATAGGAGTTGCGAAATCGAGCCTCTTTCCGCGGATTTTAGTAGTTCCACGGGGGTGAATTGCTCTGGTTTCGCAGTTAGGGTTTTAACCCGTTTTGCGAGCGAACCAATGAGCTTTTCCTGCTCTTCCAATTTTTTGTTAAATTTGGAAAGCATTTTTCGATGGTCTCGGCGTTAGCGTTTGTAGCGTTGGCCGCGGACGCATCTTGTGGTGGTGGTGTTTTATCAACGTTGTGGCGTTCGTCGCGAGTTTGTTGGTCACCAGTCATCGTTTCTTCGTTGGACATGTTGCGACTTCTGTGTGAGATAGATCCGACCCCCCCCCCCTCCTTCTAGCGCCAAACTGTGGGAACCGAAAT
>CAKOAT010771820.1:12524-102059 GCA_932364175.1 Eruca vesicaria subsp. sativa | reverse complement strand
GTCGCGAGTTTGTTGGTCACCAGTCATCGTTTCTTCGTTGGACATGTTGCGACTTCTGTGTGAGATAGATCCGACCCCCCCCCCCTCCTTCTAGCGCCAAACTGTGGGAACCGAAATTCACCTACTTTCAATAAGTCGTAAATAAGGACACTTTGAGTAAACCCTAAGTTTCCAGAGGACCCGGCTATCTGCGGAACCGCACAACAATAATTAAGAAAACGATGAACTTAAAATTAAAGTAAGAATAAACGAGATGAAGAGCAAGAAGGATCTTATTTCGAATCTGCGTAAGAACGGTTACAACGAGAGTGGCCTTAGCTGCGTGAGCCGTCGGCGAAATCCCAAACTCTAGAAGTCTAAGACCGAAAACCCTAGTTGAGAAGCAGCTCGATAACAAACGGAAAAGTTACTAAATGCTAAATTTGGTGGTGAAAGCTCCAAAAAACGTGTCCCTGCTTCTGCCCTATGCCTCTTGCTTATATACTCCCTTCATTGGCGGTTTAGTCCTTCATTTCGCCCAGATTCGAGTTTATCGAAATCTTCCGTTTATCTTCATCTTTATTTTTTTCCCGCGGAAATCTTCTATTTATCTTCAAACTTTCCATTATCCTTCAAACTTGACATTTATCTTCCTTCTGCGGGTAAATCGTCAAAATGTCATCGTATCTTTGGGTTAGATTTCGTTAAGATCGCGAGATGGGCTTTTATCACGTTTTAGGACTTTCCGAGCCGTTTTTGCGATAAATTCGTTTTGCGACATTATACGAGATCGTTTCCTGATCTGATTCTGTTTTTAGTAAATTCCCCGAGTTAATTGTAAAGTTTAGCTACGTTCGTTTCTTGGTTAATCGTTGCCTTTTTTACGATTCACTCAACGTTTATTTATTAAAAACGCATTTTTTTACAATTTTTACAAAAAATCTCGAGTAAATCGTATATTTTAGGCAATGTTCGGTGTTTCGTTTAACCGTTGCCAAGTTATACGATTCCCTAGAGTTCTTTTCGAGAAAACGAATTTTTACGGTTTTTATTGAAAAACTCGAACAATAGAACGGATTAAGACGAAACAGGAGACATTTCGACCGTGGTTTGGAACATGATCGTCTCGAAGGACATAAGCCTTAAACCGGGGACGTGTGAGATCGAGGCTCGGGATGGTCGGCTTGACGTACGGCAAACCGGACCGAACAGCGAGCTGCCCGGGAAGCTTCTAGCAAGCCGTTAGGCGAGCTAGTCGTGTCAGGACTAGCTCGCGTTTTACGGCGGTTTCGGTTTTTCGCGGTTTTGTGCTTAACTCGGACGATCGTGTAATCGACGTTTGTTTCGTTCTCTCGAGATAACGATCTTCCAAATTTTCGGCAGATTTCCTTTGTTCGGAAATCTCTTTTGGATTCATAAAACTATTTCTCGAGTTTTATAAAACGATTTCTTGAGCTTTATAAAATGATTTCTCGAGTTTTATAAAACGATTTCTCGAGTTTTATAGAACGTATTTTTTTATCTTTTTATGGGAAGTTTTGGCTATTGATTCCGTCGTATCGATTTTGACCCCAACATTTAGGAAGTGATTTAATAGTATGAATCTGTAACTGGTAGATTTCTGGATCCGTAGACGAAGATGGAGCATCTCGATAGGGTACGATATCGCAACAGCGGAGAAGATAATGAGATGAAACCATAGAATCAAAAACTTTGCGTTTCAGGCATATGACTTACTTTGCCTTTCAAATATTGGGCTTTCTCAACCAAAATAGTGACAAAGAATGAAGTCCAAACAGAAATGGGAATAAATGAAACGCTGAGTTTCGGTTAGGTGAACATATGTCTCTCCTAGAAAGCACGAACAGATGATGTGGCAGTCCCTAGAGTGAGAAACTCTACTTTATATATATTGCTACCATAAGAAGATACTCCAAACTTTAATCAATGATACATATTATATTTACATTCTGTCCCTGAAACCCCTTATCGTTACAACAAAAAACTCAGTTATTGCCTCTCTAACATTGACAAATTCAAATTGATCCACCATTAGTACCCCTTGAAAAAGAGAAAGAGGTTTTACAGTTGGGCATTCAAAATTGGATGTTGTGTTATCCGTCTTTTGACAAAAAAAGGGATAGTCTGACCAAATGGACAAAGAAAGAAAATGAGATGTCAAATCAAATAAGAGTGAGTAAAAGAGAGAGGGGAAAATCTTGGATGTTTTGAGGTGTCACAAGACTCTAAGACCATAAGCTTTTGTGGGCAATGAAGGTTATATCTTACTTGTGTCCACAAAAAACGGAAGAACTGACGGGAACCCTGAAGATGAATTAAGTTCAAGAAAATAAAAATAAAAATAAAAACCCTGAAGACGAATGGTGATGATGTGAACAAGACTACGTCTGGGATCTGAAAAAATTGAAGTGCTTATACAAGGAGTAGATGAAGACCAAAGTGTCGCACTTCTGTTTACAGGTCACTAAACGGAGCATTGTTTGCCTTTTTTTAACAGATAGAGGGACGTGGAAATTATGAACAAAAATGTAGCTTAAATTTAATTATTTTCTGGATACCTTCATCCCTTGCAAAACACAGATCTCTACCTAATTATTATATATAAACCTTTTCCACTTCTCTAGTTAAAGTACCATGTCTATTTATACCATGGTTATTGGTATCAACTTCGATAATTCACCATTACTAAATAAAACAAAATGAATAGAAACTATACAAAATCTATAACTCATGATTATTTGAGATGACTATTATACAATTTATATTTAATCACCTCTATAATCAATCAAAATTATATAATGCACCATTAAATAAATCGATGACAAGAAACCATAATCAGTTTCTGAATTTCAAATAAGAAATCCTGTTACCCCGGCCATAAAATATTTAATCCACTACCTCCTGATTTCTTGCATATTTCCATTGTTTTATCCATTCATCCATATGCATTTTAATCATATAGACTATGATTTAGTCATTTCTAGGTTGTATTTTGCATACACGCGTTCTTATCAGGTATTGGAGTATTCTTGGAGTTTTTGGAGGTGACTGGATACCTTTGAGGTCCAAAAGAGGAGTTTGAAGTGATCATTGGACGAGTAGGGCAGGAGCGACGTTCCAGAGCGACCCCATGACGTCGCTCTCAAGCCAGAGCGAGACGTCATGGTCGCTCGGCCTTTTGTTAGTCGGTTGCAGGAGGAGGTCCTGGAGCGACGTCCATAGGTTGCTCCCAGCCAGAGCGACCTCCCAGACCGAGGAAGCTAGGTCGCTCGCCTTTTTATCAAATCCAGAAGCCGAAACAGCCCCTGGAGCGACATCTCAGAGCAACGTCCATAGGTCGCTCCCAGCCAGAACGACCTCCCGGAGCGACGTGGTGGTCGTTCCGCGTCATTTGCTTGGTCAAAACCTTGTATTTTTAGGGACCTTTTGGTCATTTGTTTTATGTTTTTACACTTCATAAACCTAAGTTTTAAGTACCATTTTGTAGCCCACCAGGAGTGATCTTTTGATCTGGAAGAGAAAACACAAAAACCTCTTGGAAAAGTTGATTTCTATGAATCATTCTTCATTGTTCTTGTGATCATGTTTTATTTCATTTCATTATCTACTCATCTTCACATGATTAAGCTTGAATCCAGTATGGATTTAAGAAGAATCATGAAGATTAGTGAATAATCCACCTTTGGATTCATGGGCTAGAACTAGAATGTAGTGTAGATTTCTCTTATTCCTTGCTAGTAGAGTATTCTTGATGCATCTTTTGAGTTGGTCCCTCAAAGGTTGAGCATTAGGCATTTCCCACATCACAAGGTGTTCGATGAAATGTGATATACCATGATTTTGACCCGCTTTTGGTCATATTTTCTATATGTTTTTATTATAATTATCTATTTTTTGGAGTTTATTAGGTATGTTTTCAGGTTCAGGAGCATTTTGTCGTAAAGTGATGATTTAGGTGCTTTATGGAGCTTAAAGGAGAGTTTTACAAGTTGACTATAAAGATCCGACATTGAGAGACACATATTGATCGATACACACCTTGTGTAATCGAACGATGACGATTCCGTAGAAGTTGAAGTCGAGATACTCCATCGATCGATGTACGCAATCTACCACCGATCGATACAGAGCGTGATGAGCAAGGTTTACTTGGCCGACTTGAAGCCCAAGTTCTCAGCAAATTACAAGACTGCCCCTAACGAGTTTTTAACCTAATTGTATTCCCTATTTATAGTTATGCCTATGAGCCCTAGAAAGACACACAAGATTTGAGTTTTGTATTCTATTCTATACTTAGAAATAAAAGCATTTTCTTTTCTTCTTATTCTTTTGCTATGAATCTCTTATCTATGTCTGAGTAGATTAATATGTTAGATTTGGGGTTCAAATAGTTATGAGGGATTAGCCCCAACTATGGATTGTTGAGTTGTTATATTCATTATCCAAATGAACCCTAATGCTTACTCTAGACTTGCTACCTAGAGTATTGATTATTGAGTGACTAATCTAATAGTCATCTTCCTGAAATCATTTGGCTAAACCCAGACTCTATCAAGGCATGATGCGACAGCCGGTCTAATAGAAGTTCTCGGGTGAACACAGTTTCAATCCGATCTGATACATTATGTCGATCAATACTCCTCTAGAGTCATCGATCGACGGCAGCTTATATCGATCGACACTGCGATAGCAACATCGATCGATGCAGTCGGAAATCAGATCAATGGACGAGTCTAACTAGCGACAGCTATAGATTTGTCTAAGGGTTGAAGTTCTCATATATTTGCAAGCAATTCATTAAGACATCCATAGATTTATAATCCTGATTTCCTGAATAGTAACCTTGAATCTAACTATTTCTTTTCATTGTTTTCAAACCAAAACCTATTTTCCTTAGCAACTTACCATTGCTACTTATTTTATTTACTGTTTTAATCCTATTTCAACCTAGCTTAATCACTTAGGATTATATCTTTTGTGACTCTAGTTCCTTGTGGATTCGATCCCTAAGTACTACGATTGAACCTCTTATTTGATAGAGTAAATCACTCCTTAGGTTAAACATTTGAGTGACATCAAATTAGGAGCCGTTGCCGGGGAACTAAGATCACTATTAGATTTAATCCGATTCAGTCTAGGTTATTTGTTACTTTTTATTTTTCCATCTTTTGACACAAAATTTTTTCTTTTTCTTTTTTTCTCTTTCAGGTACAAGTCCAGCAGTACTAGAAGCAACAAGAACAAGCAACTTTTGTACTAAGAAGATCCCAACAACCTAGAGCGTAGTATCCGCAAAGACATACGCTCCGCATCGATCGATACCAATACCATCGTATCGACCGATACGCCCTTTCCACCGACAATCAACAACCGTTCGTCAACCAATACCTTCATTACCTCATCGATCGACATCAACAGCCGTTCGTCGACCGATACCCTTCACTTGACATCGATCGATACACCACACCTTACATCGATCAATACTAACCGGCGAGACATGGTAGCGCCTATGATTCTCATACCCGATGAGAATGGAGACCTGCGTGATCAAGATGGTCACCTGCGAAATGCAGCATGTTAGAAGCTGAATGATCAGAAGGAGATCATTACTGAAGAAGACACTGCACCCACAGGCATCATTCAACCTGTAGAAGAGACCAGAACTTTGGCTGACTTCAACTGCCCCGATCAGTTCTATTCAAACCGATCAGCCATCCTACCTCCTGCTATTCAGAGAGGTGATTTTGAGCTCAAGCCGCAGTACTACACACTCATAGGACAAATCCCTTTTTGTGGTTTGCCCCATGAGCATCCTATGGACCATTTCGAGAGGTTCGAGGATCTTGTCACCCTAGCCAAAGCAAAACGAGTCCCTCAAGCCTACCTTTCCTGCAAGCTTTTTAAGTACTCTCTATCTGGAGAAGCTTTGCAGTGGCTACGACACCTACCACCAGGTTCCCTTACCACCTGGAATGATATCAAGCACGCCTTCCTACGTAATTTCTTTGATGATTCACGCGCTGAAGACTGGAGGAAGAAGATTGCTACATTCACCCAAGCCCCTGAAGAGTCATTCAAGGATACTTGGAACAGATTCAAGTNTGCTCTGCACCTTCTATAGAGGCATCAGCCCCGATTTCAAGAGAGCCCTTGATACAGCTAGTGATGGCAACTTCACCACCAGGAATCCTCAGAATGCTATCAAGCTAATTGACAACTTAGCTTCTAGCAACAGCACAAGAAACTCTATGCAGACTACATCATCCCATGGGAAGGAGTACGCCAATGAAGTTCAAGCACAACTAGACAACATTCAGAAGCTCCTAAACAATCAGATCTGTTCAGTGGAAGATTCATAAATTGTTGAAGAAGATGTCAACTGGATTAGTGGTGCCGGTTTTCAGAGATCTGGTAACCAAGGAGGATACAGAAACTTCACAAGCCAGAGAAGCAACTTCAACCAGAATCCCCAGAAGCCCAACACCTTCAGCAACAGCAACCCTAACAACAACAGAAGCTATGGAAGTGCCTTCTACTCAAATCCACACCCACCCACCCAAGATACTAAACTGGAGGAATTGCTAGACAAGATACTTGAGAGTCACCAGAAGCTCGAGGTGAACTTCAATGGAAAGATCGATTCTGTCTACACCACCTTCATCACGAAGATAGATGCACTTAGCACCCATGTGAAAAAGCTAGAGACCCAGGTGTTGCAGACAGGAGAAGCAGTTAAGAAACAGGAGTTTACCCACACCCAGAACATCAATGCCCTCCTTGATGATGACTTTTGGCAAGAGGCAGTAGAAGAGATTCAGAGATCTGATGATGAGAGTGAAAGAGAATTCGCCTACGACTACTATCGATCGATATTACCAGCTCAACATCGATCAATATCACCTTTATTTTGTCGATCGATCGACTTTGACGAGTGTCGATCGATGGATTCCGACGAAAACCCGCGCGAGTGCAATACCGTCAAGATTATGTCTCATGCCGAATTCGCCACACTTCACCGACATGATGCCCCCATCATCGATCGACATCAAGACCCTGGCATCGATCGACACACTCTAACCAGTGTCGATCGATACGAAGTACCCCAACGCCGAATGCCACTTCCCAAAATCGACAGTGCAGGTCTTGACGCTTTCCGGGAGCGATATTACACCACCAGAAACCCTACAGCAGCCTTAAAAGAGAGACCCACGGATATTTTTGAGTCCATGGAGATAAAAATGGAAAATATGGGGAGAGTGCTCCGAAAAAGGAAAGAAAAGATCCCTAAACCCTATAAAGGATAAGCTAATGAGAAGGAGTTGTCAATCTTCAGAAAAAGAGTCCTCAGAATACCTAAAGAGAAACCTTTTGAAGAAGCCTACTTTTCACATAGATTGTGGATGTTCTTCAGAGAAACCAAGGAGACAGAAGAAGACATCATGAGGATGTTTAACCAAGTCAGAGATAGCCTCAAGCAGAAGATAACACTGAAGAAGAAGAATGATCCAGGGAAATTCACAATACCTTGCTCCATTAGAGGTGTTGAGTTCCCACGTGCCCTCTGTGACACAGGATCTGGAGTTAGCATCCTACCCAAGCTCATGGCAGATCATGTAGGTCTGAAGATAGAGCCTTCTGAAGAAACTTTCATCTTTGTAGATTGTTCTCAGCAAAGCTCTGGAGGCATCGTTCGCAACCTTAAGGTATAGATTGGAGAAACCCTAATTCCTACAGACTTCCATATCCTCTCCAACTAGCTAAACTTCAAGACTTCTCTACTACTTGGAAGAGCCTTCTTAGCCACAGTTGGAGCTGTTTGTGACCTCCAAACCAACAAGCTCTGCCTAACCCTCATCAACCCTTCCATTCACTACAATCATGTTCCAGTAATCAAGTTCCCAAGGCCAGCCAGCTCAACACTCGTAGCCACATCTTTCTGTGCCCACGAATTTGATTCTATGGAAGAGTATGAAACCGAAGAAGCAGTATCGACCGATGACACCACTTCCCCATCGATCGATATCCTTGCAGCACCATCGACCGACAGTTCTACTTGGTCATCGCTCGATGGAGTATCACTACTTGCCCGAGCTCGCTAGTGTCACTACTCAAGAGGAGTATGATGAAGATTATGAGGCGGAACGAGCCATAGAGTGCCGATTTCTTCGAGAAGATGGAGAACAACCTCCATTCCCGACCTTCATCCGACGAGCATCGACCGATATGACACCTGGTCCATCGATCGATATGCCCTGTCCCATATCGCTCAAACGACGTTTCGACTCAACGAGCGACGAACCCTACTGCAGACCAGTCTATGTCCCATACGAACCACGAGACGGAGATTACTCGATTGGAAGCTGGGCCAGCGGTTATCACGAAAGCTTTGCAGTAGACACTGCACCCCTACAAGCCGCAACTCAACCTGCAGATCCCGTATCGCTCGACATGGAGTTCAAGCCGTCGACCGATATGATCCTCCCGACATCGATCGATAAGGAGCACCCTCCATCGATCGATATCAATCTTCAACCACCAACCGATCCTGCCACAACACCATCCGAGGTACAACCACTTCAATTTGATTTAAATTCACTAATTCCGGATGAGTTTGGTATTTTCAGGGATTCAGATGGTCATGCACGTGCTATAGATGGGAGAATCATTCCTATCTCCACAGAAGATGTTGCAGACATACTCCAGATGGCCAATGGACCCATCATCGAAAACGACCCGCACCACACAAAACGGCCATCGACCGATGCATGGAGACTAGCATCGATAGATACGCACCGAGAGTATGGGATGAGAGCCTTCCAAAACGGAGAACGTCGTTTCTTTTTAGAAAAGAAAGACGAATATGGAGTCTACAGAGATGAATCTGGCCATGCAAGAGCAGTAAACGGAGACATCATCCCTGTCACCAAAGAAGACATGGAAAACTTGCTAAAGAGAGCTTGACTATTTGGTTGCTCTTGTTTCTGTCTACCAAGATATGCTGATCAGTTTGCTAAAGAAGTTCCAGATGGCAAGCTCTACACATAGAAAGAAGTCACCTACATACTAGATGGCCTCACCAGCGATCACAACTGGAAGATAGCAGGCACGAGGCATGACCTTGAGGAACAACTATCAAGACTTCGAGGTGAGATGCTATGGCAGACCCGCCACAATGACTCAGTACGAAAGAAACGAGATGCCCTACAGGAAGAAGTCAACACTTTGCGCGCACAACTGAAGTTTCAGACACAGGCATCGACCGATATGGATCCCGTTGCATCGACCGATACACCCGTACTTAACCCGATCGAGCACCACTTACAGAAGCTATCGATCGATGACAAACCCAGTCCATCGATCGACACCCGTGCTCAGGAATTCTGTACCAGGGAAGAATTTGAAGAAACCACAGCCGAGATCTACAAATCCATTGAGGCTTGTGAAAACGAAGATTACTATCTACTGGAAAAGTATTGGTTCCCAGTCCAGAATGATGTTCGAAGTTTAGAACTGAGAACAGAAGATATTAAGAAGGAGGTAGAAGATATCCAAAGACAGCTCGCCAGCCGACCTGACCCATCCCCATCGATCGATGAAGCATACAACGCATCGATCGATATGAAACCTCAAGCCTCCACCGACGATCCAACACACCACGATACCATGCAGCGCACAACAGAACACATCTACAGCATGCTTGGCAACCACCAGTACAGCCTTGCCATCTTAGAGGGGTGGTTAGAAAGGATCCAGGCAGAAATTTATGGTTTGAAGACTAGTATGACCAGAAGTGAGAAGGCCACAAGAAACTTTCTAACCTCTTGGTTTGATGAAACACAAGACAAGGAGGACACTTGTTTACCAACAAGTACCTGCAACCCACCTCACTAGCCACCATAACTCCACAGTGAAGCTTACTGACTTTAACCAAGCGCTGAGTGGGAGGCAACCCACTGTTAGGTATTTTACTTACTTATTTTATTTTATCTTTACTTACTAGTTTCGTTTTTACTTGTTTTTAGGATGATAGATACACGATCCATACCTATCAACCGATCCGAACCAGTCGATATCGCTTGAAACAGACCAACACGCATCGATCGACGATTGCGACTCACCATCGATCGATACCCATATCGGTCAGGTATATCGTTTCGAATTTTCGATATCAGTTTACATATTAAATTTTTCTTATGCTCTAACTCTGACTAATTATACACTGAGGACAGTGTACGATTTAAGTCTGGGGGGACTTCATTACTGATGCTACTTTACCTCTTTTTGATCTTTTTGAAAAAGTTTTCAAAAATTGGTTTTATTGAGTCAAGAAAGGGAAAAAAATTCAAAGTCTTACTTTTTATCTTACCACTCTTTAGCACCATTCTTAGATTTATTGATTGCAGAAATTACTATAGATGCTAAAGTGGATCACCGATCACCTATGTCAATCATTCATGATTGTCTGGAAGAACCAAAGCTGATTTCCAACCTAACTTGACATCTATTGCTTGTATTGGGGCTTGGTATACAAAGGATCGGAATCCTCTTGCAAGTCTGGAACGTAAAAGTCTCAAAAATTTTGGTTTCCTTCTTTCCTCCCTTCGGCATCCCCAAAAAAATAAAAGATTGATATGATTTCCTGAGAGGTAGAGGGAGAGGTACATTACCTATGACCCCTCTATTCTAAATCAAAGGAATGATCACACATTGTGGAAGCGAGGGAGAGGTAAATTACCTATGACCCCACTATTCGCCTACACATTGTCAAAAGAGCTACAAAAAGTAGAAAGATCAATAAGATGAACATTAGTTGTTCATTGGGATTGATATAAAAAAAAATAAAAGAAAAGAAGAGAGAAATATTTGGATTCAGAGAAGGGGGATAAAAGAAAGAAAGGGAACCAGGATGAGAATGCCTGAATTTTTTTTGAGTTGAATCCAAGTGTTACTTGATCGATACTCCCAAGGTAAAGCATACACCTTTATTTTTATGCATAAATAAAATCAGTAGAGGGGATAGACAGACAAGGAATGTTTAACTTGATTGGCTAGATATTTAGGTTGCTAAGCTAGGATAAGGTATGATGTACTTCTGTAGTTGATAGGAATAAGATGTGGTTTGCAACAAAGTAAGAGGTTATGATTTTTAAGTTGAGATTTTGATTGAATCCCTACTTTTTTAAACTTCTTTTCAAGATTAACTTGATGTTTGCTTGAGGACAAGCAAAAGGTTAAGTTTGGGGGAGTTGATATACCATGATTTTGACCCGCTTTTGGTCATATTTTCTATATGTTTTTATTATAATTATCTATGTTTTGGAGTCTATTAGGTATGTTTTCAGGTTCAGGAGCATTTTGTCGTAAAGTGATGATTTAGGTGCCTTATGAAGCTTAAAGGAGAGTTTTACAAGTTGACTATGAAGATCTGACATTGAGAGACACATATCGATCGATACACACCTTGTGTAATTGATCGATGACGATTCCGTAGAAGTTGAAGTCGAGATACTCCATCGATCGATGTACACAATGTACCATCGATCGATACAGAGCGTGATGAGCAAGGTTTACTTGGCCGACTTGAAGCCAGAGTTCTCACCAAATTACAAGACTGCCCCTGACAAGTTTTAACCTAATTGTATTTCCTATTTATAGTTATGCCTATGAGCCCTAGAAACACACACAAGATTTGAGTTTTGTATTCTATTCTATCCTTAGCAATAAAAGCATTTTCTTTTCTTCTTATTCTTTTGCTATGAATCTCTTAGCTATGTCTGAGTAGATTCATATGTTAGATTGGGGGTTCAAATAGTTATGAGGGATTAGCCCCAACTATGGATTGTTGAGTTGTTATATTCATTATCCAAATGAACCCTAATGCTTACTCTAGACTTGCTACCTAGAGTATTGATTATGGAGTGACTAATCTAATAGTCATCTTCCTGAAATCATTTGGCTAAACCCTGACTCTATCAAGGCACGATGCGACAGCCGGTCTAATAGAAGTTCTCGGGTGAACACAGTTTCAATCCGATCTGATACATTATGTCGATCGATACTCCTCTAGAGTCATCGATCGACGGCAGCTTATATCGATCGACACTGCGATAGCAACATCGATCGATGCAGTCGGAAATCAGATCAATGGACGAGTCTAACTAGCGACAGTTATAGATATGTCTAAGGGTTGAAGTTCTCATATATTTGCAAGCAATTCATTAAGATATCCATAGATTTATAATCCTGATTTCCTGAATAGTAACCTTGAATCTAACTATTTCTTTTCATTGTTTTCAAACCAAAACCTATTATCCTTAGCAACTTACCATTGCTACTTATTTTATTTACTGTTTTAATCCTTTTTCAACCTAGCTTAATCACTGAGGATTATATCTTTTATGACTCTAGTTCCTTGTGGATTCGATCCCTAAGTACTACGATTGAACCTCTTATTTAAGAGAGTAAATCACTCCTTAGGTTAAACATTTGAGTGACATCAAATTAGGCGCCGTTGCCAGGGAACTAAGATCTCTATTAGATTTAATCTGATTCAGTCTAGGTTATTTGTTACTTTTTATTTTTCCATCTTTTGACACAAAATTTTTTCTTTTTCTTTTTTTTCTCTTTCAGGTACATGCCCTGCAGTACTAGAAGCAACAAGAACAAGCAACTTTTGTACTCAGAAGATCCCAACAACCTAGAGCGTAGTATCCGCAAAGAGATACGCTCCGCATAGATCGATACCAATACCATCGTATCGACCGATACGCCCTTTCCACCGATGATCAACAACCGTTCGTCAACCAATACCTTCACCACCTCATCGATCGACATCAACTACCATTCGTCGACTGATACCCTTTACTTAACATCGATCGATACACCACACCTTACATCGATCGATACTAACCGGCGAGACATGGTAGCGCCTATGATTCTCATACCCGATGAGAATGGAGACCTGCGTGATCAAGATGGTCACCTGCGAAATGCAGCAGGTCAGAAGCTGAATGATCAGAAGGAGATCATTATTGAAGAAGAGACTGCACCCACAAGCATCATTCAACCTGTAGAAGAGACCAGAACTTTGGCTGACTTCAACCGCCCTGATCAGTTCTATTCAAACCGATCAGCCTTCCTACCTCCTGCTATTCAGAGAGGTGATTTTGAGCTCAAGCCGCAGTACTACACACTCGTAGGACAAATCCATTTTTGTGGTTTGCCCCATGAGCATCCTATGGACCATTTGGAGAGGTTCGGGGATCTTGTCACCCTAGCCAAAGCAAAAGGAGTCCCTCAAGACTACCTTTTCTGCAAGCTTTTCAAGTACTCTCTATCTGGAGAAGCTTTGCAGTGGCTACGACACCTACCACCAGGTTCCCTTACCACCTGGAATGATATCAAGCACGCCTTCCTACGTAATTTCTTTGATGATTCACGCGCTGAAGACTGGAGGAAGAAGATTGCTACATTCACCCAAGCCCCTGAAGAGTCATTCAAGGATACTTGGAACAGATTCAAGTNTGCTCTGCACCTTCTATAGAGGCATCAGCCCCGATTTCAAGAGAGCCCTTGATACAGCTAGTGATGGCAACTTCACCACCAGGAATCCTCAGAATGCTATCAAGCTAATTGACAACTTAGCTTCTAGCAACAGCACAAGAAACTCTATGCAGACTACATCATCCCATGGGAAGGAGTACGCCAATGAAGTTCAAGCACAGCTAGACAACATTCAGAAGCTCCTAAACAATCAGATCTGTTCAGTGGAAGATTCATAAATTGTTGAAGAAGATGTCAACTGGATTAGTGGTGCCGGTTTTCAGAGATCTGGTAACCAAGGAGGATACAGAAACTTCACAAGCCAGAGAAGCAACTTCAACCAGAATCCCCAGAAGCCCAACACCTTCAGCAACAGCAACCCTAACAACAACAGAAGCTATGGAAGTGCCTTCTACTCAAATCCACACCCACCCACCCAAGATACTAAACTGGAGGAATTGCTAGACAAGATACTTGAGAGTCACCAGAAGCTCGAGGTGAACTTCAATGGAAAGATCGATTCTGTCTACACCACCTTCATCACGAAGATAGATGCACTTAGCACCCATGTGAAAAAGCTAGAGACCCAGGTGTTGCAGACAGGAGAAGCAGTTAAGAAGCAGGAGTTTGCCCACACCCAGAACATCAATGCCCTCCTTGATGATGACTTTTGGCAAGAGGCAGTAGAAGAGATTCAGAGATCTGATGATGAGAGTGAAAGAGAATTCGCCTACGACTACTATCGATCGATATTACCAGCTCAACATCGATCAATATCACCTTTATTTTGTCGATCGATGGACTCCAACGAAAACCCTCGCGAGTGCAATACCGTCAAGATTATGTCTCATGCCGAATTCGCCGCACTTCACCCACATCCACCCGCACCTGTCATTGATCGAGATGATGCCCCCATCATCGATCGACATCAAGACCCTGGCATCGCTCGACACAATCCAACCAGTGTCGATCGGTACGAAGTACCCCAACGCCGAATGCCACTTCCCAAAATCGACAGTGCAGGTCTTGACGCTTTCCAGGAGCGATATTACACCACCAGAAACCCTACAGCAGCTCTAAAATAGAGACCCACGGATATTTTTGAGTCCATGGAGATAAAAATGGAAAATATGGGGAGAGTGCTCCGAAAAAGGAAAGAAAAGATCCCTAAACCCTATAAAAGAGAAGCTAATGAGAAGGAGTTGTCAAGCTTCAGAAAAAGAGTCCTCAGAATACCTAAAGAGAAACCTTTTGAAGAAGCCTACTTTTCACACAGATTGTGGATGTTCTTCAGAGAAACCAAAGAGACAGAAGAAGACATCAGGAGGATGTTTAACAAAGTCAGAGATAGCCTCAAGCAGAAGATAACACTGAAGAAGAAGAATGATCCAGGGAAATTCACAATACCTTGCTCCATTAGAGGTGTTGAGTTCCCACGTGCCCTCTGTGACACAGGATCTGGAGTTAGCATCCTACCCAAGCTCATGGAAGATCATCTAGGTCTGAAGATAGAGCCTTCTGAAGAAACTTTCATCTTTGTAGATTGTTCTCAGCAAAGCTCTGGAGGCATCTTTCGCAACCTTGAGGTACAGATTAGAGAAACCCTAATTCCTACAGACTTCCATATCCTCTCCAACAAGCTAAACTTCAAGACTTCTCTACTACTTGGAAGAGCCTTCTTAGCCACAGTTGGAGATGTTTGTGACCTCCAAACCAACAAGCTTTGCCTAACCCTCATCAACCCTTCCATTCAGTACGATCATGTTCCAGTTATCAAGTTCCCAAGGCCAGCCAGCTCAACACTCGTAGCCACATGTTTATGTGCCCACGAATTTGATTCTATGGAAGAGTATGAAACCGAAGAAGCAGTATCGACCGATGACACCACTTCCCCATCGATCGATATCCTTGCAGCACCATCGACCGACAGTTCTACCTGGTCATCGCTCGATGGAGTATTCCGACGGATCGAGGACGATTTCCCAGACGCCGATTTCAGTGCAGATGAGTGGGAAAACGATCACGACTTGCCCGAGCTCGCTAGTATCACTACTCAAGAGGAGTATGATGAAGATTATGAGGTGGAACGAGCCATAGAGTACCGATTTCTTCGAGAAGATGAAGAACAACCTCCATTCCCGACCTTCATCCGACGAGCATCGACCGATATGACACCTGGTCCATCGATTGATATGCCCTGTCCCAGATCGCTCAAACGAAGTTTCGACTCAACGAGCGACGAACCCTACTGCAGACCAGTCTATGTCCCATACGAACCACGAGACGGAGATTACTCGATTGGAAGCTGGGCCAGCGGTTATCACGAAAGTTTTGCAGTAGACACAGCACCCCTACAAGCCGCAACTCAACCTACAGATCCCGTATCGCTCGACATGGAGTTCAAGCCGTCGACCGATATGATCCTCCCGACATCGATCGATAAGGAGCACCCTCCATCGATCGATATCAATCTTCAACCACCAACCGATCCTGCCACAACACCATCCGAGGTACAGACACTTCAATTTGATTTAAATTCACTAATCCCGGATGAGTTTGGTATTTTCAGGGATTCAGATGGTCATGCACGTGCTATAGATGGGAGAATCATTCCTATCTCCACAGAAGATGTTGCAGACATACTCCAGATGGCCAATGGACCCATCATCGAAACGACCCGCACCACACAAAACGGCCATCGACCGATGCATAAAGACTAGCATCGATCGATACGCACCGAGAGTATGGGACGAGAGCCTTCCAAAACGGAAAACGTCGTTTCTTTTTAGAAAAGAAAGACGAATATGGAGTCTACAGAGATGAATCTGGCCATGCACGAGCAGTAAACGGAGACATCATCCCTGTCACCAAAGAAGACATGGAAAACTTGCTAAAGAGAGCTTCACTATTTGGTCGCTCTTGTTTCTGTCTACCACGATATGCTGATCAGTTTGCTAAAGGAGTTCCAGATGGCAAGCTCTACACACAGAAAGAAGTCACCTACATGCTAGATGGCCTCACCAGCGATCACAACTGGAAGATAGCAGGCACGAGACTTGACCTTGAGGAACAACTATCAAGACTTCGAGGTGAGATGCTATGGCAGACCAGCCACAATGACTCAGTACGAAACGAGATGCCCTACATGAAGAAGTCAACACTTTGTGCGCACAACTGAAGTCTCAGACACAGGCATCGACCGATACAGATCCCCTTGCATCGACCGATACACCGGTACTTAACCCGATCGAGCACCACTTACAGAAGCTATCGATCAATGACAAACCCAGTCCATCGATCGACACTCGTGCTCAGGAATTCTGTACCAGGGAAGAATTTTAAGAAACCACAGCCGAGATCTACAAATCCATTGAGGCTTGTGAAAACAAAGATTACTATCTACTGGACAAGTATTGGTTCCCAGTCCAGAATGATGTTCGAAGTATAGAACTGAGAACAGAAGATATTCAGAAGGAGGTAGAAGATATCCAAAGACAGCTCGCCAGCCGACCTGATCCATCCCCATCGATCGATGAAGCATACAACGCATCGATCGATATGCAACCTCCAGCCTCCACCGACGATCCAACACACCACGATACCATGCAGCGCACAACAGAACACATCTACAACATGCTTAGCAACCACCAGTACAGCCTTGCAAACTTAGAGGGGTGGTTATAAAGGATCCAGACAGAAATTTATGGTTTGAAGACTAGTATGACCAGAAGTGAGAAGGCCACAAGAAGCTTTCTAACCTCTTGGTTTGATGAAACACAAGACAAGGAGGACACTTGTTTACCAACAAGTACCTGCAACCCACCTCACTAGCCTCCATAACTCCACAGTGAAGCTTACTGACTTTAACCAAGCGCTGAGTGGGAGGCAACCCACTGTTAGGTATTTTACTTACTTATTTTATTTTATCTTTACTTACTAGTTTCGTTTTTACTTGTTTTTAGGATGATAGATACACGATCCATACTTATCGACTGATACGAACCAGTCGATATCGCTCGACACAGACCAACACGCATCGATCGACGATTGCGACTCACCATCGATCGATACCCATATCGGTCAGGTATATCGTTTCCAATTTTCGATATCAGTTTACATATTAATTTTTTCTTATGCTCTAACTCTGACTAATTATACACTGAGGACAGTGTACGATTTAAGTCTGGGGGGAGTTCATTACTGATGCTACTTTACCTCTTTTTGATCTTTTTGAAAAAGTTTTCAAAAATTGGTTTTATTGAGTCAAGAAAGGGAAAAATTTTCAAATTCTTAATTTTTATCTTACCACTCTTTAGCACCATTCTTAGATTTATTGATTGCAGAAACTACTATAGATGCTAAAGTGGATCACCGATCACCTATGTCAACACTTTCATGATTGTCTGGAAGAACCAAAGCTGATTTCCAACCTAACCTGAAATCTATTGCTTGTCTTGGGGCTTGGTATACAAGGGATCGGAATCCTCTTGCAAGTCTGGAAGGTAAAAGTCTCAAAATTTTTGTCGATATATGTGCTCGTCCAGAACTTCATGTTGATGAGAATGGTAGGGCTCCTTTTCCTATATATTGACTGGATGCAGAGGCAAGGGATGCGTTCTTTGAGTGGATTTTAAGGGATGTGGAATTTCCAGACGGTTATGCATCAAATTTGCATAACTGTGTAGACAGAAACGAAGGAAAGTTTATCGGCTTGAAGATTCACGATTGCCATGTAATGATGCAGCGCCTCCTTCTGTTTGCCTTCAAGGAACTATTACCACGGAATGCTTATGAAGCAATTGCAGGGATAAGTGCTTTCTTCCGCGATTTATGCACGAGATCAGTGACTCTGGAAGGTATTGAAAATTTGAAGAGTAACATAGCTGTGATCCAGTGCAACCTTGCAAAGATATTTCCTCGGTCATTTTTTGATGTGATGGAGCATCTTGTTATTCACCTGCCAAGAGAATTGGAACTTGGTGGTCCAGTGCAGTATAGATGGATGTATCTGTATGAGCGGTATATGTTCCATCTGAAGAAGATGGTGAAAAATTAAAGTAGGGTAGAAGGTTTTATAGTCGCACAGATGATCAATGAAGAAACTTCAAACTTTGCCTACTTTCCAGCAGAAGTGCAGACCAAAAACAGAAAACCTGCTTGGCATGATGATAGAGGCAAAAGGGCAACATATTATGTTACGGTTCCAGACATCTTCACAGATGTTGGGCGACTTAGCGGAAAACCAAAGGACCGTCGACTTACTGAGCAGGAGCACAGTCATTTGCAAGCATATTTGCTCACCAACTGCGAAGATGTTCTTCAATATGAGAGGTAAATAAATTTACAAATTTTTCTTTTTACCAAGTTGAAATTTAAATCTTAATTAATTAATTACATTATTGTATATGTACAGGATTTATATGGCAGAAAAGCGGTTCGAACAGAGACATGCCACAGAGGAGGAACTAGAAGAACTAAAGAAGAGAGAATTTGCTAGTTGGATGTTTTCTTACGTGAGTGCTTTAAACAAATTAAAATATTATTTATCACATATTTATACTAATTCACATATATTGAATGAGATAATTTATATTAATAGGTGTCTGCTGGTATGGCGAGAGGTGAAACATTTGACGATTGGATACGCGAGATGGTGTGTGGACCAAAGTATGTTGTGAAGTCATATCCCAAATTCTGTACTCGAGGATATGCATTCACAACTCAAAAGAGGAGACGTTCAAGTACGACTTATGATGCTGGCGTTTGTTCTGCATCAGGAGATGATGTATACTACGGAAACATAATGGAGATTTTGGAAATCAAGTATTCGGGCATGGTTGGATTGCGCTGTACTGTTTCTATTGTGATTGGTACGACAGCACTCCGGATCGAGGTGTGAGGACAGATGCATTTGGTGTTACATCAGTACATTCGCTGCGAAAGCTGCAATATTATGATCCTTTCATTCTTGCTTCTCAGGCCGACCAGGTAATTAAATATATATATGTCAATTATTCAAATATGTATTAATATATATACTTAGTTACAAATTTACAATATTCTTTTACAGGTTTGTTATATCAAGTACCCCCGGGTTAGGAACAGAGATGATCCATAGGTCACTGTTACGTCACTCAACCCGAGGGGCCGAGTTCAGGGAAGTTCTGAGCTGGAAGACCCACTACAAACAAACACATCGGGTAACTTAAGTGCAATAGAAGATGTAGCTGCAGTTGACCTTGTCATCGATTTTACCGACTTTGGAGAGGAAGCCATCGTTCGCATAGAGGATGAACCAGAGATTGGAGAGTTCCACCAAGATCCAGATTCAGATATATCTGGTGATGATGATGACTCGGAAACAGAGTAGTTATCAACAATTTTTTTTTTTAATAAAATTCCGAGGAAATACCGAGGAAAAGCATTATATCCTCGGTATTTCCTCGGTACATTTCGCATTTAGGGATTTGAATTTAGGGGTTATCTTCCTCAGAATTTCGTCGGAATATTCCGAGGAAGCATGTAGTTTCCTCGGAATATTCCAAGGAAATTCCTAGGAATCAAGATATTTGCTCCGAAAATAACATTTTTCCGTTTACAAATTGAACATGTGACTTAAATTAACCTTATTTACTGTCTTAGATTGATTATAAAGTAAAATGCTGGTGTGTTTTAAAGTAATAAATTCTCTTCCAATTATATAAACGAAATTCCTAAAGAACAAGATAAACACTTATCCACTTTAATGAACGGAAACGACAAGACGTGTACTCGTATTCTAAATTTTTTTATTTCATGGTTTATGGGCATCTATTGAAAGAATCTTCAATGTTTTCCATTAAAAACCGTCAAATTGTTCAAGCAATGGTGTACCGCATCAAAAATTTAAGTTTTGAAACCCCAAACAAGGGTTCCTCGGAATATTCCGAGGAACCCTCCCACCAATAGGAAGACATGCAGAGTATATTCCTCTTTTTAAGTCTATTCCGAGGAAATTCCGAACGGACATATACATGTCCGTCGGAATTTCCTCGGAATTTTTTATTAACCGTGAAATCAAACCGCCAAAAAATTTCGCGAAAATCAAATTATAGGGATTCTGACGGAATTCCGAGGAACCCGTTTCCGTCAGAATTTCGGGTTTTATTAACCCGAAAGGGTTCTCCTTCCTCATTTCTCTTCTCTTCTCTTTCGCCGCCGCGAATCTCCGCCTCTCTCTCTTGATTCTCCGCCCCGAAAACTCCTCTCTCCCGATCTATTTCATTCCCAAATCATGTAAGTCCTCATTCCCCATCATCCTTAGGTGTTTTGCTTATGATTTGAAGTTAGTTTTAGGGATTTTAGATGTTTTAGATAGTGATTTTGTTAGGGTGATTGGTAGATAGGGGAATTAGATGGTGTTTGTGTTTATTGTGATGTTGTTGTTGTTGTTGTTGTTGTTGATTTATAAATTTTTTGTTTATTAAATTTATTTTCGGAATTAAAAGTATTTTCCTATTTATTAAAAGGTTTTTTTATATTACTGAAACTTTTTTTGTGATTAAAAACAATTTTTTTATTAATAAAGTATTTTCCTGTTTATTAAAAGGTCTTTTTATATTACTGGAACTTTTTGTGATTTAAAACAATTTTTTAATTAATAAAGTATTTTCCTATTTATTAAAAGGTTTTTTTATATTACTGAAACTTTTTTTGTGATCAAAAACAATTTTTTTAATCAATAAAGTATTTCCCTATTTATTAAAAGGTTGTTTTAATATTACTGAAACTTTTTTGTGATTAAAAACAATTTTTTAATTAATAAAGTATTTTCTTATTTATTAAAAGGTTGTTTTAATATTACTGAAACTTTTTGTGATTAAAAACTATTTTTTAATTAATAAAGTATTTTCCTATTTATTAAAAGGTTTTTTTAATATTACTGAAACTTTTTTTTGTGATTATAAACTATTTTTTAAATTATTACAAGTTATTTCAAAATCTTTTTGTGATTAAAACCTATTCTGTATTTTAATATCATTAAAACTATTTTTTATTTTTTTCTGATTAAAACTATTTTTTAAATTTTTTTCTGATTAAAACTATTTTTAATTTTTTTGTGATTAAAACTGTTTTTACTTTTTTTTTTAATTTATAGGTCTACTGGAGATCAGAGCCGGTCTCGAGTTCGTCGTTCCGTACCACGAGGTTCTAGTGGTTCGGGGAGCCGCTCTCAGGATTCTTCGACGACGCAGGACATTCCTGATCCTCCAGTCGTTCCAGGAGCGATGACTATTAAACAGTTGGTTCAACAGTCCGGTCATGAGCATCTTCTCTATCTCACCGAGTATCCGACGGGACGAGGTCAAACATGGTAATTAAGAGTCTTTTTTTTTCTTTAAGTGTTTATTCATTATTAATAATTTGATTCTTTTTGATAGATTCAACCGATCAGGGAATGGGATCAGCTCATGGATCAATCGGATGATGTACTCGGACCTCAAGAAGGGATATCCGGCGTTCACACATTTCCCTCCCGCCGAAGAGGAGATGTGGTTTCGTCAGTTTGCGATAAGTATTCTACTTTTTAAGTTATATTTTTCATCTTTAATATTAATATTTTACTAATTGTGTTTTTTTCAGCAAGAGTTTACTTGGCATCCGATCATACGCCAGTTATCCGCAACGCCTTTTTTATAAAGTTATGGATAACTATGGGAAGCAGATCTATGAGTGGAAGCAGAAGTGGCGCATCAATAAGGTATCGGTTTATTAAATTATTTTTTAATTTATTAATTTATTTTTAGATTTATTTAACTTTTTTTTTTATTAAAAGATCACGAAGTCGGTGAACGGCACGGTTTGGAAGGACTTGTGTGAGCACTGGAAGAAAGGCGAGACAGAAGCAACCTCCAGCACCAACTCCACCAACCGCAACAGCAATCGTGGCGGTAAGGGCGTGGCCAAGCACAAGTTGGGTGCCATGAGTATTGCCACTCAAGGAGATAAAATGGTAAGTTGAATCTCTTCTCTTTTTTCAATTATTTAAATATTTTTATTTTATTTTTATGCATTTATTCTGATTTCTAATGTTTATTTTAACTTATATTTTTTTCTAGGCGGAAGAAAATGATGGCGAGCCGGTTGATGATTTCAAACTGTTGAAGAAGGCGCATACCAACAAGCATACCGAGGAGATTGATGATGGTCTTGTGAAGGAGGTGGTCGACATGATCACCACTCTCAAGGACGACAAAGAGCTCCGTCTATCCCAGCTTCAAACCGAGCTTGACTCCACTTCCACGGCCTTGATCTCTCTGTCCCGAGCTCGAATCAACAAGATTGTTGAATCGGTAAAACGTTTTCATAAAAATTCAATTCATTTATTTCTTTATTTTTATTTTATAATATTTTCTATTACTAAAATTTGTTTATTTTCTCTTTCAGTCGGTTCCAAAGAAGAAGGGACGTTTGGTCGGTTTGGGTCGTCGATCCAAATCGGTTCCTCCTACATCACAACCGCCTATTGATCCAATGGTTATGGAGCAGCTGTAGGACAAGGATGACCGCATAACTGCGTTGGAGGCGAAGATGGAGGAACAAGAGAAGGGGAAGGAGGAATCGAGGAGGCAGAACGAGCGCATGATGGAGATGATGAGGCAGATGTACCCGAACGAGCAATTCCCGTAGTTTTTTTTTTCAAAAACTCTGAATGTTTTTTTTTTATTTGAACAACTCTATTATCTAATATAAATTCAGTTTTCATTTTTATTTTATATTTTTGAATTTTAATTAAAAATAATTAATTTATAATTTTTTAAAAAATATAAATTTTGGAAAATTCCGAGGAACTGGGCATCCTCGGAATATTCCGAGAACCAGAAGTCCTCGGAAAATTCCGAGGATGCACAGTTCCTCGGAATTTTCCGAGAGAACCGGTCCTCGGAATATTTCGACGACAAGTTTCCTCGGAATATTCCGATGACTACTTATCCTCGGAATATTCCGACGACTACTTGTCCTCGAAAAATTTCGAGGAAACATGTCGTCGGAATTTTCCGATAACTTTTTTCCCTCGGAATGTTTCCGAGGACATCACCATCGGTAAAATCCGAAGGAATTCCGAGGAAACGTCTTACGAAATGGTTTGTGGGAATTTCCTCGGAATTCTGGTACTCGGTCTTTCCTCGGAAATTTCTGAGGAAATTCTTAGTAAATCTGAATTTCCGACAAAAAATTTCTGACGACCGTTTGCGTCGGTATATCCTCGGAATACCCTTATTCCGACGAAATTCCAACGAATATTTCCGTCAAAATCGCCGTGTTTTCTTTTAGTGTCCGTATCCTCCTCAAGGTGAAGCTTCTCCGTGTCTAAAGGCACTCGGATACAACAAATCTCCTCAGATCATAGATATCTGGGCTAGAGTCGGTGAGACATATAAAGCAGAAAACTGGTGAGCAGCTCAGCTCCTCTACCAACCACTAAATATCTGGTGAAAAGAATTTGTGAAACTTGACCATAAATTCACTTTCTAATATACGATACGGAAACTAAACCTAGGGGAGGAACAAGCTTTATTGACCAATGTTCAAGCTAAGTCATTTACTACTCCCCCACGTAAATTCATAGTTGATAACTTGCATATTTTGGTTTTCTTGGATTTGAAATCACCATCTAAGCTCAGTTCCGTAAAGACCATAGGCCAGGGCACATGCCTCAAGGCAATGAAGGCACCAACTTGGGTTCTCCATCTTTAAATGAAGATGATGCTGCGTATAATTATATTTCCTTAAGATAATATAGTATTATAATGTATAGAAGTAGATTTTTTGAAAAATATTTTAAAGGTGTTATTATATTTTTTTTTATCAACGATTATTTCAAATTACGAATATATTATATTAAAATGTTACAAATATACATTAGTATGTATTGATAACTCATAACCAAATATATATTATATAAAAACATAAAATGACTATATATTAATGACCACATGAAAAATAATATACAATATATATAACACCAAAATAAGAACAATATATCCAAAATATTTACTACAAAATTAAAGTTAGATACATAAAAATAAAAAAATATCCGTGCATATCAAAACATAATCGTCTTTACCATAAATATGTGTACTCTTAATTATTCGTACTAATATTAGAAATTAGTACTTTAATAGATGCATCAAAATGAAATCCTTTTATATAGAAAATTGATACATAAAAAAGTTCTGAATTATTAGTAGTGATATTAGGATTTCTTTTTGTAATTTTTTTTTATTTTTAACCAAAAAAATAATATAGTAGTTGTATGAAATCTATTAATACAATTGCATAACTAGGATGTTTTAACCGCTTAATACTACTACATAAATGATTTTAAACAGATGAATGTTAGTGATTCATTTTAAAAACTGATGGTTGAGATACTTTTTATAATTGAAATTTTCATAAACTATAAGAAGAATTCAAAATATTAATATTAGTACTAATAATTTAGAATCTTATATAAATTTAGTTTCTATAAAAGGACTCCATTTCAAATGAAATCTGGTGAATGATTTTTACAATTGAAATATTCTTAATATATGTTACAAATAGTAATACATAAAATGGTTTAGGACGTTATACGTCTAAGCCACAAATGAAAATTATGTTTTTATTTTCAAAACAACCGATAACATCCGAAGGTATCTAAATACTATAGATAAAAGATGATGTTCTATTAGGACTCTAACTTAATAGAATTGATATGAAAATCAAAACCCTACGTTTGGTTTAATATTATTTTGTTAATTTCTAATCATAAACCAAAAAATTTATATATTTTATATTTTTAAATTACAAAATGTATTTAGATACTAATGATAAATCTAAAGCATAAACTAATAATTTAAAATTTAAACAAGATGTATAAATATTAGATAATATATATATATCACCCAATGAAAACTATGTATTTAACCTTTTAGCTTATAAACCAAATATATAAGATGATAAAAATGAAAAATGTCCGCGCACAGCTCGTGTCAGTCTCTAGTTTAACCTGTTAAAAATAAAACGTCCGGTACCAATGGTTATAAAGACCAATCGCACTCCAAGTATTGCTAATGCTCAGTCTTATTTCTCTACCTCTTGGTAATTATGATAATATACAAAATCTTAAAACTCCAACAAAGAGAATACATATGCTAAAAGATGCAACGTAATCATACTATCACTCAACTTAAACTACTGCAATGCTCAGCCATATATAGTACAAAACGTGCAAAACCTTCGTCTTTCCTCAAATCTCAGGTTCAACATATATAACTAAACCTAAAACACAAAGTCTAAAAGTGGTTTTTAAGCAAAAAAAAAAACATATAACTAAACCTTGGCATAACAAATAACCAAGCTTGATATATCCAAATTTGATGTATAGTTCTATTGGTATATAGCTAACAAAATCCTATAGAAAATAATATCTCAACCTACATCAAATTTTATTATCATTTTCAAAACTAACAAAATTACACGTTTTAATTATCCCATTTAGTCTAATATTATTTGTTTAATTTATAAATCTTTTTTTTTTAATTTCCCAAAGTTGGATATTCTCGGTACTATATCCCAATATAGTGATAAGTATGAATGATTTATTTAAAAAACTCGATAAAAACTCTTGCCCGCGCTATCCGACGGTAAGTTCTCAACAATATTCTACCATTTCAAAATAAGAAAACAGTTAGAGTATCAACTACTTTATGTAAATGGAAGTCAGTAATATTTTAGATATATATTGAATATGCATCATTATTTAGAAAGAAGTAAATGTTAGATCATTCAATTAAAATAGTATTAGGCAAAGTTGTTACTATATTTTACAGATATTCTTGCGATTTCCTTAAAAGCTAAAACTTGGCCAACAAGGTCGACTTCCATATATGTAACTCATACGAGTCGACTATATCAAAGCCAATATGGCCGCTCCTAATAAACTTAGTACACTAAGTGAGATCAAACTTTTCAAAATAGTCTGGTCGATTCAAGCAAAAACTATTCATACGTAGAAACAGTTTAGTGCTCAGTATGGCGAAAGTTTAAAGATTTGTTCACCATTTCTCCAAAAAAAATAAGGGTAGTGATTTCTCACAGATCAGAATGTAAGACATGTTTTAGTGTACTTTATAAGTTGTAACTCAGAGTTTAAGGTCTTTATTATATTGTATTCATTTATGCAGGGCTCGAGATACATACAGCATGTAGAAAGAGCAATCTTGAACGTTTAAGAAGAGTTTGTCGAGTGGGAGTGTGCAGAAACATAAAGAACTACTTTTTGAGTCCAGTTTTTGGACTCTGGAGGCCAACAAACCACACCTATAAAATGTCTTTTGTTGGCAAAACTTCTGTTAAAGATCAAATTTGATTATGGTGAACTAAAAACATGTTTGTTGATTAGTAAGTCATCATGTTCAAAAGATTCTCTATGTTTTTTTTTTCTGAAAAAAAGATTATCTATGTTACAATGAGAAAGTGTCAAACGTGTAATATTATGCTGTTATTGTTTTCGCAGATGATGTAGAATAAGCCATAGACATAGTTGAAATAAAAACTATTCTCTGTCTTGCCAAGAAGAGGACAAAATCGAGTTTACTTTTAGAGACATCAAGTAAGTTTTGCTAACAAAACAGACTTTAATACACATACTTGTGAACATTTGGAAATTAAATATGTATATACTAACATTTTATTTTATTTTATCCATGAACTTCTATCATGTTGTTTGTGCTAGAAAATTGCAGATGATTTCTATTCATAGTACCAAGAACTTCAACATTTCAAATTAAATATGTATGTAACAACTTGAATATCCAGTTTTCACAATTTACTAAATATTTTCAGTATATAAAATATATTTTACATTGTAATGTTTTGTTCAAATATATTTATATATTATCAAGGAAATCTGATTTAAACAATCCATTTTTATAAACATCAAAATATGTTAAAAATGAAACCAAATTGGATTCAAACCGAGACCGAATGAGTAACATAAATATCCAAAATACAATTTATATACCTAAAAATATTAACTATATCAATTTTTAAAATTATCAAATAAAAATACTACTTATAAACCAAAATAGCCAAGAAATGGAAATACTCTGTTACTTTTATCTAAAATATTTAAAATTATTCTAATTCCTTGATATAACCAAATCACTTGAATATTTTATATCTGAAATATTCAAATTTATCAGATATTTTATCAAAAAATCCAAAATGTTATTTGTACCCAAATTATTCAAAATTATCTGAAAAACAGGAATCCAACCAAAACCAAATTTAAATTAGGATTTTTATTCAATTCCTATTATCTTTTATCTGAACCAAACTGGAACCAAAATAGCCAAACATAATCAAAACCGAATGGGTAAATAACTAAATAGTACTTATATCTCTTGAACCTAAAAAACGAAAACCACAACTAAATCAGAATATAAAAATTAGAACCGATGAAAACCACACGCCAATACCTAAACATATTATTGAAGAAACACACGAATAAAAAAATTCAAAAAAAAGAAAAATCATGCGTTTTCATAACGCGGATCAAATTCTAGTCTAATCTATTAAAAGTAAATTACAAATAAAAATAAAAAAGAAATAAAAATAGCCCTGATTTTTACTAAACAATTGCCATTCTTGATACATTTTTATACAAACACATATAGACTATTAAAATTAAATTACAAAAAAGATTCAAAAAAAAAAGAAAAAAAAAAATCGCCCTGATTTTTACTAAACAAATACCATTTTTGATACATTTTTATACATTGATAAAAAGCTGGTTAATAATACAACTCATCTTTACCACAGCAGGTGTACTTTTGGCATATCAAACATCTGAAACAAATTGTGAATTGCACAGATTGAAATAATACGAACATATAGTTATTAACATATACCTTTATTAATTTTAGAATTTAGTTAAAATCCCCATGGCAACACTACTGTTATTGCCATCTCCAAGACTTCATCTTCCTCTGGTCCCATAATCCATTTTTTTACTGGATATTTGAAACATTAAAACTATAGAGAAATAACAAAAATATTATTTTGCCAACAAAATACAAAATCAAAGTATTCACCAGAGTATATACAATCGATATTTGACGTAAAACCTAGTGTAAAGTAGAAAACAACTTATCAATCTGATTTTTCTTTATGGTAAATTAGTGTAAGCGTGCATATTTACCTTTTTCAAAAGCCTATTTCCAATTACCATGTCTGCAAATGTGTTTTGCCTGCTTACTTTCTTCCTCCACTATAGTCTTTTTCGTCCTATTCCTATAGTCGATTTGTTCCGAATGAATGTCCAGCAATTCAAATCTACCATATCCACTCTTCACGAAACTTCCTAGCCATGAACCAGTTACGTCGAAGCAATATAGTGTTCCGCCGTAACCAACAAACCTATACAAAGAAGGGAAATAGTGTCACTGGAAAATATTGGTTGTGGATATCCAATTCCATAGAAAACGAACTCTGCATTGCCTTGAGACATTCTATACAGTCAGTCCCGGCTCTTGACTACGGCGACAGGGGTGTTTGCCATGGACCCATAAATCCATAAATGTTTTTAGTGTTATTTTAATGACCATTTTTAATTTGTTTTAATCAAATCCTCCAACCTAATCTACTAAATAAAAGACAAAACAACAAAAAATCTGTAAACTCACCCCAGGCCCACCTAAATATGATGTTTTTACTAATAATGATCTAGATTTGTATTTTTTGAACAATAAGGACACAATTTTTTTTTTTTGGTATTTGAGTGTTGAATTTAGACAAAATTTAAAAGATTTTATACCCAAAGTTTTCCTAAACCTTAAAATGCAAACCAAAATAAAAAGTTCAGCCTATTTTTTTATAAAATTAACATTCTTTTAATAACTAAATTAATTAATTAAAGGGATCTTCAAAATTTTTTTGCCAAGAGCTCTTCAACAAGTTAAGCCGGCCCTGTATACAGTCCCAATTATGTATTAGGGTTTTGAAATAAAAGAATGATCATAGGCGTTTGGTATTTTCTGTTTTAGATCAACTGGGAATTTCTCTGTTGTGTGTTTACTGTATCTGAGGAACTTTACAGGAAAAAGGATCGTGTACAAACAATAAGAATAATGGACAAAGAATAAGAAGCATGGGTTGTGGTCTGTTTTTTTTTTAACAACTGTTCTACGGTTTCTGTTCTTTTTAAGCAATGTATTATTTAGTTGATTTTTCAAAGAAAAGTTATAAACACTTATTACGTGGCAGAATATGATTCTGCCAAGGGACTTGCGCTTTAGTATATAAAAGATGTATCAAACTGTTTACTCAGTTCTATATATTTAATTTGGTTACTTTATATCATAAAAATATTAAACCACTATAGATAATATTTGTAGTTAAAGAAATTATAGTTAATATCATTAGATATTATTGATGCGCAAAATCAGAAAGTGATTTTTTGACTATATATTGTTTATTGTATTTACCTATTTATACGCTAGCAAGCACATTCATAATGAATATTATAGTTAATTTCATAATCTAGGATTGTATTTTAAAAATATTTTTAAGGTCGTCAGCAAAACACTAAATCCTAAATACTAAACATGACACTCTAAACCTTTGGATAAATCACAAACCCTATGATTTAGAATTTGTCTGATGGTTTAAGGGTTTCGTGTTTTTAAGTTTTAGTGTTTAATATTTTTAATTTAAATTTTAGAATTTATCCATTGGTTTAAGTTTTATCCAAGAGTTTATGATTTTGTTTAGTGTTTTGCTGACGTTAAAAGTATTAAAAAAAATTATTTTTCAACTACTATTATTTTTATTTATTTTTATGTTTTTTCAAAAATATAATACAAGTTGACAATAATTTTTTTCTTTTTCTAAAAAATATTGAATATGAAATGAAAAAATACTACTATTTAAGGTTCGCCTTACGATGTGAACCTAAGAATAACTCTTTTTTTTTAATTACATATTTCTATAGTATCTTCTTCTTCTTCTTTTTTGTCATCAAAACTTAAACATACTCAAACTGACTCTGTAAACCATAACGGCAGCTCTGCATCCATGTGAACAACAAAAGATGATTATTTTCTGACACTTCGTCCTAGGCTATCCGCCTTCTTGTTCTGCCTTCGTGGTACATAAATGATCTCTGAGCTGAGAAAAACTTCTTCGAGGGCCTTGATGTCTTCCAAATAACTTGCAAAAGCGTGTCATTCTTCTAGTTTCGACACCATCTTCACCAATTGAGAACAATCCGTTGCAAACTTAACCCAAAACTGACGTAAATTCTCCATAAATTCCATCGCCCATATCAAAGCCTTGACCTCGGAATGAAGGGGTCAGAGACTAACTCGAACATTTCTTGCTCCCATCAAACTATCAAAACCTTCTAAAGTGCTATACCATCCTTGTCCTGAGAAAATATCATTATCCTTCCACGATCCGTCTGTAAAGCACCACTGAAATTGCCGATGTATTAACTAATTTCTTCTTCTTTAACTAACTAAATAAAATTCCAAAAAGTTTACCTATTTATATGCTAGCATCATAACTAAACCAATATAAATCAAACTAACACAATCTTAATATTCAGTTTTCAAAACTTGCATGTGGCTAATCTTTAGAATGGATATTTTATAGATCATGATGATTTAATATAAAAGGAATATATATTAAATAATTCATTATATTTTCTTTTCTATTCGTTCTAATCCCAACTAACAAAATATTTTGTTAGAATAACCTATTTAACCTACCCTTTCTGAACCAAATTTTTATACACTATCTCTATTGCGTGATAACTAAATCATTTCCCGCGGAAAAAGATGTCTAAGATTACATTTTTTACTACTCTTGACAAACTAAACTTTTAAGATTTTATCTTTATATACAAATTTTTACTAATTTAGTGCAGTCAAAATAAAATTTGATCTTTATATACAGATTTCAAATCTAAATAACCATTTACAGATTTAATATAGTAAAAGGTATACTGAAGACTAAAATATGCTACCTTTTAGAGTTTTATTTGTATAAATAAAATGAGCAAGGAACACACACACAGTTAAAGAAAAAAACAATTTCATTAATAAATATATTCAGTAGTTAAACATGAACAAATAAGTTGATGGCATTTTAAGATGTTTAAAACATAGAAATATGACTATTCTAAAATGTTTAACATGTACATAAGTATGTTTTTCACCCGCGGGGGTACGCGGATCCTATCCTAGTATATTTTTAAAATAGAAAAATCTAAAAAAAAAAATTTCTAAATTAATATAATACCATATTTCTAACATTATTAATTTATACAGTTTGTAGTGAATAAACGTCACATAAATGACTCAATCTCTTAAGAGTCATATCAATAACCTAATCATATGAGTTTTTTTCCTCCTATTAAACCTGCCAATCTACTGTATAACATATTTCTTAAAGTTGGATCAAATCTAAAATGACAAAAAAAAATCAGCGTCAATCGATCTCAACTAATTCCTATATTCATTATATATAGAGATTGCAAAGAGGTTAGTTTGTGCCCATTTTTCCCACCCCCTGCAGGATAAGTTTCGTGCGGTAGCCAGCGGGTCAGCCCACCGTGGGCTACGGTCCTTGAAATTGTTTACCAAACCCAACCTGCTTATTACATGAGCCTTTGCGGATTGGACCATGGGACGAGTTTTTTTAATTCCATTGTACCTGTAGTGTAATGCAATGTGATGCATCAAAAGTTTTGTATAAGATAAAACATTCTGATGAATGAAATTGTGATAAAAAAAATTGTTGAAAAAACAATAATTATAAACATAGTAGCTTACAATGTGTATTGGACGATTGCAAATGGTTTGCTTTTAAGTTTTAATAATCCATCAAACGTCGTAACGATGATTCATTACACAAATCAAGTTCAAATTCAAATATAATTCATAAGCAAAATGTATTTGAACAACCTTAACATGATGATACAAGGGTATTAGAACAATCTTGACATGAGGCCAACAAGTTTAGTAAGTGGCAAAGTGTATCATAACAGACATATACATGTCTGACGAAGACTAATCAATATATCCCCCACCAACACTAATCAGAACAATAATAATCATAAACATATATATATATATGTCTTAATATCGGAACAAGACAGAACATGCTTCTTCCTCATCTGATTACTCAAGGTATCAACAATAACCTATCAATACCAAAATCAGAAAACATGACACCAAATTAGAAATAAAACAAAATAGACCTTCCAATTCATGCACATGTTTTAGAAAAGAGAGAGAACATTCAGAATACAAGCCCTAAATTATGAAGCTTCTTAATAAGATACGAAAGGCACATAAGATTGACGAACGTACACAACCAAATAAGATCTTCTCGATGTAAACCTTTTGTTATGGATATTCTCTACTTCATTTCGCTTTCTTCTTAAACAAGCCAATATCTTTTGGCCTACAGAGCATGTAATCGACAGTATTTGAGCCGAGAATCCATGTTCTTTTGCTACATATTAAATCGACAATAAAAAGCAAAAATCCACCAAAATCTGTTTATTTTCCCCTTACATGAGTACATAGATGTTCAAGAATCATAGCTCAAAATATGAGAAAGAAGATGAAGTCGAGAAGAAGACAATACCTTGAGCAAATAAGAAGGTGAAGAACATGCATGGAGCTATTGGAAGGAATGGAATAAGTTGTTGTGGTAGATCAACGGAAAAGAGATATTCGGAGGAATTAACGGCTCCTGAAATCGCAATTTCTTTTGTCTGACATCTGTGGAAGAGACAAAGTGAAGAATTTTTTCAGATCACATGTGTCCTATAAAACCGCAAGTCCATCCCACAAACAGAAAATGTGACTACAAATCACTATTATAAACAGAAAATACGTTCAGATTAGATACAAGTAAAATTAAATACATAACATTCCTTGAATTATAAAGTGATTTAGGCAATACTTCAAAATATACCTAAGCAATAAATAAGTATCATATTCTGGAAGACTCATAATGATAAACTATTTTGGAGGATAAACAAAGAACCTTTGGAGTTAGTCTGATATGCGAAAAGTGAATATCTGGCATGATTTATTGCAAATGAAATTATACCTCGCACTCCACAGGAGTATAGTATCCAAGTTATAAACTTATATAATATATGTATTGTGGATGGTTCATGGACTTCCACAACTCAGTTCTGTGGGTGTGGTTGGGTTTGAGGAATCAACCAATTCATACGTCAACAGGAGCCAATGGTCCCGGCCAGTACATAAACACGTCATCTGTGCGAAATATACATCAACTAGTACAAAACTCAATTTTCATACATGAACTTTCAAAATTTGTCTTTAACATACATTGACCATAATTTCCATTAAGTCGACGTTACGGAAGATAAATTGTCGGTAACCAGTAACAATAAATCGGCTAATTCCTACATCAACAAGGGGCAACAACCCGGAAAAATACATACTTCTCCCTGTGCGAAAACGTACATCAACTAATACAAAATTTAAATTCAATACATGAATTTTAAAATTTAGTGTAATATACATTGACCTAATTTCATTAGTTAAACATTATCAAAGATAAATTGTATGTCACATGTTGATTAATTGAGGCCAAACGATTCGTTCTCGTGTAACTTATTAGTAGTTTTTATTGTATAAGTGTCACTAGTTAAACCATATTACATGGTAATTAAAAATTAAATCATTTAGGCCAAAAGATTTTCTTCTCGTGTAATTTATTAATTAGTTTTTATCTTTAATTTTTTTCATAGAATTTTTCAGAAAAAAAAACCCAACACATAGAAGATAACAAAGGACATGATCAAACATAGAGAAAAAAAGAATGTCTAGTGATATCACTTAAATTAACCTTTAAGCAACTTTACTCTCTCAAATAAGAGTTAAGTTGTCGTACTTAGAGATCGAATCTACAAGAAGCGTGAGCATATAATAGACTTTAGATATTAAGATTTAGCTAGATAGTAAATATAAAATCCATAAACAAATAAGTAAACAAGTTATTGATTGGTTGTGAGAATATAAGAGATAAGTGCTACACTTAGAGATCTATCAATCAAGAGATTCAAAACTACAAGCATGCCAGGGTTTATAGATTCAATGCAAACAGAACGATATCAAGTAATGAATCTATCATATGATTTATGACTTCTTCATCAACTCTCGTTAAGAACTCAAAATAGACGGTTGATCGATGCTATTTAGCTAGCATCGATCGATTCTCACATAAGTCAAGCATTACGACCTAATCGATTATTTTCAACAAAAATTCTAGACCAACTGTCGTATGCACCTTGGTATCTAATCCACTCAGAGTTCGGGTTCCGTTAATCAATTGCACTTTCGTGCCTCTCAATTGTTCTATGGTTCTAGGTTTAAACAGTCAGACACACTATCTTGATTTTCTAACTATTCCAGGTCCTAGAAGTACAAGCTACCATGGTGTAGAATCTATCTTCTATCCAACCCTAAGAAAGTAAAAAAGAAGTAATAGAAAGCGTGACTATCAACAATGGCTTAGAAAATACATAAATACGGTTAAAAGTCTTCTAAGGGTATTCTGGTAACTGCTGGTGGCTTTTAAGCTTTAGTCGGTCTTAACATATATTTGGCCCACGTTCTGGGGTCACCATAAACCGACACAAGGGTTTTCCCTTGATCGACGCTCCTTCATCTCCTCAGCAGCTCATCTCGCGAGATAGACGGACAACTCATCAGTAAACCAAGGATAATTTTATATCTAACCATCATATAAACCTCAAATCGGTGGAATTGGAAAGCCAACTCAAATATCTATCATGTGTCAAGAGATCAGCTCAATCGCACCGGGGGAAGGTCTCCATCTATAGCTAAACATCTGACACATCTTGACAGTCCTGCACCTCAAAAAGCTCCAAAATCACCAAAGTTCTCCAAAACGTATCTGAACCTGAAAACACTCTAAAACATACTCTAAACCCAACAATAGTATTTTAAGAGAATATATACCGAGGGTGAAAACAGGTATAATCCATGGTGTATCAACTCCCCCAAACTTACTTATTTGCTTGTAATCAAACAAAGAAAATCACAATCTGAAAAAGGTTTGAAAACGCAAGGACTCACAAAATCTTTATCTCACTACTACCACCCATACTATGTTGCAAACCACATCAAATCAATTCCAACTTTAGAGATACTTTATATACCATATCCTAGCGTGTCAACCAAATCCATCCGACCAGCAACTAAATCAATAATTTCTGGTTCACCTCTCATTTCTTACATATAAAAGTGCAGGCTTTACCTTAGGAGTATCGATCAAAGGACACATGGACTCTTACTCAAGAAAGTATCTGATTACACATACATTCTCTCTGATTTTTCTCTTTATGTTTCTCTCTTCTCTGAATCTTTTGTTTTCTTTTTTTCTTTCTCTTTTTCGATTTTCTTTCTTTTATTTTTTTTCTTTGAAAAAGCGTAATGGGGTCACAATTAATTTAACTATCCCTTGCTTCCATAGTGTGTGATCCTTCTTTTCTGAATTAGAATAATGGGGTCATAGGTAATTTACCTACCCCTCTACATCTTTCAGAAAATCAACTCAATCATTTCTTTTTGTAGATGCCGAAGAGAGAGAGAGAAGGAAATCAGAAACACACATACTTTTTACCTTCCAGACATGCATGAGGAATCCAATCCAATGTATGTCAAACCCCAAAGAAAGCAAATAAGTTAGATTAGGGTTGGAGGTAGCTTCGGTTCCTTCAAACATTCTTAGCAAGTGTGATCTGGCAGGGTGATCCATTTTGGCATCTTTAGAATTCTCTGCAATCCATAAATCCATAATTATGCTATAGAGTGGTTAGATAATAAGAAAAAAATTAGAACAATCATTATCTCCTTCTTGGCTCTATAAAACTTTTAATAAAAACTTATAAGAATAGCACTCAATATAAAACGCAATATCAGTAAACCTTCCCTAGACTTGAACAACATTTTCCCTAGTGTATACAGTCTAAGATTTGTGGGAATATAAATCATAAGACAAAAATTAACAAGGAAAAGCGGTATACATGCTTCGCTGATGGTGAGCGTCGATCGACGTCTTCTGTTTTAGCATGGTACGGGATGAGAGGATGTGGTTGTTGTGCAGCGAAGTTTAGTTACTCAGAAAATTAACTGCTCTTACATACTCTTCTCATGATCAGTCACTTCCCCAAGACCATCATCTAAGATGGCATCAACCTGGTGCCTCTGGCTTCCTTTAGCTTTCTATTTAAGAAGAGCCTTTTCTTCGCCACAACTTTTTCATTCTGAGAAACCTGGGTGTTTAGCCTCATGATATCAGTGGCCAAAGCTTAAAATTTTCCATTAAGCTCTTTCTAAAGAACATCCAACCTCAGATTTAAGTATACACTCGTCTTCTACTGAATTTTAATGACATTTTCCGCCATAGATTCAATTCTTTGAATATAATCCTTATTCTCATCCTTCTCTCAGCTTGTTCCACCAATGAGACTTCATGTACATAACCAATGTTGGTTTCAACGATCTCGTCACCTTCCATTACAATCAATTTCATCATGTGCATATCCTTATCCTTGGTACTACTATTAGACAACAAGTTCTCAATAAGTCTCTTAGAGCACCTCCAATAGGAATTCTATCCCAATGAAGTTCTAAAACTATATATATGTGTATGTATATATTATATTATATATATGTATATAATTGTAGGGTCTACTAAATAGTATAAAATCCTACCTAAAAGTTCTAAAAACAAAAAAAATTAGAATTTTTGGATAGAATTTTACACTATTTGGTAGACCCTACAGTTACATACATATATATAATACATATATACATATACAATTACATATATATATATATATAGTTTTAGAAATTTAATATGATAGAACTCCCATTGGAGATGGTCTTAGCTTCTTCTTGAGTCTTGGTGTTGATGTTTCCAATTTGCTGGCACCATCCAGCATCAACATATAGCACAAATGAATACCCCTGAAGAAGATTTGCAACAGCTGAACCTTTGTAAGACCATGATGTGGACAGTCCCTTTGGTATCTCATAAACCTATCCCAAAAGCATATGAATGCTTCAGTAGGTCCTTCAGAGAATATCCACATTTTATTTTTAATATCTTCAGTCCTTGGATCATCGAAGAATCTAGTCAGAAACATAGTCTTGAGATCATTCCAGGTAGTGAAAGATCATGGTAATAGAATCTTAAGCCAATATGAAGCATCTCCAGCAAGCAAATACTTGAACAGCTTGCAGAGGATGTATTCTTGGATTCCTTCATTCTCTTGGATGCCAGACACAAAATCTTCTAGTGTTTAATATGGTCCATGGGATCTTCATGAGGAAGGTCATGAAAAGGATGCTGACCCACATAAGAGAAGTACGCATGTTTTATATCAGCTCCCTAGATTGCTGGAGACTGAATCGCAGACCTGTTAGCATAGAACTGACTAGGCCTGATCCATTCCGCAATCGGTCTCTGTCAAAGAACTATATCATCCTCGGTAGCAGCTGATGGCTCAGAGATCACAGCCCCCTATCCATCTATTTTCTGACATGCTGCATTACATAAATGACCCTTGAGATCATGCAGGTCTCCCTTATCATTCCTAGTTACGATAAGCACAACAACCATTTCTGCTTGGAAAACACCATCGATCGATGTCATGGTAGGTGCGTCAATCATGTCTGGAAGAAGAATGTCGATCGACGAAGAACTGTTGGTGTCGGGCGATGCTTGTCGCTTCCTTTTGCGGATGCTACGTTTGATAGCTACTGGGTCACAGTTAATTTATCTATCCCTTTCTTTCACAGTGTGTGATTATTCGTTTATGAATTAGAATAATGGTGTCATAGGTAATATACCTACCCTTCTACATCTTTCAGGAAATCAACTCAATCTTTTCTTTTTGTAGATGCCGAAGACAGAGAGAGAAGGTAATTGGAAACACACATACTTTTTACCTTCCAGACATGCATGACGAATCCAATCCAATGTATGTCAAACCCCAAAGCAAACAAATAAGTTAGATTAGGGTAGGAGGTAGCTTCGGTTCCTTCAAACATTCTTAGCAAGTGTGATCTAATGGCAGGGTGATCCATTTTGGCATCTCTAGAATTCTATGCAATCCATAAATCCAGAATTATGCTATAGAGTGGTTAGATAATAAGAGAAAATTTAGAACAATCATAATCCCCTTCTTGGCTCTATAAAACTTTTAATAAAAACTTATAAATATAAAACTCAAAATAAAACGCAATATCAGTAAACCTTCCCTAGACTTAAGCAACATTCCCCTACTGGATTTTATGACTAACCTTGCATTAGTATATTAATAACAACTTTGCCATTTTGGCTAATGTGGCAAGTTCACAGCTTGGAAATGTGTTAGGAAATCTTTGACACTGTTTATATCTTTTCCAATCTCTATATTTCATCGAACAGAGAAGGAGAATGATGATTTATGTACACTACAAGAAATAGTGAGAAATTACAGAATCAATAGAACTGGAAATAACAATCTCTCAGCTCTGGTGCTGGTGCTGGTTCTTAAACCTATTCTACATCTTTCAGAGCCATATTTGCAAAAGTTATCTAAGAAAACTTTCTTTTCATATTTTATGAATCACTAGGGTCGGTCGCGCTACTAGCGGACTATGATATTATTTTTTTGTGAACATATAAAACTTTTGTAACTACTTTTGTATGTTTCTTTGGTTGACAATGTGATACAATCGATCTTGTCTACACCAGTTTTATATGTTAATCTTAGATTTGCACTTGATTAGTTTCTAGAAATATTGACTCGGGCAACTAATTTAGTTTTGAAACATCAAATATATAACCAGTGGTGGTAGCCTAGTGGCGCTTGAGGGAATAAATCCAATAAGGCGAACCCAGGTTCACTGGTTCTTTTCGCCTAGTTCGCCATATGGCGACCTAGCCAAGCTGAACTAGCTCGTCGTACGTCGAGCCGACCATCATGAGCCTCGATCTCCCACATCCTTGATTCAAGGCATACGTCCCTCGACACGATCGTATTCCGAATCACGGTCGAAATGTCTCCCGTTTCGTCTCGATCCGTCCTATCGTTCGAGTTTAACGATAAAAATCGTAAAACTCCGTTTTCCCGAAAAAAACTCGAAGAAATCGTATAAAACGGTAACGGTTAATCAAAACACCGAACGTCGTCTAAACTATACGATTTATCCGAGATTCTTCGTAAAGATTATAAAAACGCGTTTTTAATAAAAAAACGTCGAGAGAATCGTAAAAAAACGGCATCGGATCAGGAAACGGTCTCGTTAAAGTCGTAAAACGGTTTTTATCGTAAAACGGCCCGAAAGGTCCTAAAACACGATAAAAACCCATCTCGCGACGTTAACGAAATCAAACCCAAAGATACGATAACGCTTTGACGGTCTACTCGCAGACGGAAGATAAAAGGCAAGTTTGAAGATAAATAGAAGATNGGCATCGGATCAGGAAACGGTCTCGTTAAAGTCGTAAAACGGTTTTTATCGTAAAACGGCCCGAAAGGTCCTAAAACACGATAAAAACCCATCTCGCGACGTTAACGAAATCAAACCCAAAGATACGATAACGCTTTGACGGTCTACTCGCAGACGGAAGATAAAAGGCAAGTTTGAAGATAAATAGAAGATTTCCGCATAAGAAAAGGAAGGATCGACAGATATGGAAAGTTCCCGAAATATTCGGTTTCGAGCAAAATGGAAAGATTAAAACCACCTAAGGAGGAGTATATAAGGAGGAGGCATAGGGCAGAAGCTGAGGGACGAGTTTTCAGAGCTTTCACCACCAAACTTAGCATTTAGGCAATTTTCCGTTTTTGTTATCGAGCTGCGTCTCAACTAGGGTTTTAGTCTTAGATTGCTAGAACTAGGAATTTCGCTGACGACTCACGCAGCTAAGGCAACTCTTGTTGTAACCGTTCTTACGCGAATTCGGAATAAGAATCCTTCTTGCTTTCAATCTCGTTTTTATTTTTATATCTTTCAATTTATTCATATTAATCGCGTTTTTGGTTACTTGTCGTTGGCTTTCGCAGATATCCGGTTCCTCTGGAAAATTAGGGTTTTCCTAACGTTCCTTATTTTACGGAAATCGACAGGTGTGAACTTCGGTTCCCACAATCCTCTTCTTTCTCACCATGACCACGAAAAGGTAATCCTTGTCGTATCAAAACTTGAAGCATCAATCGAAGCATTTAAGCGAATACGATACTCATTTTTCACCTTATCATCTAGCTTAAACAGAGCATGTACTATAGATTGTTGTTGATTCATCAAATCCTCACATTTCTGAGCAGCTATAAGGTGACAACTGTTGGGTGGTTTACCCATATGAATAATCAATCTCTCGGGCTTCTGCCAGCTATTAATCCCTTCTTTCACAAATGCATCACTTCCACCTTACATTCGTATCTCATCTTTAAATAAATAGCAATATAAACAAAATGCACTTTCTTTAGATATGCTATACTCTAGCCAACTACCATATTGATCAAACCAAGCTGGATTGAATCTTCTTGTTCCACCTCCTTTGGATATTTTTTTAAATCTATGACCATAAGGTTGACACAGACCTTTAGTTAGATATCTACGTCTAACCTCGTCTCTTTGATTTGCATGGTAATCCATTATGTCTTTTCTTTCACAAGGGTCAGATGGCAAATCATCGATATTGGTATCAACTACTGGAGGAGATTTTCTTTTGTCTTTCCTTTCATTAGATTTAGGTAGTGGCAGATCATCGACACTAGTTTCAAGTACTGAAGAAGATACTTTTTGTACTATTTTTCCATTGATTTTTTCTGGAAAAAACTATGTTAAGCAATACAATCCAAAGGTATAAATTTTAAAATACACTTTAAAAAAAATAAAATAGACGACAATGGTAATTGTTGCCAGAGAACAACAATGGTAATTATTAGGGGACACCGTTTATAAAAAAACAGTAGAGCTGTAAAAAAAATTAGTTTATATAACTATAAAAGATTTCTTTCATTACACCATTAGAATAAAATATTAACTACAGGCAACAAGTAAGAAGATGAAGAGCAAAGATATAAGAATGATTTGAACTATGCTCCATAGTCCATACGGACAAAATGTCTTAAATTACGAGAAAGATCAATAAGAATAACACTAACCATGAAACATTAATAAAAAAAAAAACAAAGTCAAAAAGTTACCTTTTGTTCAACTCGAAGAAAACACACAGACACACGTTGAGGAAGAAGAGTTTGATTAGGGTTTTCAGTTTGTAGTTTTAGTATAATTATGTTAATATAGTAAAATAATAATTATATTTTATAATGGGCTTTGGATAATATAATTTAATGGGCTGTGGTTTGTGGGGGCAAAAAGGTTTTTTTCATGAATATGACTTTTTTTAACTTAAAAAAAAAGTCAATAATTTTTGTTTATGGGGCAACAGCCCCCTCCTTAATATACGTAGGTTCGCCACTGATAACATGAGAATGTGTAAATATCTAATAACGTAAGTGTGTATTGTCAATTAAGTGCACATGAGTATAACATGAGAATTTGTTAATATATAATAATGTGAGTGTGTGGCTTGTCTAAATAGATTAGTTCTTTCATTTTTAAATATGATCGGTGTACACAATACAAATATCCATGTGGAGACCTTATATTATGTGCATAATGTTCAGATACAAGATTCTTTGGTTTATGGTCTTTATTCTGCTCATTTATTGACATGAGATTACAATGGTTTGAGCTGAAGGCTGAAGCCATGGAAGCAAACTCACTCTAAAGATTATTATTATCAAACATGTGCTTTTCAACTTCCTAGCAATGTTCTACTACTATTAAGATGAACTCTAGAGTATTTGAAGATGTTTCTGCTACACCTGAGTTGTTTCAATTTAATGTATTAAGCATTTGACATTGTACACATGTACACATTATCGTAAATATCCATGTGTACACTAGTTAACTACATGTGCATTATGTGCACATATGTTGTATTATATATATGTACACCGAGCCACAAAATCCACATGTACACCGTATTAGCCATATGTATGTCGGTTTATAGATATTTGCACTTGAACCTTTCATAATTGTTATCTTTTAAAGATGATCTAGTTCAGGATTGCCTCTCTTTTTTTTTATTGAGAAGGAAACCATTTGTGGGATTTTTTAAATAACATGAACAAAAACAAATTAACCAAATAATATTTGAAAAAGAAACTAGATTAGTTAGGAAAAAATGATTGGTTGTGAAAAAGTGTCTGAAGAGTCAAAAGTGATCCATGATGTAATAAAGAACTAGAAAAGTGAACCATTGTGTAATTGTTTCTAGTTTTAAATTTGGTAAAAATTAGGAAAAAGTAAAAAAAAAAGTCTCAAGATAAGTTTTTTTTTTCATTTTTGTCAAATTAAAAAAAAAACACGATAGTATGAAAATGAAATAATTTGGATTTTGGATAAATCAGCACAAATTACGAAACAACTGATACTAGATGACAACCCGCACCCTGCGCGGAGTGAGCAAATTAAAAAGATTGTTACCTAATATCTATAGATATTTAGAAAGATAAAAATAAAATAAAATTAGATATAATGAATTTTTTTACTACAGTATACATGTTTATATAATGTAAGTTTATTTGTTTTTTTATGAAAAAAGTTTGTGTAATTAGATAGGTGCATTGAAATCTATTATATAGAAGAAAAAACTACAAGAGTAAGCAAAGACTTATTTAAATTTATTATAATTTAAGAAAAAACAAATCATAGGCAATATAACTATTTAACTCATAATAAAATCATGACGATAATAATTATATTTTTCGATGATGCTTTGGAAATGTTTAGGTTGATGGTGTTCTTCGATGAGTTTAGAAAGATATATATAGTACCTTGAGGAAAGTGTTTAAGCAAAAGAAATAATTAATGGTGGTGTTGAATAACTATGGCCTAAAATCAAGCAAAAAAAAAAATCACTAATTGAAATCAGGGTATTTAAAATTGGAAGGAATATCTATTACTTTTGATTACTTAATGACAAATCATATCTATAATTTCTGAATAATATATTTTTTTAACCAAAATCAATTAATGCTTGAATAAAATCAATCAATTAGCTTATATACATGATATGACTTCGAACTATAATCTTTTAGATGCTAACAAAAATATTATTCCCTCTGTTTCAAAATAATACATGTTTTTAATTTTTCATGCATATTAACAAAAATATTAAAACTTAGTTATTAATGCATATTTTTTTGTAATTTTATATTTCCCATATCTTTAAACCAATAGGATTTCAAGAAAGGCAATTAATGTTTTTGAAATTTGCAATTTTTCATTATTAGTTGATAAAAAAGTACATTGAAAATCTAAAAAATACCTTGAAAATCTAAAAAATACATCTTTTTGAAACACAAGTTTTTTTCAAGAATATGTATCTTTTTGAAACAAAGGGAGTACACAAGTTGCCCTTACAAAAATCAATCAATGATTATTAGAAAATCCTTTCTTGTTTTACTTTATAAATATAAATTCGTGACATAGTCTTCCTAAAGTAAAAGATTCTAGACATAACCAATATTTAAATATTTAATGTTTAAATAAAATCAATCAATGAGTGAGGTAAATACAAAATGTTTAAATAAAATCAATCAATGCTTGAATAAAATCAATCTAGAATAAATTTTATTTTTTTGTTTGTAGTATTCAATTAGAGGTGTGTGGTCCACGTGGCCAAAAATTTTGAATAAAATATATAATTTGATACATTTTATAATATAATGTTTCTAAAATACGTTGTAAGCATATATACATTATATAATGGCCTATTTGAAAATTATAATCTTCGTTAAGAAACAATAGTACACCTGAATTCAAATTGTAATATCATTTGATACATGATATAATATAATAAAACCCAGTTTATATAATATAATAAAGACCGGTTTTAGTTACCCTTAAGAAATCAATCAATCTTCAAATAATATAAAGTTTGTGATATGGTCTTGCTAAAATAAAAGAGTCAAGACATAATCAACATTTATTTATATACAAATCTATAATACCCGAGAAATATGTTTTTAAAAAATCAATCAATATGCATAATGAATTGATATCGAACCGCAAACTGTCTAAGCAGATTAGAAAATTCATAAACACATGTTAACCATAATCATTTTTCTCTTATCATTTATGAAAATTGAAAAAAAAAATTTCATGAATACATGTAAATATTGTTATTTGAAGAAATTTTGAAATTTGAAAAAGTTATACAAAGCCATGGTCCTTAATTTAAGTGACTGGTTATATATTTCCAAATATTTTAAAAATTAGATGATCGATCACAAAAATTATCAATAAAAAAGAGTTTTATCATATTCAAAAGCTTCTTAAATAAACATTATCAAAATATATAGTAATTTAACAAATCATCCTCGTCATCATAGCCTCTAATTGAAGACTATGTACCAAATCAATTCTATGTGAAGAAATTATAGTTATATGCTAGAAATTTATAAATTTTATTTTTGGTTTGTAGTATTCAATTAGAGGTGTGCGGTCATGGTGGCCGAATATTTGAAATAAAATATATAATTTTACACATTTTATAATATAATATTTTCAAAATATATTTGTAAACATTTCAAATTATAATCTCATTTGATACATTGTATAATATAATAGAAACTGATTTATATAATATAATAAAACCGGTTTTAAATAACTGATTTTTATATAGTGTAATCTAAATTATACATTATATAATATAATAAAAAATTATTTATATAAAAATTCTAAAGTAGTATTCGGGTAAAATATGTTAACCGGTTTAAAAATGATATAAAATATGTTACCAAATAACCATTTTTTCCTTGGTCTACATTAAGAATTCACTTAACCAAAACACACTATTAAAACATTATACTAAACTACAATTAATGAATAATGACAAAGAATGTAATAAGTCAAATAAAGATAGGGTTTTTATTTAATGAGGCTGAGAATGAATATAGTGTTCCCACCTAAAAAATGGCATTGTTGATAATAACACATAAACATAAGGTTACTTTTAAAAAGGACTCCTCAAATAATAATAAGGAGATTAAGTAAATGGAATGTTATACCTTTTTCTTATAATTGTATTTCCCTGTCCAACATGAGTCAAAATTCGTTAGTAAATACAAAAAATTTTCTTACTAATATAACAATAAATAAAAGGTAGACGATCTATTTACCCACTAGAACTATCATATAGCATCAGATCCCCACCGAACTATGACCTCATGCTAGATTCCCACAAATTGAAAATTGCAAACTTATTTCTCTTCGAATCAATACTTCAAAACTTAATTACCCACAAACGATGATTTTAATTGGTTTTAGTTGGTTTATTATTAACCAAACATCTTAAAATCAAGTAAACCAAACCAAAATCCAATTAAATCCCCATCTAAATCGCCATAAACATTCTTATGTAAACATTTTAATGGATTTATTTTACAATAGAAGAAGATTTTGTTTTATTTAATTGGATTTTGGTTTGGTTTACTTGATTTTAAGATGTTTGGTTAAGAATAAACCAATTAAAACCATCGTCTGTGGGTAATTAAGTTTTGAAGTATTGATTCGGGGAGAAATAGGTTTGCAATTTTCAATTCAGGGAGATCTATTAGGTCATAGTTCGATGGAGATCTAATGCTATATGATATTTCTCATGGGTAAATAAATTGTCTACCCATAAATAAATCTTACCTTCTCATCTTCTAGTAGCAGTTCCGATTTCTGGAATATTGTTGCAACTTCTGTCTTCCCCTTGCATATAATCTTAACACGGACTGAAAACAAAGGTTTGAGAAGACTTAATTCTACCAATAAAGTATGACTACCGATAGAAAAAATTATCGAAAGAACTTGTTGTGAAATTGGGTTACCAAGGTGATATGCATCTGTTAAATATATACTATTTATGATTATAATCATGTTTTTGACAATTAATATAAACATTGAAAATGTAATAAAAGCATGGAGGCAAATTGGCGGAACTAAATGTTTGCCTTCTTTATTTATATATCGTAAGTTATTTGGATGTGTATTAAGGTGACCGGAGGTTAATGCTGATAAACACTTTTCTTGTTTGCAAGGAAATAATATATTTGAAGGGTTTCATATAACACAGTCAATAGAAATTCTTCATTCGTACTAATCTAATGCAATAAATTATGATTTTTCGTCATAAACAGAAATATGCAATCATACTGATCTATGCTTTTTATTATTTTAGGATAGTTTCCGTAGTTGAATAAACTAATAAGCCTTTCGATTATATATTTTATATGCCGTTATTTTAAATTATTTACAACTAATAAACATTTTGATTATATTCATATATAACTAATAGTCCATACGCAATTTTTAATATTTACAATTAATTAATAACAATTTTGATTATATATATATATATTAAATTTAAATCGATGTTAATTATTCACTAATAGTCTATACAAAATAACCATATAACTTAAAAATAATCATATTCTACATATTAAATTTAAATTGATGTTAATTATTATTTAACATAATTTAATTTTATATATAATTACATAATCAATTATTAATGCTCAATCACGCTGTCAAATTATAGATAGTAATATAATTAGCTAATCTCATTTGGAAAGAATAAAAGTGGTAATGGCCAAACTTTGTAACTTTCTATTCGTTTTAAAAAAAATATAATTAACGTATGTGAGTGTGTCGATTCAGTAAAAGGCAATCCTAACTTTAAAAAGGTATGCAAAATCCTTGATAAATTTTAGTCATATCATGTACAAAGATATATAAAAAAAAAGATGTCATACATCACTATTAAGAACACAAAGGAATGTCAATACACCATGTATATACGAACAAATATTTGTTCCTTAATATTGTTGTTAACTACATGCTAGCACGACAGCACAAATAAATATTTGAAAAAGTAAAATGTATACGAAGGTTGTTGAAGGATATAATACGTTGAAAAATAACAGAAGAAATAATATGTATTCGAAAATATAATACGTGATGTCATATTGTTCAGTTTATATTAGAAGATATACTACGTGATGTTTTATTGTCATGTTTATATTGAGTGATAAAGAAAAATTATACGTGATATCGAATCGGATTTATAATACGTGATGTCGTTGTATTACTAAGTATATACGTTTAACTACTTAACATTATATAGGAACCAAATATAGTATAAGATAAAAATCCTAGTAAAATGAATAATGACATAAATTATAAATTGTCTAGGTAAGAAAGAACTACAGTATTTACTAAATGCTGTGAGGAGAGCTCTCAAGATTGCCAATCTAACACTATTAAAAGTACTAAATAAAAGCTTCTTGCACTGTCCACATCACCAAAAATAATTAGCCAATAAGAGGTTTTTATATTGCCATGTCAGCACAAACAAATCTGGTTACTTTATTTGTCGTTCAAAATTTTTTTCTCTTCACTTCCAAGCGTTTCTATTCTTCTTCGTCCCCCTCAGACCTGAATGGTCGGCTTATCGATCCAAGGACAGTATCATTCTGCTATTGAATTTGTGAGATCTTTTTATTGTTTTGTTATCAACTTCGGATTTTCGAAGCTGATTTTGATTTTCTGGTTGTTTTGTTTTGAAACTGATTTTGATTTTGATTTTATTATTTCCCTAGGTGTCTGCGGCGGTGGGTCTTTGTCAGCGAGTGAGGTTTAAATCAAAAACCAAAGACCCAGTTCGGATTCTGGATCGGAATCTGGGGAGCCGGAGCTGAGATCCTCTGATCCTCAAGGTGTGCATGCAGAGAAAGTAAAGAAGAAACAAGATCTTATCTTTTTTTCCTCTGGATCGTCAGAAAGTAGAGATCTTTACAAGGTATGGTTTTGTATTTTTTATATGGTCTGATAACTCTTTGTTCATGCGATTTGCGCTTATTTTCATCAGATTTCTTTGCTTAGGGGAATCATTTCTGAGATTGATTTGTGTTTCGCTTAGGAACTTTCCTGTCTGAATCTTGCGATTATGATCCTTCTGACGCTGATTCTCTTCCTTTTATTGAATTTAATGCCATCCCCTTTATTTAGATCTGCTAAAACTAAGAAAGATGGGAGTTTCTAGGTTTTCGTCATGTTTCTTATGTTCTTCTTCTGGTTTGTTTCAGAAACGAGGAGGAGAGGAGGAAGAGGCAATGGCGGATAGGTATTGGTGTCATATGTGTTCACAAATAGTGAATCCAATCCTTGACGCTGAGATCAAATGCCCTTGGGAATTAGCACATTGGGGTACATTCCATCACATTACCGTGTTATGAGGTAGGTTATCTTTTTGTTTGTTCAATACTCTGTGATATGAGGGAGTGGTTCCACTAATTCACTAACTTCACAGAACTTGTGCCTTTTACTAATTATTCCTTTAGCATTTGATTAGTTTTCTTCCCAAAAGTGCAGAGGCGATATTAGCTGGCACTTGAATGATCAAACTGTTACAGAACTACTTTACATCTAGACTACTTATATAGCAGGTCATTACTCGGTATCTCTTGGCGGTATCTATCACTGGACCACATGGGTTAAGCTTTCTCAGTGAAATGGTGCAGGTAGCTTACATCAGCTTTCATTGTTCAAAGTTCATATTTGAAAACAACTCTACTCCCTCACATTTCTGTATTTAAAAAATATGTGTTCCAACCGCAGCAGGATAATATTTCCCATGTGGTTGAGACAATGTGAGGTATTTTAGAAGAAGAAACTTTTGCCAACTGCAGACCTTCACGTCACCTCTCCAAGACAAACGACCAGGTTACTAATAATATGTTCTGCAAACTTTTTGACTTAAAACAAGTCAAAACTAATGTCTCCTCAATTGTTTCGGTCAATACCCATGAAGCTGATTTCCTATGTAAAGCTCGGATCGTTGGTGTTCTCCAAAATGGTAGATCTCTCTGGTTTTAAAGGCTTGGGAAGATGTAATTTAATTGATTTTAACACTTCCCTTTCGGAAATTATTATGCTCTTGCAATCTTAAAACTCGTCAAGAGATCACTGGGTAATAAGGTGCTTTCTTACTTTACAGGAACTAGCGGGTGAAAGCTTTCAGATTGTGAGAACGATGAAGAGGAATCTTTGGAAGAAGGATGTTCAAAGGCCGATGATGAAGATGATAGTGAAGATGAGTTTATGGTCCCTGATGAGTATCTTTTAGAAGATATGGTATAAAAAGCATTTTAAATAGCTCTGCATAAATTCAAAAGTTATCACAGTCTAGGAATCTAAAACAGCTGAATCTTGCAATTCGTCCATCTTTGTGAAAGCTTGGGTTAGCTAACGAATGGTTTTGCTTAGGTGGAAAAAGTTTCTTAATGTAAACTCTTGTGATTGTTTGGTTCAGGGGGTCCAAGTGGACAGAATGAAGATTGATCCGTCTGAACAGGATGCAAGTTCACCTCCATCTAAGCAACAAGATCAAGAGAGTCGAGAGTTTCACGCACTACTACATCAACAAAAACAGCTGCAGAGTTTGACTGATCACGCCCTTGCATGACAAGATCTCAATTTTAGCTACTAAAGATCTAGAGAGGACACAGAAAATGGAACAGATATGTCTGCGAGCTCTGGTGGTCTGTGCATTCCCTTGCTCCTCTTCACTCATTGAGATATCGATCAATGACATACGATATGAGTATCAAGAAGCAGCGGGGAAGTCATCTTGGAATCTGAGCATTTATCATTTTGTGTGACGTAACAGGTCTCAACAATACAATCATGTTCTCAAGGAATCAGTAAAGTGGTTGAAACATTGCAGCAGAAGTTCCCAGATGTTCCAAAGACCAAACTAAGAGAAAAAGTGCGCGAGATATCAGATTTCGAGGATAACCGTTGGCAGGTTAGTTACTGATCTTTCTCATAACTAACAGTTGTGTTTGGCCTGAGACAGAATTTGCTTATCCCCTTTTTGTGACATCCCCATATGCTGCGTTCTTATTTGAAGTCTGGAATTTGTCTTCAGGCGGTGGTGACTCTTCCGATGTGTTCCTGGGAGTGAGTGAAGAGAGGATGGGAGCTGATGGAGTAGACAATGTCCTCCTTGACGAAAAGATTAGCCTCCTCTTAACTTTTATCTCAAGACAAAACACATGAATAAAATCAAATGAGCTATACTATAGCGAAAATTATCAAACCCCTCTTACATAATCGCAATTCTTACGTTTATAACTTCAGTTTGTTAGTAAGATCATTTATTTATCTTTTATGTTTGTTTAAATTTATCATAAATCGACGTTTGGTTGCTCATATTTTTCCAGCTTCTTAGGTAACAAAAGAAAACATTTCAGCATAAGTGAATTATATCCTTCTGCATTGCTTGATTTGTACTAATATTATCATTTCTTCAGAATTTCAACCACCAAAGTTTATGTCTCAGGAGTTGGAAAAAATCCTTTTATCGAGAGATGAAGACCAAGCTTAGATCAATCAGCAACAACAAAGCGATTAGTTCTTACGGTTACAATATGTAAGCTTCATGTTTTTGATGTATTCACTATCGCTTATTATATATGGTTTCCTGAGGCTGATGACTCCAGGCCGTTCATTGTAATTTTATGAACTTTTTTTTTGTGAGCAAACTTTTATGAACCTCATACAAATAAAGAACTACAACATTTTCAAGAAGTAGAAAAAATAAAAAAGATTAAGTAACTAATACGAACCTGCTAAACTACAACTTCACGTAACAACCACAAGCATTGGTACTTAGAAAAATGTACACAAAGACACTCCTTAAGTGACACACAAATTAAAAATAGCATTATAGATAACAAATTACACGAAAGACATCATTAGGCCCAATCATCTCGATCCAAATTGTTTAGGATTGTGACAAAATTACTTAATCTTCAGATAAATTAGAGGACTCCACCAGAAAAGGACTCAGGTCAACGTAAATAAATCGCATCTGTTCTGTGGAAAAAATATTTACCACACAAAATTAAAGCAAACGATTACAATGCCATCGTAAGCTGCGATCACACGACCTTAATGCAAGCAGGGCCGAGTTTACTATATTATGGGCCTTAGGGAAAAAATTTGAACCGTGGCCCGTAACATATTTAAATATGAAATATATAAAATGATTATTTTTATAAAAAGTAATTAATGATAATTTTATAACAAAAAAAATTATAAAAAAAATTGTAAAAGCCCAAACGAAATTATGTCAGATGGTGTTTTCGCCCCATTGTATGTTATTCGTCATGGTTTTATTCACAAATATATTAAAAATTAATTTCTGATAATACTCTATATTTTATTTCTTTAATACTAATATTTTAATAAAAATTTAATTTGGTTAAACATAAAAATAAAAAATATAAATAAAATAAAAAAACATATCTAAGAACATCTACAACAATCCCTTTTATTTTAAAGAGTAAACTAAGATACGGTAATGTAATGAGATAACGAAGTGGTTTTCCAACGATAATTCTTATATATTTCCTTTCAATTTTATACATATTAAATTTTAATTCTCATTATTATTATTTATTAGATATAATCAATAAAACATACTATCTGAAAATATTAAAATAATCAATTTTACAAAACATATAATATGTAGTCAAATATAACTACAACAAGTATAATAGTTATTATTTATATTTTGTAATTGCAATACTTTTTAGGAAATGCAACGTTAATTACTAAAATATGATATATAAAAATTATTCATGTGATTGTGAAAGTAAAAAGCAAATCGTATTTTAAGGGGATGAAAAATGTCTCTTAAATTTGAAACAACGTTAACTGCGGTGCGGTTTTAAAAGTTATAATAATGTATAGATATATGGTATATGTAGAGATTTTTGTTACTGTTAACTGCGGTATGGGGCGGTTCATCAGTTACATTCGTGAAAATTTAAGATAACAATTATTTGTGAAAAATTAAGATAACAATTATTTGTGAAAATTTAAGATAACAATTATTTTTTAAATGGTTAAACAGTAAATAACAACTTCAGTTAAATATGTATATGGTTCTTGACATAAGTTTATAATAAAAATATGTCTACTAAAATGATTTTGTTGTTTGTTATTAAAAGCGATGCTCGCTGACAAGAAATGTTTTAAAAACCAGATCGACTGGTTGGATCATGACTCTCTCTCTTCTAAATAATTTTGAGTTGTGCTAAAAACCAACAAATTCGGTTTAAGAATCGATCACTCGCTAAAACCGATGGTTCATTTTGATATTTTTCAAATTCAAGTTAAAAAGGCAATTTTTTAAAAAAAAAACTTTCATAAGAACATGTATTGATTTGAATATCTATTTAAATACATTATTTTTTATAATATTTTATATTATTTTGAAATTTTCATTTTATTTCCATATCATTTTAACTTCAAACAATGATAAAAAGTCTTATAAAAATAATTTTATAGTTGGACCAGTATGACCTTTGACCTAACTCCAGTGTCAAGTCAATTTTCAGTTTAATATTCAAAACATTGATGGCAAGGATAAATTAATATCAACCAGTTTATAAAAAAAAAGAATAAATAAACATTATTCATAACAAAAAAAAATATGCAATCTTAAATTTATCTAACATTATTTTAAATTTATCTAACATTATTTTAAATTTAAATTAAAAGCAAATGATTTAATAACAAAAAAAATATATGCAATCTTAAATTTATCTAACATTATTTTAAATTTAAAGTAAAATCAAATGATTTTATATACTTAATTTTCAAATTTTGATAGTGATTATTTTCTACCAATATTTTGAAGATAGAAAAATATAAAACTACAGATTAAAATATTACAGTAATTATTATGTAAGTTTATACCAATAAATAAAATGAGGATTCTTTAAAAAAAAACTTGAAAATCTATATTTTATAAAACAAAATATTCATATTTAGTATTACTTATGAAACTATTACTAGCATTAACTACGATAGTTTTGTCAATCATTATCTTTTTTATTTTATTTTATATCTTTTGTTTTTAATTATAAATTTAATTATATAATCTCTATAATATTATTTGAGAAGTCATTTTCCTACGTGTCGCGCTCATGTTAACTCTCGCGAAGGTTGATTACATAGATACTCTTAATGAATTATTTGATTTTAAGATTATTATTAATTTTTTATTTAGTTTCTTTTTACCTTTTTTTCCAAATAACATATATAATAAAAATGAAATATTTCTAAAATTTTAAAACAAATTTAAAAACGAAAATATATATGTAATATGACTTTATGAAAAAGGAAAGTTCACAAAATAGTAATACCCTCATTAATATATATTTTTAAATAACATAAAATATATTTTCAAAATAATAAAAATATATATGTTCATGAACATTTAAAATTTACCAGTTACATTTTATTTTCTAATATTCTTTAGAAATCAACATATGATTTCATAAATATTATTATGAAAATACATGTATATTTAAGCGATAAATAAACTAATTTGATTTGACTTAACTAAAATAAAGAGTAAATAAATATTATGAAAATACATGTATATTTAAGCGATAAATAAAACTAATTTGATTTGACTTAACTAAAATAAAAAGTAATTATACTTCAATTTTAATTTAAACATATATTTAACTCAATATACTCCAAAAAGAATGACTCGACTAATCTAATTTATATCCAAAATTAATCATCTAACTACAATAAGAACATATAATGTTATAATAATAATAGTGATAATAATAATAATAATAATAATAATAATAATAATAATAATCTATTTAATTTTATACATATAAATTATAGGTTGACTCAAAGCATTTTAAAAAGAAAAAAAATATTAACCAATAACAGTTTAATTATTTTGTAGAATTTATATATATGCATGAGACTTCAAAATATTATCATTATGTTCATTTATGTAATTCTGAATCAAACACTTCAGTTTATTATTTATTTCATTTTAAGCACAATATATATTAAGTTATACATAATTTAACTATAATATATTGACATATCTAAGGCAATAACCAATCGAAATGAAAATAAGAAAATAATCAAAGTTTATTATATTTAGAATAAAAAATATTATAACTGAATTCGAAAAACAAATATTATCCAATATACCAAATTGATAACCAAACCGACTATTGATCCAAAAGATAATTTAACAGACAATAATATATCCAAAGTCATAAAATTTATTCAAAACTAAAACTAAATATCAATCAATTATTATAAAATTTTACTTTTATGAATATTTATACCCGTGCATGAGCACGGAAAAATCACCTAGTATATTATATATATAAACAATATCTTTCAATATCTTGATAATAACAGTAAAGGATAATCACTATCCAAGCATGAAATTAGGTCACATCCTCATCCCTCACATTTATATACTTCCATCGTTCTCTCTACCCACTTACTCTTGTATTCGATTGTTTCCACCATCACCTAACAATCTCAGTCTCTCGTTCCCAGGTTTCAGTCTCTCTCAATACTCTCTTATCATGATCTTCTTTCCATCCTTGATTTCTGGGTAGTTCAGTTGATCCTAAATGGGACCTCTTTGAATTTCAGTAAGAAAACGCGCAGTGCCCAGTATTTGCAATATGAGTGAGTCAACTGAAACTGGAGCGGAAATAGTGGTGGAAAGGAGAAGCCTTTACCCTCCAATCGAGCCATACAACAATGGGTTTCTAAAGGTTTCAAATACTCACACACTCTATTGGGAGCAATCAGGAAACCCAGATGGCCACGTACGTTTTTTAGCCATTCTCTCTGAAAAAATTGGAGAAATCAAAGTCCTAACTTTTTTTTTTTAATTTGTTGCAGCCAGTTGTTTTTCTTCACGGAGGCCCAGGTGGAGGAACATCTCCTAATAACAGGAGATTCTTTGATCCTAAGTTTTATCGGATTGTTCTCTTTGACCAAGTCAGTTTCTTGACTTTATTGACACTAACATCATTACAGTATCTAAACTCTTCATTTGTTTTCATCCAGAGAGGTGCAGGAAAGAGTACACCGCATGCTTGCTTGGAGGAGAACACCACATGGGACCTTGTGAATGATATTGAAAAACTAAGAGAACATTTGAAAATTCCAGAATGGCAGGTGAGATTTTCAGATTTTTTATTCCTCTTGCTGTTTTTTTTTTTGGAAAAGAATCCACAAGATTATGAACATTCAGGTTTTTGGTGGATCTTGGGGAAGCACTTTAGCACTTGCGTACAGCCAGTCCCACCCTGATAAGGTGCAAATCATTATTTTTGCAAGAAGAAAAGCATTGATATGATTATGATTAAAAAAAATACAAGAGATAACCTTCACACGTTTTACTTTATTTGTTTGGTTTAAGGTTACTGGTTTGGTCCTTAGAGGGATCTTTATGTTGCGAAAGAAGGAGATTGATTGGTTTTACGAGGGTGGTGCTGCTGCTATATATCCTGATGGTAATTTCTTGTTTCCCTCTGGTCTCTGGTGGAGTTGTGATTATCATTTGCGTTTGCGATTGTAGACTAGACTTTTCTATTTAAGCTTTAGTTATCATAAGACTAGAGTTTTTGTGTGCAAGAGTCTGCCTCAAGAGCTTCCGTTTTTCTCTTTCTTCATAAGTGTTTGTTTCTCTGTTTTAATAGTTTGGGAGGAGTTCAGAAATCTTATTCCAGAAAACGAGAGAGGTAGCCTAGTGGATGCATATCACAAAAGACTGAACTCCAATAATCTGGAAACTCAAGTATGTTGAGATCTAATCACCTATTACACAAGAAAAAACATTGTGCATTGTTCCTATTATCTTTTAGTTTGTACTTGTAATGAATTTCTGGGTATCTCAAGCAACTGTGAAATTGCATTTTTGATCTTAATAGTATGCAGCCGCAAGAGCTTGGACTAAATGGGAAATGATGACTGCTCATCTTCTTCCAAATGATGGAAACATTCAAAAGGCAGAAGATGATAAGTTTTCATTGGTTAGTCCGAGGACTGTGCGAATCTTATACTATCTATGGAAATCTGTGAAATCTTTTAGGTTATTGCTTAAGATCTTCTTGCTCCACAGGCGTTTGCAAGGATTGAAAATCACTACTTCGTTAACAAGGCTTTCTTTCCCTCGGACTCATACTTGCTGGACAATATTGATAAAATACGACATATCAAGACCACCATTGTTCAGGTGCATACTTTATATAGGAAGTTGATTTGTGGGTTCCAGTTATAGTATATTATTGGTATTGGGTATGCGTCTATCTGCTAAGCTGCAACCAAAGACATAAATTGTGTGTTTCTTTATTACAATGGGCAGGGAAGATATGACGTAGTTTGTCCCATGATGTCTGCTTGGGATCTGCACAAATCATGGCCAGAGGCAGACCTCAAGGTAAAGCTAAAGTCTTTTTTTTTTGTGGGAAAATTCCTTAAAAATTCACGAACTAATTTACATTTGCTAATAAAATACACGAACCATTTTGGATTCCCGTTCAATACATGAACTAATTTTCGCTACCTATTAAATACACAAAATTCTGAAATTCGAAGATTTTACACTTTTTAACAGCTTTAACTATATTTAACTGACTTGTAGACGCCGTTAATGTCTAATTAAACACATGTCACATGTTTTAGTTATGAAAATCCTTAAAAGTACACGAACTAATTTTCATTTGTTAATAAAATACATGAACTATTTTAGATCCATGTTTAAGACACAGACTAATTTATGTTTTCAATTAAATATACCAACTTTTGAAATTTGCAGCTTACACATAGATTTAGGGCTACGTTAAAGAGGTTAGTTTTAGTTAAACATGTGGTGAAAATGTGAAAAACATGCTCACCCTCCAAAATTTCTCAAGTGAGTTTCAATTCGAATTTAACACCGTAATATGTTCCAATCTATTTTATTCTCTAAATTATGTCATTTTCTTTTCTTTTTTGCTTTGATTTCCCTTTATATCGATTCAAATTGGAGTCAATTTTTATGTCGTGAAAAACGACGAAGAAGATTAGGTAATTGTAAACGAGTTTTTGAGTTTGGAATTAGTTTATTATTATGTATTTCTTATTCTTAATCTTTGCTTTAGTTGTAGTGATTTTGATTTAATCAAAGTTAACTTACACTATGATCAATAAGTTTCGTATTATAAATTAGGCTGTACATATATTATTTCTACTATGATCAATAAATTTGAAATTCAATTTAAAAAATCTACACTATAAAAGCGTAATAGAGTAGAAAACTAAAAATATAATCTAGCTAGATGATTTTTAAGGAACTTTTTCGTCACGGTTTAATCACATATTTAATTAACCACTAACAATTTCTTCAGTTTTGTTAAACATAGTTGACATCGGCTAAATCATGCTAAACATAGCTGGCGTCGGCTAAATCATGCTAAACATAGCTGGCATCGGGCAAATCAATGTGTAAAATGTAAAATTTCAAAAGTTGGTGTATTTAATTGAAATCATAAATTAGTCTGTGTATTAAATGAGGATCTAAAGTAGGTTGTGTATTTTATTAATAAATGAAAATTAGTTCGTTTATTTTTTTAAAATTTTTATTTTTATAATTTAAACACGTATTTAATTAAACACTAACGGTGTCGACAGATCTGTTAAATATAGTTAACACCGTTAAAAACGATGTGTAAGATCTACGAATTTCAAAAGTTTATGTATTTAATAGGTAGCAAAAATTAGTTCATGTATTAAACGGGGATCCAAAATAGTTCGTGTATTAGCGAATGTAAATCAGTTCGTGTATTTCAATAAATTTTCCCTTTTTTTTTATCTGAGTTCTCTTTTTTAGTTTGGTTTTACTTGTTAATGCGACCCATCGCCTGCAGATTGTTGATGATGCAGGACACTCGGCAAATGAGCCTGGAATAGGCGCTGAACTAGTGGTTGCAAATGAAAAGATGAAAGCTTTTGTGAAATGAAAGTATTCGATGGACTTCGTTGACATCTTAAGGACTTGTGTTTTTTTTTCTCAAATTTGTTTCTGCAAAGTAACATCACATTCACAGACGCATGGGTATTCACATAGTTTGCTGTCAACACGAAACAAAAGTTATCGTCACACAAAATCAGTTTGGATGGCTTGTTCATTTTGGGTAAAGAGTTATTATCTGAAAGTGCATGCATAGGAGGTTCTAGAAACATTATTTTAATGGAGGGCACACCACTAAAACAAAACTTTTGCTTAACCAAAGATACTTTTTTAGGGAAATTGCACGCAATAACCTTCAATAAAATTATAATTCAACTGATATACAAATACCCTAGTCGTACATTTTCATGATACATTTTATAAAAAATTAATCAATAATTAGAAAACTCACACATTATTATTCGATAAAATTATGGAACCGACTTCATTCCAGATCAAACCATTATACTAAAATAACAGCTAATATTGAAATATAATATTAATATATAAGTTAATAAACATGTAATCACTAATATCAAATGGAAAAGATTTATTCTTTCGTGTTTCCAATCAGAATCACGAGTTTCCAAATCAGAAACGCAAGTTTCCATCGTGTTTCCAAAATGAAATATTTAAGAAACGCGGTTCCAAAGAATTTCTTCAAGTTTCCAAGAGATTTCGATTCCGAAATGTTTCCGAAATAGGAAACGGACCTTGACTGGAGTTTCCATAAAACCTAGGTCACACCCCTCCACAAAATTACCTTATCTTGGTAATTTTGCAGAAGGTGAATAGTTTCTTGGACAGATTTCACCCAATGTGTTCGCACAGTCTCCTACATCCACCGTCGTCTTCTTATTGGAATTAAAGTTGCAGAATCTGATAATCGAACGAAAAACCACGCTGTTTAGTAGACCCTTCGCTTCTTGTAAGTTCTGATGTACTTATCTGTTTTGCGAATTTGCTTATTTCTCGGGTTAATTCATAGTTTTTTTTGCTATTTCTTGTGTTCTTATTCCTACTCACAATTACAAAGTATAACTATTATAACTATTCTACATCTAGTAAAGTAGGATGGTTTGTTACCATTCGATTTCATGTGGAATCGAATGTCCAGTGTCTTCAACCGGTGTACTCTGGTGACTTATGTAAAAATATTTGATAAATCTGTCTGATTTCCCTCTTGCATGTCCACTGTCAACGTCTTCGTAAGTTTCAACTTATGTAAAAATATTTGATAAATCTGTCCGATTTCCCTCTTGCATGTCCACTGTAAACGTTTTCGTAAGTTTTGTAAGTTTAGGCGTTGTTTGTCTCCATTCTGTTTTTAACTGGGGGTCACTAGTTTAGGCGTCTACTACTGTGTATATGTATTCCTAGTGTCCTATGGAAGTTTGACATAGTATAGACGACGGGTGAAATATCACAGTTTATAGTGGCCTATTTTATGATAAGTTGAATGGATTTATATCTATTGTACCAATAGAGTATATTAATTCAATCAAGCAATTCTACAGTGAATGGTTGCTCGGTTTTCTAAGTTTCGGCGTTTATTCTCTATGTTCTCTCTTTAACTCGGGGTCCCTTGGCTTGTTTACTAGTCTGTTATGGTGTGCTTGTCTTCCTAGTTTGCAATGTTATGTTGACATAGTATAGTCGTCGAGAAAAATAGAACAATTTAACATGATCTATTTTATGATAAATGGAATGGATTTATATCTACTGTACCAATACAGTAGATTACTTCGGTCGTGCATGTCCACAGTGAATGGTTGCTCAATTTTCTAAGTTTAGGCGTTTATTCTCTCTGTTCTCTCTTTATTACATGGTTCATTCCATTCCATGTTCTTAATTCCATTAATACACATGTTATTTATTATTAATATCTTGGATTTACCTTCTTTGTAACGATACTATATGAGTATGAGTGTTTCATAGGATGTTCCATTTACAACGTACACTATTTATAACAACAGTTTCAGTCAAAATAAATGTTTTTTTAGGTTTAGTATTTAGGGGTTGGAATGGGGTTTGGATATGATTTAGTATTTAGGGGTTAGGATGAAGTTAGTGATGCTATTTTGGTGATATTGAATAGAACATTTAAGTCTTCTATTGTTTCACCTTATTCACGATGTTATATTTAGTAGATGGGTTTGCAGATTATGTAGTATATAAGATTTTGTTAGTCCAAAAAATAATCATTTAATGAATCTGTAGTTACATGGTTGTTAAATGGAAACTTTTATTCCAGTAGGTTTGTATTCTACAACACTATGTAGAGTGGAATAAACTGTACTTACACGAAATATCATATTAGAATAGAATTGTTAACTATTTTTTCATGCAAGCGTAGCATTTGTTGTTCTTCGCAGATTGATTTACATGGGTTCTAATTGGAATTTGGAATAAACGAAATAAAAATAGAACATATAGCAGTAATTTTCCATATTCATTTCTCGACCTATCGGAAATTACTATACTATTTAAATTCTTCTATACTATTTGTTTAAGGGTTTACATTTGGTGTTTTAGTTCATTTCGAGTAAGTATTTACTTTTAGATGTTATTGTTTATATTTGAGTTTAGTGTTTAGTTTTTTTTTGTTTTATATTTTACTGTAAGGAAGTTAGGGTTTAGAGATTAGATGTTAGGGTTTAGTTTTTAGTAATGGTGGTAGTCTGGTCCAACGTATAAGTTGTATTCTATATTATATTCATGCCATGTCATTTCTAGTCAAAATGTTCTATTTTGATCCACTCCTTTACAACGTCCAGTAAAACCATTTGTGTTATTTAACCCTGTGACGTGGCTTCTTTATTTGTCGTCCTTTTTCAGCAGTGCGTAATAAATCTTCTCCACATCTCCTTTCTCGATGTAATCACAATATCACTCTTTTACTGGCTACTCGTACGAAGGAAGGGTAGTATTTCATTATGTCAAAATCAATGGCATGCATCTCATTTTGTTCTCATATTTGATTATTAAGCAAAATCTCCCTTTATTATTTATTCAGTTAACTAAGAATATTTCAATTTTTTTACATATATTATATAAGAAAAAACAAAAAAAAACAGTTGGAGGCACATGACCCATATACATACAGATTAGAATGGATTGTAGATGTGAAAATGTAGTTAGAAGATTTAGTCTATAATGTAGCAGTAAGACTTAGTTTATAGTTTTTATTGTTGTATCTCTATGTTATTTTGGTATATAAAATATCTCAATGATTAAAGTTTTCTAATAGTTGATTTTTTTTATTTAAAAAGAAAATAAAATAAAAGCAAAAGATAAGATTCTAATGATGTAGGAAAGCTTTAACTTTAAAAATAAACTACATTAGGAGATCTTAACACCAAATTTTATCGTGCCTTCACGAAACAACACTGTGTTCATAATTAGATTGTGGGATTTCATGATGAATCTGGACGTAGGGTAACTGAAAAAAAGGAGTTGAAAAAGGTAGCATTAGATTATTTTGCGGATATATTTAGTACAACTTTATATCAGGTTTCAATAAAATTTTCTTAAGGAGATAACACCGCTATCACTTGCCAGATGAATCAGAGGTAGCTCCGGAATGCGACAGAAGATGAGGTAAAGCATGCTCTATTTATGATGCACCCAGAGAAAACCCCTGGGTCGGATGGAATGACAGCCCTTTTCTTTCAACACTCTTGGCCTATTATTACGGACTTGGCTGACCTGGTTCATAATTTATTGGTTTCTAGTTAAATGGATCCAACGTTAAACATTACAAATATATGTATGATCCTTAAAATAGAGAGGCCTACGAGGATGACAGAACTAAAACCTATAAGTCTTTGAAATGTGGGATACAAGATCATCTCTAAGGTTTATGCCAGAGGTTGAAGATATACCTTCCTTCACTTATCTCGGAAACACAATCGGCTTTTATGGCAGAAAGGTTGATCTCGAATAATATTCTTATAGCTCATGAGAAGTTTCATGGGTTAACAACCAATAAATCATGTCAAAACAAATATATGACAATCAAAATGGATATGAGCAAAACGTACGATAGGATGGAATGGAAACTAACGGGAATGAAGGTGGCAAGGGCTTTTCCTTCGATATCCCACCTTCTCTTTGAAAATGATAGTCTCTTTTTTTGCAAAGCCCATAAAGAGGGGTGTCAAACTATTCTCAGGATATTAAAAGAGTATGAGGGAGTATCGGGTTAGTTGATAAACTTTCAAAAATATTATGTTCAATTTGGACACAAGATTGAGAAATCTATGCGGCATGAAATGCAGGAGATACTAAGGATACATAATATAAGTGGGATAGGATCATACTTGGGAATACCTGAGAGTCTAGGAGGAACGAAAAACAAAAGTTTTTGGTTTTATTCTAGATCGTTTACACAACAGGGTCAACGGATGGACTTTCAAGTTATTTACCAACCGAGGGGGGGGGGAAGGAAGTTATTATAAAATCTGTGGGCTCAACATTACCAAATCACGTGATGTTTTGTTATTGTCTGCAAAAAGAAACCACAAATAAACTGACGAGTGAGGCGAACAATTCTCGTGGATTCCAGAGGGAAGTACCAAAGGAATGCATTAGAAATCATGAGATAAATTATGTACAAATAAGGATGAGGGAGGCTGGGTTTTAAAGACCTCACATATTTTAAGATTGGCTATGCTTGGAAAGAAATTTTGGCGGTTGATCGAGAAGCCAAATACATTATTTTCTCAAGTTTTTAAAGGTCGGTACTTCAGGAATGCTTCACCCCTGGAACCGGTTAGATCATACTCCCCATCTTATGACTGGCGTAGTATTGTATCTCGTGGCTCTCTGGTTAGTAAAAGAATAATCAAAAAGATTGGATCAGGATCATCCATATCAGTATGGAATGATCCTTAGCTACCAACAACTCGTCCGAGAGCAGCAAACAATAACTAATTTAACTTTTATCCGGACCTTAAAATGGATTCACTCATCAACGCAGCATCGTACATGGAATTTGTAGGAAATTTTGTAGTTGATGGATCTTCAGGATGTGAAGATCATAGAAAGTATTCCACTGAGCAAGATTCATATGGAAGATAATAATGATTGTCACTTCACAAATAATGAGAAATACACAGTAAAGTCTGGATACCAGGTGGAACGAGTCTAGGTGGATTCAAGGTAATGTGTATTGTATCAAATGTGGTGCACCAGAGAAATCAATAAACCATGTGTTTTCTGAATATCCACCGATGGTTCAAGTATGGGCACTGACGGATCATCTGTTTTGGAGAGTCTCTCTGCAAATGGAAGATCATCAATTTGCATAGATATTATGGTACATATGGAAGAGACGAAACAACAAAGTTTTTAGTAATTTGGATATCGATCCCAAAGACACTTTAAAACTGGCAGAAACAAAATCTTTACTTTGGAAAGAAGCACAATCATCAAGTACACAGAGGGTAACTCAAAATATGGAGGCAGAATTCACGACTTTACCAGCCATACCAAGAATATGGTGCTTTACGGATGAGTCATGAAAATATAAGGAAACATTTTCAGGAAAATGTTAGTATAGTATGCTAGAAGGCTTTGGCGGATTGATGGGGGCAAGAAACACTAGGGATAGTCTGTCACCCATTCACTCGGAAAAAAGAATGTCCAGTTTTTTCAAAGTATTTGGAAGATATAAGATCCTGAAGGGAAGCTTTCACAACTCAGAGATCGTTCATGTACCATGATAGGTCTCTATATTTACCACTCTTAGACCATGTTATAGGTCCTATTTGGAGTGTATTACGTGTGTTTGGAATGTGTTTCACAGTCGTTACAGGTCCATGTATGTTTTGGAGCATTGCAGAGATTATGAGACTTTCCACAGCTTAAAGAAGGAAAATCATGTTGCTGGTCAAATTCAACTAAGATGAAGTAGAGACAGAGCATAGCATCAATCAATGATGCATCCTTTCCTTCAATCGACGGTCCCCAATCCGCAAAGTAGCCGACTTGAAGCTCAAGTCAAAATTAATTATAAGATTACCCGTGTACGTGTTTTACCTAGTTTATATGGTATTTGCTGGTGTTTTATGCAAATAAAGGATTTTTGCAATCTTTTATATTTGTAAGAACTAATTTAGTAATTTAAGATTTGAGAGAGAAGATCAAGACTTCTTTAGGATTTTGTATTGGAACCCCAGTTTTTATCTCTATTCTTGATTTAATGCAGTACTTTATTATTATGATTATGTATTGCCTTAACATGTCTGAGTAGATTCACCTTGTTTTTTTAGGGTTTTGTTAATGGTTTTGAAGGATTAGTCAAACAATAGAATTTCTAGGGTGATTATTAAATCTATCAATAGTAGATTGTTAGATGCTTGTGTTCTATGTTAGCTACTTAGAACTATGAATTAGAATATTGAGAATTTTTTTATTGCTTGATCAATACCTGAATAATCTATGATGAGCCTAGAATATTAGATACATACGAGAGTTGGTATAGTGGGTCTAGGCGTTTAAACCGAATCGGATCGCATAACGCTTGACTAAGAAAGACATCGATCGATGCTGTTTGTATACCTTTGATTGACGGTCATTCCGGTTCTGAATATGGAGCTTAGCCATATATGGAAATGAATTGTTCTATCTTTATCCATTGAATTTGTGTTCAATGATTAAAAACCCATTAGTATTCTATTCATTATAGTTCACTATATGGAAACCCTAAACTTAGCTATTTTCCTTATTTGATGAAAACATGATAATTTCCTTATTTATTTGCTTTAGAAATCTATATAACTTGCCTAGCATAACTAACTTGAATAACAGATTTATTGTGTGTCCTCGCTCTATGTGGTTTTGATCCCTAAGTACTACAGCTGAATCTTTTATTTGAAATTGTACTCAGTAGCTCTAAGGTAATTCGAGTACATATCAAATTTGGCTCCATATCCGGGGAAAAAGGATTTGCCATTAGATTTATTTTTACAAGTTTTGACTAGGTTTTCTTTTATTTTAGTTTACTTAAATTGTTTTTTTTTTCAGGTGCATGCCCAGTAGAACCATAAACAACAAAAAAACACCCTAATATTCTCAGACCCGGTTACTATCGAACAAAGTATCTGAAAAGAGTAACGACTAGAACCGATCGATGCTAACACCACTCCATCAACCGACGTTCATCTTCCAGAACCAATCAACGCTAGTACCATACCTTCAGTCGACGTCAAACCCCGATCAGACATGGTTGCTATGCTCCTTGTAACTATGAATGAAAGATAAGGCATGTATGACCTTGAAGGTCATCTGCATAATGCCACATGATAGAAAGTTGATGATCTACGCATGATAGAAAGTTGATGATCTAGGGGCTATATTCCTTGAACAAGAAGTAGCTGAAGAAGAAGATGTTGTGGTTCAAGTCGGAGCTGAGGCCTAGACTGCTCAACGCAGAACATTGGCTGAGTACAACCGTCCAGATCAGTTCTACACCAACATGTCTTCCATTCGTCCTCCATCTTTCCAGAGAAATGATTATGAGATGAAGCTGGCCTATTTCATATTGGTGGTACATACACCATGACATGGTCTCTCACATGAGCATTCTATCGATCACTTGGAACTATTTGAGGATCTTGTGGTTGCCATCAAGACTAATGGAGTCCCCATGAACTATCTCTTATGTAAGCTCTTCAAGTACTCACTTGCTGGAGAAGCTTCATAGTGGCTTAATAAGCTACCACTAGGATCTCTTACATCCTAAACTGACATTAAGAACACCTTTATGCATAAATTCTTTGATGATGCCAGAGCGGAGGAATTGAAGAGCATAATTTCTACATTCACACATGAGCCTCCCGGGTCTTTCAAAATCTCCTGGATCAGATTCAAATCTTACCAAAGACACTTTCCACACAACGAATTCAATGAAGTCCAACTTCTCAGCACTTTCTAATGAGGTGTTGATCTATCACACCAGCAAGCTTTAGAAACAACCAGTGAGGGTTATTTCTTCACTAAAAGCCCAAAAGAATCCATCAGATTGATCAGCACCAAGAAGAACGATTTTGAGGGGAAGAAACCAGTCCATACACTGACCAGTGATCAGATGGAAGACGTTAAAGCAAAGTTGAACAGTGTTAAGAGGTTTGTGAAAAGGAAAATCAGTTTTTGCGGAAATTGTGGAAACTATAGGATCTAATAATGAGAAGGATAAAGGATGAAGAAGAAGATGTAAACTTTGTTGGGAATGGATTCCAAAGGTATGAGAATTAGAGCATCATAAACTCTTATGGCACTGATCAGAGGGGTAATTACAACCACAGTTCACAGCAGCAGAGACCTACATGAACAATTGAACTTATGGATCTTCCTACTATCAGAACGTCCCACCAGCTACCCAGGAGAACAAGATTGAACCCATGATTGACAAGATCTTGGAGGGACAGCAGAAGAGAACAATGGATTTCAACGGGAAGATTGGTGTTGTTTATGTCAACCTGAACACCAAGTTTGAAACTCTCAGCACCCATGTGAAGAAGTTAGAGAATCAAGTTGTTCAGACCAATGAGGCTGTGAAGAGACAAGAAAACTTGATTAAGGAGAAGACTGAGGCTGAATAGTGGCATCACGTCAATGCTATTGTAGGTGAGGACTTTTCACAAGTGGTGAAAGAAATTAGGCACCAAGATGAAGAAATTAGTGGAAAACTCGAGCCGTGTTTGCACGACCATCGATCGACAGTCGGAGTGCACCATCAATCCACGTGGGTTGAAGAACCGGAGGATCATGCGATGCGATGAACATCGATTAACAGCCAGAGACGACGTTCGAACTGAAAAAGTGTCAGTTGCCAAGTATAGGCGCAAATTTTCTCTTGACCAGTAGACACCTGATTACCATCCCCCCCCCCCAAACCCAGTCATGCAGGCGAGCGAGACCCTAAGGTAACTGATGAAGCTGTAGTGAAACACCATAGATGGAAGAAAAAGGTCCATAAACATCGTAGAAGAGGAGCTAATGAGAAACAGATAGGTAACTTTACTTGGAGAGTCCTTAGGATCCTTTAGAAACCCCATTCGAGTAAGCCTACTACACCCATAGTTTATAGATGTTATTCAGAGAACCGAAAGAAATTGATAAGGACATTGAAAACATATTCAATTTTCTGAGGAAGAAGAAAAAAAAACAGAGGGTGTAGTTGAAGAAAAGAAGAGACCCTCGAAATTTTGTGATTCCCTGTAACATTAAGGGACATGATTACCCACATGCACTCTGCGACACCAGTTCTTCAGTGAGCATTATGCCAAAAGTCATGGCAGAGGTGCTAAACTTAATGGTAGAACCTTCTAATGATTTATTCACTTTTGTGGATTGGTCTAAAATGAATTGAGAAGGTCTAGTAAAGGATCTCTAAGTGCAAATTGGCTATGCCCTAATCCCCTAAGACTTCCATGTTTTGGATGTCAAAGTGAAGAAAAGTTCATCCCTGATACTTGGAAGAGCTTTCATGGCCACTGTAGGAGCAATATTGATATCACTCAAATTACCCTAAGGAGTGAATTACTCTCATCAAAAGAGGTTCAATTGCAGTACTTAGGGATCGAATCCACAGAGACTCTAGGATTACACAACAGATTATTTAGTTTTCGAAATAAAGCTAGATAGCAAGTATTAAACAGTAACTTAAAAGGTGAGCAGTGATTGCTCGATTGATTGATTGGTTTTTCTAAGAGGAGAGAAGGTAGTTAAACTTAGGTATTTTCTCAGGTATGACAAACATGCAAACTGTAAAGGGTTTTTATTGTTCATAGTTCAGGACTCAAAATTTTGGAGGCTTTAAACCTAAAGGATTAACTCACACTGGCCTCAGGTCAACAACTATCGTCCGATGACCATGAGAAGATATCGATCGATATTCTATCGAATCATCGATCGATGTCTCTTTGCCATATCGGTCGACAAGATTGTCACCTCGTCGATCGATATTGACTCCAGTGAGTTTTGATAACAAGTTTGGAATGATTCTTTAGTCTTTACTAAATTTACTTAGATTTCAGGTAACTGCCAAGTTATCACTTGTCCATATTGATCATAAAATCAGAGATAAGGGTGATCAATCCTTATCACTAGCATTTATGATGACTAGATGAAGAACTATATTTTAAACAGCCTAGTAATGGTTTATTCAATGCATGAGTCAACCTTAATGAGAAACCTAAATCTAAGAAAAGAGAGTACTCAAACATATTCATGAGAGACAAAGTCATAATGGTTTGAATAATCCTCTAAAGATAGTAATAGCCAGAGAAAAAATAAAGAAAATAAGTAAAGCAAGAGAGTTCAAGATCTACTCTAGAATTGCAGTTCAGATGTCTCTCTACTCCTAAGCTCTTCTCAAAGTGTAGCAAAGTGCCTCTCTCTAAAATTAGGTCTAAAGAGATCTCTCTCTGGAAGTCTATCTAAACTAGTACAAAACCCTCATATTATAGCCTAACATGCGGCAAGGGACTTAAAGTGTAATTATTAAAACTCTTGTGAAGCAATTAGGGCTTCTAATCTTTAATTAATCGCTTGGAAGACTTGTGTATCGATCGATGGTGAATGTCTTCAATCGATCGATATGGGTAATGTTTCATCGATCGATTGTTCTCAATGTGCATCGGTCGATATCTTTATCGTTTTGCTCATATCTTCATAAAGTCTTCATTGTAGCTCCATAATGGCTAATTTACACCAATGAGTACCTGAACCTGTAAAAGCTCTAAAAAGACACTAGAAGTATCCGTTTGTTTCCAAAAACATATATAAATCATGGTTAAAAGTGGGTAAAATCCATGACATATCAACTCCCCCAGACTTATCCTTTTGCTTGTCCTCAAGCAAACAATAGAACATTGGTCTAGAAAAGGTTTGAAAGGCGGAAGCTCTTATAATTCTAAACTTAGAACCATCACCTCTTTACTTATTGCAAGCCACTTCAGCTATCCATCAATCTCAGGTGTACACTATGCCATATCCTAGCTTAGCAACCAAATTCATCTAGCCAATCAACTTAGCAATCCTGTTTGTCTATCCCCTCTACTGATTTCATTTATGCATAAAATAAAAGTGAAGGCTTTGCCGTGGGAGTATCGATCAAGGAACTCTTGGATTCAACTCAAACAAGTTTCATGCATTCTCATTCTGGTTTCTTTTCTCCCTATATCTCCCTCTCTGAATCCCAAAATTTTATTTTTCTTTTATATCAATCCCAATGAACAACAAATGTTCATCTTATTGATCTTTCTACTATTTGTAGTCTTTTCTGACAAAGTGTTGGCGAATAGGGGGTCATGGGTAATTTACCTTTCCCTCGCTTCCACAATGTGTGATCATTCCTTTGAATTATAATAGTGGGATCATGGGTAATTTACCTCTCCCTCTGCCTCTCAGGAAATCATCTCAATCTTTTGTTTAATTGGATGCCAAAGGAAGAGGAGAAAGAAACCAAAACTATCAAGACTTTTACCTTCCAGACTTGCAGGAGGATTCCGATCCCTTGTATACCAAGCCCCAAGACAAGCAATAGATGTCAGGTTAGGTTGGAAATCAGCTTTGGTTCTTCCAAACAATCATGAAAAAGTGTTGTCGTAGGTGACTGGTGATCCAGTTTAGCATCCATAGTACCCTCTGTAACTAAAAACTCTAAGAGTGGTGCTAAGAAGTGGTTAGGTAGCAAGTCTGAATAAATATAATCATTGCTCCTTTCACAGTAAAACAATTTTTTTTTTTTTGTTTTTTTTTTTGTTTTTTTTTTTATAAAAGGGAATTAAAGAAATGAAAAATGTTAGTAGATACCTCCCCCATAATTAAACAACACTGTCCCCAGTGTTATTTTGTCTAAGAGGAAATATTAAAATTTAATGTAGCAAATATAGTCATGTTAGTAGGAAAAATCGTACCTCGACCCTTTACACATTGATCGATATGTCTGTTAAGACATCGAACGATGTAAGGTTACCTTGTCGATCGACATAAATCAGGTTACGTTGATCGATATAGAGTGCCTTCACCTATCGTGCTGTCAATTGTCGAACTCAACATCTATGAGTTATGTATTTCTATGTTAGCTCTGTTAGACATTCTCAAAACCCACGAATAGTTAGATAATAATAATAGCAGGCATAGTCATAAAAAGGGTACGAATAAAAATCCTACAAGTCTGAAAATAAGAGTAAAAACATAATAGTGCAAGATAAGGGATATAATTGAGCAAGTGAATCAGTCGTCACTGCTCTCCTCAGCATCTCCATCCTCCTGACGGTACTGGTGAGATGGACCTGGTGCCGAGGGGTCGAAGGCTGAAGTTCTCGCTCTGCTCGAACAGCGGCATCTCGAGACGCGGGACCAGATGGCACGAAGAGCATCCAACACTCCTCTCCTGAAAACTCTCTCATCTTCTGTCTCTATCCCTGAGAGATCGGGGAACTGGATCGGGGGTGCTGCTGATGAAGCTCGGGAGGTAGCGGCGCTGCGGACTCCTGTATCTCGGCGTGATGCAGGTGGGTCGAGGACGAGGCGTGCGTCGGGCTGGAACCTAAGCCTGTCGATGGACGATGCGAAGTCAGTCGTCTCCCGGTGAGGCATAAGGAACCGGTGTGTACCAGCTGCAGTCCTGAAAGTAAAGTGCAGCTGCCTGTCCAACCACTGGCTGTTACGCAGATGAGCTGCATCCAGTTAGGCCCGAGAAGTGTCTGCGCTGCCCTCGTCAAAGCGGATCCCATAGTACTGGAAGATTGGCGTCAGCAGACTCCCTACGGTCTCCTTTTTCTTCCCGGCTCTACCGGAAAAAGGCTTGGTCTTCAGGCCAACTAAGATGCTCAGCGAAGACGGCACCTAGGTTGTGCATGATCAGATTGCGGTCCGGGTCCAAATGAGTCAGGTCTACCAGTCCGTCAAGTGCATGGTAGAGGAGTGTAAGCTCGTGGATCCTCACCTTGTTCGGTTCCATCTTGCAGAGCAGAGTGGCGGCAAGGATCCGCATGAAGTACCGAAGAGTGGGATGGCGGATGTCGGTCTGAACTCCAGGGACCTGTGCCAAAGATCTCCCAGAAATCCTGAACCTTCAGGAAGTCGGAGAGGGTGCTGCGTGTGGCCGTGGCATGCTCAAAGCCGTAAATCGTGCAGAGCTCGGGGACAGTGACGTAGTACCAGATGCCCCTAGCAAAGAAAGAGAGAACGCCATCACAAGCAACACTCGATGACTGGTTCTTGTACTCGAAGCGAACAGTGGCCATGAACTGCCGGACGAGCGAAGGGTAGAGGTCATAGGATTGGGAGCCCATGGTCCCAAATCCGAGCTGAATGAGCATCTCTCCAATATCTTTCTCGATCCCTAGACGTCGGACAGTGGCAGGGTCGATGAATCGCGTGGGCACAACCTCCACATCAAGCCATGCGTTGTAGAGCAGGCTGTCGTAGTTGTCCCAAAAGTCACTCACAGGACGGTGCAGGCACTCGGTGCTCTTAGCTGTGGCCCGCGGGTTGGTGAAGAGCTGGTAGATCCGAATGGGTTTCCCATCCTCACGTGGCCAAGGATCGCGCTCATCTTCCCTTTCAGAGGAGGAAGAAGATGATGGAAGGTTTCTTCTGGAGGTCCCAGGTAAATTGAGTCTCCTCTTCGTTCTCCTCTCACGTCGAGCCTCGTCAGATGCCATCTACAAAAATCGAAAAAGAACGAGAGAGTGAGTGAATTGCACATTCGATCGATGTAAACCGAGGTATATCGATCGATTTCGTGTCCGTAGAACCCGACTAGATGTGTATATCGATCGACAGAGCATGCTCGTTGTCGATCGATATCGAGTCCCGAAATCTGCAAAAATCTCAACAACCCAAATCGCAATTTCATAGTGTAAATCCTAGTTCTAACACTCATAAACCTCTAATCTAACAATCCTAACAACTCTGATCAATTAAAAACAAACCTATCTACCGATTTCTAGTCAAGATTTGTGTTAAACCTTGTACTCTTTGAAAATCTAAAAATCAAAGGATTATACCTTGAAGGATTTCGGATTTGAGAGTGAAACCGAGATAAGAGGGGAGTTTCGAGTCGACTGAGGTTAAAAAACAGTGAGATTCCGTGAAGAATTGGGAGAGAAAGAGAGGTTTGTGTGTTTCGGGGTTGGTTGCGATTATGAGGGAGAGAGCGGCGCGTATCGACTTAAAAGGAGTTCGCCCTCGATATGTCCGTATCGATCAATATAGAAAGGTGTATATTGATTGATATGACTTAATTAGACTAATACGTTTACTAGTTTTGCTGAAGGTTTAAATAACTAATAATTAAAACTAAAAATATTAATTCTAAAAGCATGATAAGTTAAATCCTAATAGTAGGTTGCCTCCCCCTCAGCGCTTATTGTAAGTCATTTAGCTGGACAAAGCGATTTCTTACCCTAGTTTGAGTTAGGCATGCCTAACTTTAGGGGTTTAACATTTGGGGGCTTAACCCAATAATGTTTTACTCGTTGTCCATTTACCAGGAATTCGACTCCTCTCTCTTTTGTAAGGGTGACGGTTCCATTGGGTTGGACCGCTGTGACAGTAAAGGGGCCAGACCAACGAGATCGAAGCTTTCCGGGAAATATAGTCAAACGAGAGTTATATAAAATAACCTGATCATTTGGGACGAAATGTCGAGAAATGATATGCTTGTCATGATAAGCTTTCGTCCGTTCTTTATATAACTTAGAATTCTCATAGGCCAGATGCCTTATTTCATCCAGTTTATTGAGCTGGATGAGTCTCCTTTCTGCAGCCGTCTTTATGTCAAAGTTTAGCAATTTTGTAGCCCATTCTGCTTTATGTTCTAATTCGACAGGTAAGTGGCAAAATTTGCCATAGAGTAAGTGAAGTGGAGTTGTTCCTAATGGCGTTTTAAAGGCGGTTCGGTAAGCCTAGAGTGCATTATCTAATTTCCTGGACCTGCCTTTCCGCGTGGCTCCTCCAGTCTTTTCTAAAATTTCTTTTATTTGTCTGTTAGAAACCTCGACTTGTCCACTTGTTTGCGGATGGTAAGGTGTTGCTACTCGATGGTGAACTCCGTTCTTTTTTAGTAGATTCTCAAAAATTTTGTTGATGAAATGAGTTCCACTATCGCTTATAACTACGTGAGGGACTCCAAATCTCAGAAAAATGATGCTCTTGAAAAGTTTGATAACTACAAAATCATCATTTGTTGGTGAAGAAACTGCCTCAACCCATTTGGAAACATAATCGACAGCAACCAGAATATATCTGTTTCCGTAAGACGTAGGGAAAGGACCCATGAAGTCTATCCCCCAGCAATCGAAAACTTCTACTTCAAGAATGAACTTTTGTTCCATTTCTTGTCGTTTACTGATCTTTCCTCGACGTTGGCATCTGTCGCACTTGACGATAAAGGCATGAACGTTGCGGAACATCGTAGGCCACCAGAATCCAGCTTGGAGAATGTTTGAAACCGTTTTAAAGGTTGCAAAATGTCCAACGTATTCGGATCCATGGCAGTGATAAATGATATCAGAAATCTCACTTTCAGCCACACATCGTCAAAATATTATGTCGGCTCATTGTCTGTAAAGGTACGGTTCGTCCCAATGGTACCTTCTTACTTCTCTGAAGAACTTCTTCCTGTCGTAGTTTTTAAGTTCTTTAGGTTCGACGTTTGCGGCAAGATAGTTTACTATGTCAGCATACCAAGGTCTTTCCCTAAGTCGCTTATCCAGAGCGCGCATCTCGTGCGTAATGTCGCCAACCCGAGAGATATTATGTGTATTTTCGATTGCTCGGCATGCCACAGTCGTGGTCGTATCGATTGTGATTTTAAATGAAACGTGCCGTAGGTCAACATTGTCAGTTTCATCGATAGACAGGGTATCACTAGTATCGATCGATTGGAATGATTTCTCGTCGGTCGACATGTTATCTCCGAAGTGAGTGCTTTCATTATCAACGGCCGATGTAAGTTCGAATGAGAGTTGTATCTGACCGATAAGTGATGAATCTGTGAAGTACACATTTTCAGTCGGTATGAAATCATTGATAGGGACTTCTTCGTCTACTCTTATCCGAGAAAGATGATCTGCGACACCATTGTCTACTCCTCTCTTATCTTTTATTTCCACATCGAATTCCTGGAGAAGGAGTATCCATAGAATAAGCCGTGGTTTCGCATCTTTCTTTTGCATAAGATATTTAATATCTGCATGATCGGTGTGAACAATGAACTTTGAGCCTACTAGATAGTTATGGAATTTTTCGAAAGCGTATACTACTGCAAGTAGTTCTTTCTCTGTTTTTCCATAATTTCTTTGAGCTTCGTCCAGAGTTCGGCTGGCATAATAGATAACTTGTAGCTTATTATCTTTTTGTTGCCCTAAAACCGCTTCTACAGCGAAATCACTCGCATCGCACATTATTTCGAATGGGAGATTCCAGCCAGGTGCTTGTACGACAGGGGCAGTTATCAATGCTTTCTTGATCTTTTCAAATTCTTGTTGGCATTCTGGTGTAAAATCAAATTTAGTGTCTTTTCAAAGGAGGATAGTCAGGGGTCTGGCTATCTTACTAAAATCCTCTATAAATCTCCTATAAAATCCAGCATGTCCTAGAAAACTCCTGATGTCTCTTATGTTTGTCGGCGGTGGTAGACTCGTCATCACCTCTATCTTTGCTCTGTCTACTTCAATTCCGGCTGGGGACACTTTGTGTCCGAGCACGATTTCGTCATTAACCATGAAATGGCATTTTTCCCAGTTTAGGACTAGATTCTTTTCCTCACATGTCTCTAAAACCTTGCATAGGTTGTCGAGACATTTTTCAAAACTCGATCCATGAACTGAGAAATCATCCATGAATATTTCCATGAAATCTTCTATTATATCAGTGAAGATTGACATCATGCAGCGTTGGAAAGAGCTGGCGCATTACACATGCCAAATGGCATCCTTCGATATGCGAATGTTCCATAAGGGCATGTGAAAGTTGTCTTGTCTTGATCATCCGGATGTATCGAGATTTGGAAAAATCTGGAATATCCATCAAGAAAACAGTAGTATTGGTGATTGGCTAATCTTTCCAACATTTGGTCAATAAAAGGGAGAGGAAAGTGATCTTTCCGGTTGCAGAGTTCAGCTTCCTATAATAGATACACATTCGGTGTCCGGTCACAGTCCTTGTTGGGATTAGTTCATCTTTTCCGTTCTTGACAACTGTAATACCTCCCTTTTTGGGTACTAAGTGAACTGCGCTTACCCAATTGCTATCAGAAGTTGGATAGATTATCCCAGCCTCAAGCAGTTTGATGATCTCATTCTTCACGACCTCCTGGAGATTTGGGATTAGTCATCTCTGATGCTCTATGGACGACTTGGATTCGTCCTCCAGATGGATCCGGTGCATACAAAGGTCAGGAGAGATGCCTGGGATGTCATCTAAAGAGTATCGAAGTGCTTTCCAATGCTTGTGATATCACTCAAATGTTTAACCCTAAGGAGTGAATTACTCTCTCAAATAAGAGGTTGAATCGTAGTACTTAGGGATCGAATCCACAAGGAACTAGAGTAACAAAAGATATAATCCTAAGTGATTAAGCTAGGTTGATTAGGTTTAAAACAGTAAATAAAAGTTGGTAGCAATGGTAAGTTGCTAAGGAGAATGGGTTTTAAAACAATAAAAGAAAGTAGCTTGATTCAAGGTTACTATTCAGAAAATCAGGATTATAAATCTATGGATGTCTTAACGAATTGCTTGCAAATATATGAGAACTTCAATCCTTAGAAAAATCTATAGCTGTCGCTAGTTAGACTCGTCCATTGATCTGATTGCCGACAGTATCGATCGATGTTGCTATCACAGTGTCGATCGATATGTTTTGCCGTCGATCGATTACTCTATAGGAGTATCGATCGATATAGCATCGGATCGAATTGAAACTGTGTTCACCCGAAAATTTCTATTAAACCGCCTATCGCACGTGCCTAATAGAGTCTGAGCTTAGCCAAATGATTTCAGGATAATGACTATTAGATTAGTCACTCCATAATCATACCTCTAGGTAGCTAATCTAGAGTAAGCATTGGGGTTCATTTGGATAATGAATATACTGCATGAAGTTACACGGTCTCCAGGGTGCGACCCCATCATCATGTCTTCATGACCTTGATCCATATTGCATGACCAATTAACGGCAATGCGGGACTTTCGGGAGAGTGAGTATACAATAAGACTTCACACGATTCATACTTATAGTTATAATAGTATACTTATATTTTAGTACTTAAGAACAAGTGCTAAGGCTTGGGATAAACCTCAAAGAATTATTCTTTGTAGTTCGTAAGTATTCACACTAGGTAAATACTTCGTAAATAAATGTAGATCAAAAAATAATACTTAATCAATCAACCATAATCACTCCTTAATTAATCCATGATTACTCCTTAATTAATCAACCATATTCAATATGTATCTAGATTTACCTTTAAATCCATGAGATTGGCTAAGGAAGATTAGACACGAGCTCGCTAAACATTCTCGATTTCTCGATCACTCTCAGTTCAGAACCACCACAAGGATCCGGCTGATTTGACCACTCTCATTGGCCATCTGAATTCTAAACAGAACGTTGGAACATAAGGTTGATCAGTCTGGTTCAGGACGAAACACAAATCAGCTCAGATAGTTCGGTTAAGGAAAGCTTGGTTCAGACCATGATCAGCTCTATTAAACTTAGCTCGGATCAGTGTGGGAACCGAAATTCACCTACTGTCAAGATTATGTAAATAAGAGAACTTTGAGTAAACCCTAAGTTCCCAGAGGACCCGGCTATCTGCGGAACCGCACACAAGCAACCAAGAACGCGATTAATATGAATGAATTTTAAAAGATGTAAAGAAAAACGAGATTGAGAGCAAAAGGATTCTTATTCCGAATTCACGTAAGAACAGTACAAAAAGATTCAGCCTTAGCTGCGTGAGCCGTCGGCGAGATTCATAACCCTAGCAATCTAAGACTAAAACCCTAGTTGAGACGCAGCTCGATATAGAAAACAGAAATATTCCTAAATGCTAAGTTTGGTGGTGAAAGCGCTGAAAACTCGTCCTTTGCTTCTGTCCTCTGCCTCTTGCTTATATACTACCTTCCTAGGCGGTTTAATCCTTCCATTTTGCCTAGAGTCGAGTTTATCGAGAATCTTCCATTTATCTCTATCTTTCCTTTTTCCCCGCGGAAATCTTCTATTTATCCTCAAACTTGACATTTATCTTCTTTCTGCGAGTAAATCGTCAAAACTTTGTCGTATCGTCGGGTTAAACTTCGTTTAAAGTCGCGAGTGGGCTATTATCGCGTTTTAAGACTTTCCAGCCGTTTAGCGATTAAACCGTTTTACGACTTTAGACGAGATCGTTTCCTGATACGATGCTGTTTTTAAGTAAGTTTCTCGAGTTAATTGTAAAGTTTGGAAATGTTTGATGTTTCGGTTAATCGTTGCCGTTTTCTACGATTGACTCGAAGTTTTATTAAAAACGCATTTTTATGATTTCTCACGAAAAATCTCGAGTAAATCGTAGAGTTTAGGAAATGTTTGGTGTTTCGTTTAACCGTTGCCGTTTTATACGATTTCCTTGAGTTATTTGAGAAAATTAGACTTTACGGTTTTTATCGTAAAACTTGAACGATAGGATTGATCGAGACGAAACGAGAGACATTTTGATCGTGGTTAGGAACATGATCGTTCCGAAGAACGTATGCCTTGAATCAAGGACGTGGGAGATCAAGGCTCGGGATAATCAGCTCGACGGACGACGAGCCGAACCGGACTGGTTCAGCTTGCCGTACGGCAAGCTATCCGAGGAACGACTAGCTCGCCGTACAGCGAGCTATACGGGATGTGCCTAGCTTGCCGTACGGCGAGCTAGGCTGGTCGAGATAGCTCGCCGCACGGTGACCTAGCTCGCTGTACTGTGACCTAGCTCGCCGTACGGCGACGTAGCTCGAGGACACTTAGCTCGCCGTACGGCAAGCTAGTTCGGCCGAACCAGCTCGCGGTTTACGGCGGAAGTGGTTTTTTGCGGTTTTGTGCTTAACTCGGACGATCGTGTAATTGGCATTTGTTTTTTTTTTCCGACATAACGATTTCTAAGTTTTCCTCGGATTTCCTTTGTTTGGAAACTTATTAGAATTTTATAAAACGACTTTTTGAGTTTTTATAAATTGACTTCTCGAGTTTTATAAAACGACTTCTCGAGTTTTATAAAACGACTTGATATCACTCAAATATTTAACCCTAAGGAGTAAATTACTCTATCAAATAAGAGGTTCAATTGTAGTACTTAGGGATCAAATTCACAGGGAACTGAGGAACACAAAAGATGTAATCCTAAATGATTATGCTAGGTTTATTAGTTTAAAATAGTAAATTGCAGTTGTGAGCAATGATAAGTTGCTCAAGAGAATAGGTTTTGGTTTAAGACAATAAAAGAAAGTAGTTAGATTCAAGGTTGCTATTCAGATAATCAGGATTATAATGCTAAAGATTTTTTAGTAAGTGGCTTGCAAGATATATAAGAACTTCGATTCTTAGACAGATCCATTAGCAGTAGCTAAATATAATCATCCATTGATCTTATTTCCGGTAATATCAACCGATGTTTTGACAGCGATATCAGACGATATGGGTTGTCGTCGATCGATAACTCTATAGGAGTATCGATCGATATAGCATAAGATCAAAACGAAACTTTGTTCACCAAGATCATAGACCGGCTCTCGCACATCCCTAGAGGATCTAAGCTTATGCCAAATGATTTCAGGATAATGATTAACAAGTTAAATCACTCCATGATCATACTCTAGTTAGCTAGTCTAGAGTAAGCATTAGGGTTCATTTGGATAATGAATATCACAACTCAACATTCCATAGTTGGGGCTAATCCCTCATAACTATTTGAACCCTAAATCTAACAAAGGAATCTACTCAGACATGGCTAAGTGATTCATAGCAGCAAGGTAATAATAGAAATTCATAAGATTAGAAGATTAAACTCTTGGTTCTGTGGAACAAAAATCTCTTTGTGTGTTTCTTCTAAATCTAGAATTCTATAACCTTTGAGAATTAAGATGAAAAGAATACTTTATTGTTAAGTATAAAATAGTATCAAAAGCAAACAAAGCACAAGAAGACTTAAAAACATAAAAAGCATGCTTTGCCAAAACACATAGGCATAACTATAAATATGAGTTCCATTAGGTTAAAAACTCGTCAGGGGCAATCTTGTAATATTGGGAAAACTTGGGCTTCAAGTCGGCCAAGTCAGACTTGTTCTCCATGCTTGATATCGATCGATGGTACATGGTGCACATCGATCGATGGAGTATCTCGACTTCATCTTCTATGAAAGTGTCATCGATCGATTACACAGGGTGTGTATCGATTGATACGTATCCTTGTTGTCTGATCTTCATAGTCATCTCGGAAAACTCTCTTTTAAGCTCCATAAGGGCACCTCAATCATCACTTTACTGCAAAATGCTCCTGAAACTGAAAACATACCTAATAGACTCCAAAACATATATATATATATATAACTTATAAAAACATATCAATACCATGGCTAAAAGTGGATCAAAATCATGGTATATCAACTCCCCCAGACTTAACCTTTTGCTTGTCCTCAAGCAAACCATTAGTTAGTCTTTTGGAAGAAGTTTAAAAACTGTAGGGACTCAATAAAATCTTAACTGTAAATCGTCACCTCTACTTTGTTGCAAGCCACATCTCATATTACAAACTACAGAAGTACATTATACCATTTCCTAGTTTAGCAACCAAATTCATCTAGCCAATCAACTTAAACAGTCATGTCTGTCTATCCTCTCTACTGATTTCATTTATGCATAAAATAAAGGTGTAGGCTTTACCTTGGGAGTATCGATCAAAGAACACTTGGATTCAACTCAAACAAGTTTCAGGCATTCTTATTCATGTTCCTTTTCTCACTTTATCTCCCTTCTCTGAATCTCAAACTTTTTTTTTCTCTTTTATATCAATCCCAATAAATAACTAATGTTCATCTTATTGATATTTCTACTTTTTATAGCTTTTTGACAAAGTGTAAGCGAATAGTGGGGTCATAGGTAATTTACCTCTCCCTCGCTTCCACAATGTGTGATCATTCCTTTGATTTAGAATAGTGGGGTCATGGGTAATGTACCTCTCCCTCTGCCTCTCAGGAAATCATCTCAATCTTTTATTTTCTCTTTATGGGATGCCAAAGGAAGGAGAGAAAGAAACCAAAATTTTTGAGACTTTTACCTTCCAGACTTGCATGAGGATTCCGATCCCTTGTATACCAAGCCCCAAGACAAGCAATAAATGCCAAGTTAGGTTGGAAATCAGCTTTGGTTCTTCCAAAATATCATGAAAAGTGTTGTCATAGGATGATCGGTGATCCACTTTAACATGTATAGTACTTTCTGCAATCAACAATTCTAAGAATGGTGCTAAAGAGTAGTAAGATAAAAAGAAAAATTATTGAAATCTTTTTGTCCCTTTCTTGAGTCAATGAAACTGATTTTTGAAAACTTTTTAAAGAGATCAAAAAGGTAAAGTAGCATTAGTAATACCACTCCCCCAGACTTAAATCATACACTGTCCCAGTGTATAACTAGTCGGAGTTAGAGCATAAGAAATAATAAATGTATAACTGATATCGAAATTGGGAACGATATACCTGACCGATGTTTGTATCGATCCATGGTGAGTCACTTCCATCGATCGTCATGGATAGGGTTATGTCGGGCGATGTAGGCAGGGTCTCATCGGTCGATAGGTAATAATCGTGTAGCTATGTTCCTAACAACAAATAAAAACGAAAGTAATAAGTAAAAATAAAATAAAATTAAGAAAGAAAAAACCTAACAGTTGGTTGCCTCCCACTCAGCGCTTAGTTAAAGTCATTTAGCTTGACTATGGAGGGATGGTGGCTAGTGAGGTGGGTTGCAGGTACTTTTTGGGAAACAAGTATCCTCCTTGTCTTGTGATTCTTCAAACCATGAAGTTAAGAAGCTTCTTGTGGCTTTCTCACTTCTGGTCATACTAGCTTGCAAACCATGGACCTCATAGTGGATTCTCTGTAGCCACTCCTCAATGTTTGCTAAGCTGCAGTCATGTTGTCCAATGCTGTTGTAGGTGTGCTCTAGATTAGTACTCATCTGCATTGGGTCGAGGTTTTGGGTGTTTTGCACAGAGGAAAGGTTAGTATCGACCGATCTCGGTGTAGGTCTATTGGGCGATGTGGATGGATGTCCATCGGTCGATGGGTTCAGAGGCTCGTTGATTGATGCGGATTGTAAAGGTTGGCTCTCGAGCTGGTTCTTGATGCTTTCGATCTCCTGCTGAATGTCCTCTGTTGTGCATGTCAATCCTTGAACGTCACTCTGTACCGGAAACCAAAATTTGTCAAGTGATCTATACGCTTCGTCTTCACAGGTTTCAATAAATTGGTAGATCTCCGTTGTGATTTCTTCAAGTTCTTCTCTGGTACAGTATTCTGGTGCGCGAGTATCGATCGATGGTAATGGAGTTCATCGATCGATAGCTCTTGTAGTTGACTCTCGATTGGTTTGTCTAGGGTGATATCGATCGATGCTACTGTAGCTGTATCAGTCGATTGGCGCTTCTGAGCTTTCTTGCAGGGCTTTTCTCTCTCTGCGAGCGAAATCATTGCCAGACATATTCCACAGTTATTCACCTTGAAGTGACGATATTGCTTTCTCATGTTCAGACCTCAATCCTGCCATCTACCAGTTATGTTCACCAGTTCTTTCATTCAGCATTTATGTGACCTCTGCTTGTGTGTAGAGCTTGAAAACTGGAACTCCTTTAGTAAACTGTTCAGCATGCTCTGGTAAACAGAAACAAGAGCGCTCGAACAGTGTGGCTCTATTTAGCAGCTTCTTAATATCTTCTTTGTAAACATGGATGATGTCACCAGCGATGCTTCTTGCATAACCATTCTCATCTCTGTAGACTCCATATTCGTCCTTCTTTTCCCAGAAGAAACGACGAACCCCGTGTTTGAAAGCTCTCTTCCCAAACTCGCGATGTATATCGGTCGATGCTCGTCGCCATGTATCGACCGGTGCTCATTGAAATTCTGGATTTGCTGAGTTGAGATGAAGGGTTTCTGCACCATCTTGCTCATGCAGTGTTTGTGGTTGGTGCTGATCGTTCTAGTAGATGGGTGGTTGTGGGAAGGGACTGACTGGTCCATCGGCCATCTGAAGGATGTCTGCAACGTCTTCTTTGGAGATTGGAATGATTCTTCCATCTAATGCTCGTGCATGGCCTTCAGGATCCCTGAAAATACCAAATTCATCCGGAGTTAGTAATGTAAAATTGATAGTATGTGTTTTTACCTCGGTTGGTGTAGATGTGATATCGATCGATGGGATAACAGGTGTATGGTCGATCTGTTGAGGAACATGTCGATCGATGGTGAGTGCTCCGTGTCGGTCGATACGTGTGCTTTAGGTCGGATCGCAAGTAGTGGTGCTGTATCCACTGCAAAACTCTCATGGTAACTGCTTGCACAACTTCCAATCGAGTAATCTCCGTCGTGTGGTTCATGTGGGACATAGACTGGTGCTCAGTAGGGTCTGTCGCTCGTTGATTCGAAACGTCATTTGAGCGATCTGGGTTGTGGCATATCGGTCGATGGATGAAGGACTCCATCGGTCGATGGGAGAGGAAGTCTTACTTCGTTTTCTCGAAGAAATCTAAACTCTGTGGCTCGTTCCTCTTCATAATCTTCATCATACTCCTCCTGAGTAGTGATGCTAGCTACCTCTGGCATGTAATGATCATTTTCCCAATCATATGCTCTACAATCGACGTCTGGAAACTCTTCCTCGATCTTCTGGAATACCTTATCGATCGATGACCATGTGTATCCATCGGTCGACTTGTGTTGGCTGGTATCGGTCGATGGTAGAATGCTGCCATCGGTCGATACTGCTGAATCGGTTTCGTACTCGGCCATGTAATCATACTCGTGGGCACATAAACAAGTTGCTACGAGTGCTGGGCTCTTCATCCTTGGAAACTTGATGACTGGAACAAGTTGGTAGGGTTGATGAGGGTTAGGCAGAGCTTGTTGGATTTGAGGTCACAAACAGCTCCAACCGTGGCTAACAAGGCTCTTCCAAGTAGTAGAGAAGTCTTGAAGTTGATTTTGTTGGCCAGGACATGGAAGTCTATAGGAATTAAAGCATCTTCAATCTTTACCTCAAGGTTTCTAACTTTTCCTCCAGAGTTCTGCTGAGAACAATCCACAAAGATGAAGGATTCTCTAGTAGGCTCTATCTTCAGACCCAGCTGGTCTGCCATAAGCTTGGGTAGGATGCCAACTACAGATCCTGTATCGCATAGGGCACGAGGGAATTCAACACCTCTGATGGAACATGGTATTGTGAACTTCCCTGGATCGCTCTTCTTCTCCAGTGTGATCTTCTTCTTTAGACTGTCTCTGACTTGGTGAAACATTCTCTTGATGTCTTCTTCTGTCTCTCTGGTCTCTCTGAAAAACATCCACAATCTGTGTGAAAAGTATGCTTCTTCAAAGGGTTTCTCTCTAGGTATTCTCAGAACTTAAATCTTGAAAATTCTTTCTCATTAGCTGCCCTTTTATAAGGCTTGGCTATCTTCTCTTTCCTTTTTCTGAGAACTCTTCCATGATTTTCCTTTTCTATCTCCATAGACTCAAAGATATCCGTGGGTCTCTCCATGATGGCTTTTTGAGGGTTTCGGGAAGTGTAATACTGCTCCCGGAATGCGTCAATACATGCACTATCTATCTTGGGAAGTTGTACTCGGCGTTGGGGTACTGTGTATCGGGCGACACTGGCTGGAGTGCATCGGTCGATATTGAGGTTTTCTTGTCAATCGATGGGAGGGTCATCATGTTGATCGTTGTCATGCGGATCGGTTTTGACATGGACCGGTGGATGTGGTTGTCGTGCTGGGAAAGCTTCGTGGGGCATAGTCTTGACGGCACTGCACTCGTGAGGGTATTCGTCGAAGTCCATCGATCGACACTCATCAAAGTCTATCAATCGATGTACTCTGGATCGTATCGGTCGATGTTCACGGGATAAAATCGATCGATAATAGTCGCGAACGAAGTCTCTCTCATCATCAGATCTTTGAATCTCTTCTACTACCTCTTGCTTAAAATCATCATCCAAGATGGCATTAATGTTATGGTTGTTGGCCAACTCCTGTTTCTTTAGGGCTTCTCCTGTCTGAAACACTTGAGTCTCTAGCTTCTTTACATGGGTGTTTAAAGCATCTAGCTTTGTGGTGAGGGTGTTGTAGACGGAGTCAATCTTTCCATTGAAGTCTGTCTGGAGTTTCTACTGACTCTCAAGAACCTTGTCTAGCATCTCCTCCAGTTTACTGTCTTGGGTGGGTGGGTGTGGGTTTGAGTAGAATGAGTTCCCATAGCTCCTGTTGTTGTTGGGGTTGCTGCTGCTGAAGGTGTTGGGCTTCTGTGAACTCTGGTTGAGGTTGCTTCTCTGACCTGTGAAGTTTATGTATCCTCCTTGGTTACCAGATCTCTGAAAACCAGCTCCACTGATCCAGTTCACATCTTCTTCTGTATAATCTTCACCTGCAGTGTTTGCATCCTCCACTGAACAAATCTTCTTGTTTAGTAACTTCTGAACGGTATCCAGCTGTGCTTGCACTTCATTGATGTATTCCTTCCCAAGGAATGATGTAGCTTTTGTCTTCATAAATTTCTTTGTGCTGTTGCTTGAAGCTAAGTTATCAATTAACTTCACAGCCTCTTGTAGATTCCTGGTGTTGAAGTTGCCATCACTAGCTGTATCAAGAGCTCTTTGATAATCCAAGGTGATGCCTCTGTAGAAAGTGCAGAGCAGTTGCACTTTGTTGAATCCGTGGTGTGGGAAATCTCGTTGGTAGGACTTGAATCTGTTCCATGCATCTTTGAATGACTCTTCAGAATTCTGAGTGAATGTAGCAATCTTTCTTCTCCACTCTTCAGCGCGTGACTCATCAAAAAAAATACGCACGAATGAGTTTTTGATGTCGCTCCAGGTTGTGAGAGAACCTGATGGTAGTTGTCTCAGCCACTGCAAAGCTTCTCCAGATAGATAGTATTTGAAGAGCTTTCAGAGAAGATAGTCTTGAAGGATTCCATTGGCTTTGATGATGGTTATGAGATCCTCGAACCTCTCCAGATGGTAGGATGCTCATGGGACAACCCACAGAAGGGTATTTGTCCTACAAGTGTGTAGTACTGCGGCTTAAGCTCAAAATCTCCTCTCTGAATAGCAGGAGGGCGGATGGATGATCGGTTGGAAAAGAACTGATCTGGATGGTTGTAGTAAGCCAAAGTTTCAGCTTGGTTAGCCTCTTCTACAAGTTGAATGATGTCTGTAGGTGCAGTTTCTTGCTCAGGAATGATCTCCTTCTGAGCGTTCAGCATCTGACCTGCTGCATTACGCAGGTGACAATCTTGATCACGCAGGTCTCCATTCTCATCGATTGTGAGAATAATAGGTGCTACCATGTCTCGCCGGTTAGTATCGATCGATGTAAGGTGAGGTATATCGATCGATGTCGGATGAAGGGTATCGGTCGACGAACGGTTGTTGATGTCGATCGATGTGACGGTGAGAGTATCATTCGACGAAGAAGGTGTCTCGGTCGACTGTGGTACGCGAGTATCGGTCAACAAAGAAGTTTTGATGTCGATCGATGCGGAGCGTAGATTTTTGTGGATGCTACGTTCCAAGCTGTGAGGGTCTTTTGAGTACACAAGTTGAGTACACAAGTTGGTTGTTCTTTTTGCGGAAAGTTTTGGCCATTGATTCTGTCGTACCAATTTTGACTCCAACAGTTAGCCCCCAAGCTCGTAAGAATCGTGGAGTTCTTGCGAGCGGTTTGAACTAGTTCGGCAAGTTTGTTAGAATTAGGCGGAACTTTAATGGCCAAAAGTCCAAAGGTGAATAGTAAAACTTTTCCTTATAAGTATATGGAGTAAATTTTCAAATTATTTACTCATTCTCTTCCATAACTTATTTTAGAGAAGTTTTCTCTCTTCTTCTTCCTTTGGATCTCTTTCTCTCATAGTTGTCAAACATGTTTTCAAAAAGAAGAACTCGTTCCTCGACCAGCTCCGATTGCCGAAGCTCCAAAGAAACGAGCTCGCAGCCTCGAGCCGCAGTTCCGAAAGAGGAGCCCTCGTTTCCATTGGTCGACCCAAGAGACCATGAGGCGTTTTGGGAGATATGGGCTGAGTCGAGTTCCGCTAGACCTGGGATCTGGATCCCATCTTTGTTCGATGCCAACCAAGCTCCAGAATGCCCGAGTTTGGCTCGTCCCAATGGTCTTGAATTCATTCGAGATTTTTGCCGAGTCCCAGAGGCAGTCGAGTTTCGCCTCCCGCTAGCCGGAGAGAGCGATAAAGTTGCGCCTGACGGTTTATTTACGTGCTACAACGTGTTTCTATTGCAAGGTCATTTGTGGTTTCCGATTCTGGAAATCGTTGTTCGATACCTTCATGGGCTCGGACTGTCGATCAGCCAGTTTACCCCACGCAGCTTGCAACAACTCGTTGGTCTCTTGACGTTGAGTTATGAGCGGGGAATAACCCTTAGCGTCAATCATCTTGAGGGTTTACTGAGACCTGAAGAAGCGACACAAAAGATTAACTTATGGCCTCGCGCGGTAATAGTCACTGGTTGCATGTCAAACTACCCTTCCTGGAAGAAAAACTTCTTCTACGTTCGTATTGACAGCGCATCAGTCGAGGAGAACTGCATCCCCTTTTCGTGACTGCATGGGGTCGGAAAGGTATGCGATCCGAATGCATATGATTTGCTTCTTCTCTTTTTTTTTTTTTTACCTATTCGCTTTTGTTTTCTGCAGAGACCAATCCTTTACCTCCGATTCCTGCGGACCTTCCGATTGTTACTGCTTTGCTTATACACGGGGAAGTTAGCTGGGGCAGTTTTTTCCGCAACGTGTACGTCATGCGGTTACTCTTTTTCAATCTCGGCTTTCTGCGGATTCTCCGATTTGTGAAGAGGATCCTTGCATAGGAGAATTCGTCCCGTACGTACGTTCGACGAGGAGAGGCAAGTCGAGATCTCGAAAAGACAAACACTTGGCCGTTGATAATGATGCATCCGACCACACCGCCTCTCCTTACAATATTCTCAGGGATTTCCTTGATAGTTAGGCGGACGAAGACGTTTGGGCAAACGCGGGCGGTTCATCAACCTCTTATTTCCCGGGTGGTGATCTTGACTATGTTCCGGAATTTGCTAAAGGATCCGAGCAAGCTAACGAGGTTTGTTTTGTTTAAACAACTTTCAATTGGACAGTTTCGCTCATCTTCTCTTTTGTAGGGCCTTCTGACCATGAGCCGAGCTTTAAATGACCCCAACGTCGAAGCTCGTCTTACCGAGTTTCCCGCGGACATGGCGGAAAAAGAAGTTGCTCATCTTCGGGCGGAGATCAAGGCCAACCAAGCCGAAGAAATTGTTTAGAGGGAGGTAGCTTGTATAAGGAGCAAGTGCACGGTTAATGCTCGCCTTGCTAGGGAGGTTGCTGAAGAGATGAGGATCTGTCATGAACAATTTGCGACTGGCTACTCGAATGCCGAGGTCGGTCAACGGGCCAACGGCGATTATCTCGAGTGTCACGGCGTTGTTCATGGAGTGTCTCTTACTCAGAACGAGGGTTACTCATATGCCAAAGAGTATCATGTGCAGTTGAAGCGTTTGGATCAGAGGAGAGATATGCAGCTCGAATTATTCGATCTCAGGGCGCGCATGTGAGATCAGTGGAACCCCATTGTTTTGTCGCCGGATTTGGTTGAAGTCAGGCCTGAGGTTCCGGACACGAGCGGCGAAGTCGATCAACTGTGGATTGATGATAATGTTGGCCAGAGCGCGGCGTCCGTGTTTGACGATTTCGATGTATGATGTTATTGTTTTTATGATTTTGTTGTAGTTTTTCCGGGACTGGCCGTTGGTGGCTTTGAATCCCTGCCGCTGGACGGCGTATGTTTGAATGAAATCTGCGTTTCGTTTAAGATGTAGAGGGAAGAATACGAGTTGTCGTCTCGCATCTAACTCTTGGTGTAGATTGTCCGGTTCGTCTACTCGGAATGTTTCGATTTTCGCGAGTGTTTAGATATGGGCGAAGAGACATGCCTTTAGGATCTCGATTCATGCCTTGAGGCGTTAGAGACCAGTGTGGGTTTAGGGCAAGACCTAGGTTTACTTTCGGATTGAGGCTATGAGATGACTAGTCGGCTTTGGTTTTGCCTGTTGCGATTTTAACCTGATTCCATACCGATTTAGAATCCGCGATAGGTTCTCGGCTTATACGATTTGTCTTGTTGGAACCGAGCATATCACCGGGAACAATTTCTAAGTTTCCCGGATGTTCTGACCAAAAATTTGGATTTCTTTTATAGCGCGCCATTTTATCCTAGTCGGATGTATGCGGACCAATGGGTCGGTGCCTTTGTTTCGGACGGCTAGCGTGCTCGACGGGGACAATCACCGAGTGTTTGTGTTTTAATAGTCGTGGACGAACATTTGTGAAATATTTTTCTTAAGACTTTAGGCGACGTCTCGCCGGTTCTTTCCAAAAATATTTTGGTGTACAAGTTTCGTAGAAACGATTAAGTAGTTGTTACTGCGGAAATAATTTCCAGATGTTTGGAATTTATTTTTTGCGTTTTCGATAGTAGCGGAGATTTTATAATATTCTAACTTTGCCTTTATTAAAAATTTTCAAAAATTTTGATTACAAAGCGAATGCTTTAAAATCCAGGAGTATACGAATACTCGTATACGCACCCACTCCCCCCCCCCCCC